>CM069449.1:70667245-70739295 GCA_035610835.1 Ophiura sarsii | reverse complement strand
AAATTATTACTTAATGCAATGTTTATTATTCATGATTATGATATACAATTAAGATGGAAATGGCTTGATTCTATTAAACATATTTTATGTGATCATGGCATGGATTTCAACTTCTCAAGCATGCAACCTAATAACCCCCGATGGGTCCAAGTGTTTAAGAGAATCAGTGCTCAACAAAATTACTCTAGATGGTATCAAAATATATGTAGTAAATCGTCTTTAAGTTTTTATGTTCAGTTTAAAACACATCCATATTTGGAAAGTTATTTGAAAGACAAGCTTGATTTTTATGGGGCTAGGTTGAAGTTTAAAGCTCGTTCCAACACACTTCCCCTTAATGGTAGGTTAAGCTCTTGGGATGTAGATAATGATGGTATATGTTTACTCTGTAATAGAGATTGCGAAGATATCAACATGTTTATATGCTTTTATGTAAGTCATTACGTGCAATCCGTGACAATGAGCTTCACAATTTACAAATGAATCTTCGTCAAGCAGATCTCTCTTATGTATGGAATTTTTTTAATCTAAGTGGATGATAATACAAAACTATGTCTAATCTTAGGTAGTAATTGTTTGTCTGTCACCCCGTTGGTAAATAACTATTCATACAATGCATTAATCGATAAACATTTTGATGTCTTTTGTAAGTCATACTTAAAACGTGCATGGTCATGTAGGACGGTGTTATTAAGTAATAATGATCATTAATCAATATATCAAGCTCCTC
This sequence comes from Ophiura sarsii, assembly GCA_035610835.1. Lineage (NCBI taxonomy): Eukaryota > Metazoa > Echinodermata > Ophiuroidea > Amphilepidida > Ophiuridae > Ophiura > Ophiura sarsii. The sequence continues at coordinate 70,738,565 of CM069449.1, read as the reverse complement.
ACGTGTCAGGACTCGATGAGCCCATCTCAATGTATATAATTCTCATGATTTCATGAGTGTATGATTTATCTCTCTTGTTTGTATAAGTGTTTTTTCCTATCTTTTGATGTATCTTACTTTATATTTGTTGGATGCACCACCATCTGTTGGTGGGTGCGCTGTTTTGAAAGCGTTTTCCGAATAAATAAATAAATAAAAAAATCAGACAATTCAATTGGGGCTACACGCAGAGCTTGGACACAGTTTCGTCCAGGCTTAGCCTGTCAACAAGCTCTTGCATTGCAGTTTTCAATTCGTAAGCCAACGCATCATCAAACCTATCATTAATCATTATGGCTTATGGCTTCACTATCCAAAATAGCTACGCAGTACATGCAGTAGTTGTTATGAAATAGCAAATTCCCTGTGAAAGGCGAACCAACTAGCGTACAAAAGTGTGTCCTCGTTGATTAAACAATAACAATAACAATATAGAGTAAATAAAGACTTTGATAAGTCTATACAGGTTAGCTCTATTTCGATATCGCCATATCTCTGTTTCATGTACTAATATTTTTGATTTCATGCATTGAATTCATGCGTGTTGACGAGCAGCTACCTGCTGCGGAAGAGGTGGTCTTGGTAATGGGCTTATCAATTGCAACCCGCGCAGGGGGGGGCGGGGGGGGGGGTGGGGGGGGAGGGGACCTGACTATTTGTAGCGGGATCTGGTTGGTTGTCGGGATTTGTTTGATATTTTTAAATATAATAAACCATACATAATAAACAAACTAAACACAAAGTCCCTAATGGGCAATACAAATGGGCAAGATCTGATCAAACAGGATATTTTGTCAATCTGGATTCTGATAGTCCAAATTTTTGTCTTCCAAATTAATTTTCAATTTCGTCCCTCTTCAACATTTTTTTTTTTTTTTTTTTGAAATTGAGTGCACACACACATCACACACAATTGGGAAGACAGAACATTTGAGTCCACTTCCCCAATACCAAAACGTGTGTAGAGAGAAAGATAATCATTCCAGGTGTTTCCAGTTTGCCATCTTTATTGGGCTTACAGTTTTGCCAGGTTTTCATTACCAGCCCAAATGGGTCATAAACAACAACAATGCCAGGCAAAAAAACCCACATGTTTTACTTCCATTCAATATTAGCGCACTGATTTCAAGCGGTTTACGTGTAGGTCCACATACAGTTTTGTCATGCAATGTATGTACGCTTCATGTCTCGGAGATGTATGCGAAAGTGTGCGTAATGTTGAAATGTCTGTGGCGAGTCTATGCATGCAGTACCAGTAGTTCCCTCAGCACAGAACAAAACAAATGCAATCAATGCACAAACATCTGTTTTCTTTCATTCAATGTAAACATTTCAAGAAGCCGAAGACATCGGTCCAAATAAAGTTTGGTGATGCAATGTACGCGTTCCTGTCTCCGAGACACGCAAGATTTTGCGTTTTATTCCGCTGCATAGTCCATTAGATTGCGCAGTACAGTGCCTCATTTAGAGTAACGTTGTACAGTAGCCACATAGAACATATCTAATACCAATGGTGTTATAGCTGGTCTGTTTCAAGTAAGGCAGGCTGCTTGCTTATTTGTTCTTCATTTCATGTTTCCATGATATACATAATGCACCCACCCAACAAGAGTTGATTGTAGCCCAACTTTTTTCTAAGACAATGATAAATAAAGCTCTAATTCAAACTGATGACACAATTGGGCTATAAGTATAATTTTTATAAACTGGCAACCTCAAGTTCTGCTTTGTCGTGTGTTTGACCTCTTTAAAACAGATTTGTATACAATACCAGCTAGTAGTCCAGTATTATATAACATTATATAACAGCTAGCTATAGTCTATAGTCTGTTCAATGTGTGATGGAACATTAGTGCACAAGAATGATGTTAATATTAAAGATCATGGCTATTGCGCTATTTTATGGCGAATAACTATAGAACTCAAAGTCTATTCAGTTTTTTAGTGTTGCATGGACAAGTTTATGATGACTAGCTAATTCACATTGCAAAATAATTAAATATCATAAATGGTCATATTTCATATTATGTTGAATGAACTATAGAAGGCAAGCTAGCTGGCTGGCTGGCTGGCTGGCTATAGAACTATTAGCAGGCAAGTTGGCTATATCATTACATGTCCCTATTTTTTAATTACGCACGTTTATTCATTACTCATTTTGATATGTGTGGGGTGTACGTCACCGGGAGGCGGGGGGGGGGGGGGGGTATTCAGTGGCGATCAGTAGTGGCGTACCCAGGGGGCCGGTGCCACCCCCCCCCCCCCCCAAAATATCCCTGTAGGTAAAAATGACCCTCCGTCGGTGCGATTTTGACCATGCAATTTTTTTGACTGGTTACGCGGGCAACTTCATCCCTCACCCCACCCCCATCCCCCCACCCCCCCCCCCCCCCCCACCCCCCCCCCACCCACCCATCAAGATTTCAGCTGCTGACGGGGAAAATATTGTGCAAGTTTTACGAAAAAATTGTCGGTACCATGCCTTTCGTCGGTACAACTATGGTCGCCTGCCTGCCCTGCCTGCCCCCCCCCTCCCCACCCCCGTTTCAAAAGCTGGGTACGTCACTGGCGATCAGTAAGTGGATGATGCAGTGAAATCACTGCTTCGAGGAAGAGAAATAACCTATAGATGCGTGACGACCCGTTGCATTGCTGATCCAGCGAAGGACAGGGAGGGCGCAGTGGAAAAGGGCCAGGGATTTCTTTCTTTTTTTGGGGGGGGGGGGGGGGGGGGTGGTCTGGTCTGGTCAGTGGTACCCATGAATTGCCCAGGCTTGTCGCAGACCATTTGTACGTGGAAGTTACTGCTTGTGTGATGTCAGCGAAGGTCAACAGGTTGCCCCATTTGTGATCCCACAATGCAACAGATAAGGATAAGCAATGGCTTTTTTTTCTATTTGCGATAAACCTTGTGTTGTAAATGTGCCAATCGCGATCAATGCGCTGCATCGGCACTATCATCGCATTGTCGTCATAGTGATTTTGGTTGTACACTAGACTAAGGGCAAGGCAAAATAAAAAATAAACCTGTTTAGCGTCCCCTCCCGCTTCCTTTTTTGGGGGTCCGCTTCAATTTTCTTTTCTTTTTTCTCTTTTTTTTTCTCTTTATTTCAGTCAAAACTTTTTCAGGTTCGCAATGTTTATCGCTTACCAGGGCGGTTTTGTACTTAAAGTGGGGGGGAAATAAAACAAAAGGGCCTCTTCCTTCCTTCCTTTTTTGAAAAAAAAACCTGATGCTAAACATGTTTTTATTTTTATTTTGCCTCTAGCCCAATTCAAGCTGTACTGAGGTGTAATAAAATAAATCCTCAGCGTTGAAAGAACTAGTATGCTTGGGCCCAGATTTCAGATTTGATCAAACTTAGATCACAGAGAACTACTTGAGTATTTTGCTGGGCTCGGGAGTCGGGCTCTGGAGTCGGACTCGCGCAGTCCATTTATTAATACGGGCCATCAGATTTGAGAAAAAAACAGAAATAAGCTTATTACTCAAATTCGGCAATGTCCGAATTCAAATTACAATGCCTGTAATGCAATGGGTTATTTTAACATAGATTTGGTCAGAAAAATATTATTCGTTCGTTTTCCAAGATGAAATTCCCACCTTATTTCACCGAGTCTCGCAACACTCATTTCCCTATTCGTCGAAAGTTACTGATGACCGAGCACAAGACGAATCTTGCCTAGTTAAAAAAAATTGATAGATTTGCGTAAATTGATGCGCTTTATTCCGTAAAGTAGTTCCAGTTGTAAACCAGGCAAGATTCTTCTTCCTGCGATGACCGAATACACATCACTCATATTTGGGTATGCTGTCATGTACATCCGCGTGCCTATTTTTGCTTACCGTTTTCAAAATAGTATGATTTGTTGGTTATATAATCTTGACATATATCTCAATCATATTGCCGAATATCGTGCAATTTCAAGCCTATCTTCTTATAAAAATTGTGACTTTAATGTTAAATCTACTTTGAACCGAATTTCGTTATTACATATGCGGAGTAATTTGGTGGTGCGCCCTCACTCATCATTATATTGACACGCGTGCCAGAATGTATGGGACAGGAACTTAGGAAGGCAACAATTATGACTTGATTCAGTCAATTTATTCCTTGCATGTAATAATTTAATTTTCTCTTATTTTAATTCATGACACTGGGATAGGGCATGCATTAAAGCCCCCCCCCCCCCCCCCCCCATACACACACCAATGCTACGGGGAATGCAGGGTGGGGGGGGGCTAAACCAGGATGACTACTTTCTTTCCCTTCCTTTTTTCTCTTTCTAGCCTCAAATGTCCTTGTTTTTTCTTATTTTTTAATTTTATTTATGCTTTCTTTATTGTTCTTTAATGTTGAACAACAACAAAATCTGACATTATTTGGGAATCATGAAGAATCCGGACTTTTTGTGGTCCATTTTGACACGAGAGCCTGTTGTAAGCACCTCATTTACATGACGTAAATGGTCTTGCCAATTTTCCGAAAAAATACAAACATCATCAATATATGTCCTAGCATAACTTTCACTACCCTGCAGTACTTTATCCATGAGTCTTTGAAATGTGCTGCTGCTGTTTTGCAGACCAAATGGCAAAACCTTGTAACAGAATTGGCCATACCAACACACAAAAGCTGATTTCGCTTGCGACTCTTTGGACAAGGGTACCTGGTAAAATCCCTTGGTCAGATCTAAAGTTGTAATGAACTTTGCGCTCGCAACATCATCCAAAATCTCGTCCATGCGAGGCATTACGTAAGGGACGCACGATTAGATTTTCAGGGGGGGGGGTAGGAAGTTTTCGGAAGAAAAAAAATTCCCCCTCTATGCAGGCAAAAAAAAAAAAAAAAATCACCCCCTGATGAGTAAAAAAAAAAAAAAAAAAAATTCTACCCCCACCCAACTCAATATGAATGGATACATTAAAAAAAAAAAATCGCCGCCTTCGTCGGCGCAAAAAAAAAAATTCACCCCTTGCGGAGGCCAAAAAAAAAAATTCACCCCCCAACCCAACTTCCTACCACCCCCCTGAAATTCAAATGGTGCGTCCCTAAGGATCGAAGTCACATTTCTTGTTCATTCAAGGATCTAAAATCTGTGGTCACGCGGATATCGCCCCCAGGTTTGGCCACGACCACAATTGGCGAGGCATACGCACTGGTAGTGCGTTCGATCACACCTAACTTCAACATACTATCAATTTCATTTTTCACTTTCTCTTTCAGTGAATGTGGAGTCCTATAAGCGCGCAGCCTAACAGGATTATCGCTGTTTGTTCTAATCTTATGTTCTACTAAATGTGTTTGCCCTGGCACATCCGAAAAAATTGGCGCATGCGCTCTAAGAATTTGGTGTACATCATGAACCTGGCTTTCAGACAGGGAATCCGACATATCCACATCTTGCCATGTCTGTCTGAAAGTAGGAGAGGCCTACATCATCATAAATATCATCGACTACGTCACAATCATCATCTAATTCTTCCGGGTTTAAATCATCGCAGCCAATATCATGTACAACACCCGTGACATACAAACATTGGGCTATGCGCTGCTCATCAGTCCTATCATAGTACCTTTTGCATAGGTTGACATGAAAAACCCTCTTAGATTTTCGCTTATCCGGTAATACAATCTCATAATTGTTTTTGTCAAGTTTCTGTGTTACAACATAGGGGCCCTGCCATTTACTGTCTAATTTGCTCGCCCCTTCTGGCAAAAAGACCAATACTTGTCCCCGGGTTGAAATTCCCGGTGGGCCGCACCTTTGTCATAATGTATTTTCATCTTGCGCTGATGGACCTTTGTATTTTGGTTCGCATCATGCATTAAGTCTTTCACATGTTTTCGCATATCCAAAAGGTTGGTAACAATATCTGTACCTGCATCAGGTGTTTCACCATCACATTCAACCCAACTTTCCTTCAACAAACTGAGGGGGCCCCTAACTATTCGACCATACAACAATTCAAATGGTGAAAAACCTGTCGTTTGACAAGGCACTTCCCTATACGCAAACAGGAAAAGTGGTATGTAATCATCCCAATGTTTACGCTGGGCAAGGGTAAGAGAACGCATCATATTCTTCAGAGTACCATGAAAGCGCTCGCACATACCATTTGTTGGTGCCGAAAAGTGGCCTTTAGTTGTGAAATTTTCAGTTTACTACACAAGGATGCCATAACCTTGGACATGAAGTTCGTCCCTTGATCATGCACTATTTCACGGGGAAGGCCTACCCTAGCAAAAACTGTAACCAACGCATTCACGACAGTATCCGCCCTAATGTTAGACAGTGGAACGGCTTCTGGATACCGCGTGGCGTAATCACATATCGTCAAAAGGTACATGTTCTTACGGGTGCTTCTTTCAAATGGGCCCACTATATCAATACCAACGCGCTTGAATGGGGCATCAATGACTGGAGTTTACAAAATTTGTCCCTACCCGAGGATACAATACTTTCACTCACAACAGTCAAATCAGTCTCACTCACATCCGCCTTGGGCACTACCACCTGTTGAACTTGGTCTGTCAACCTATCCAAACCCACACTAACTAGTGTACCAACATGCTCCCTCAATTCAAGGCATCTTGCACAAATTCATCCACTTCCTGTTTCGCCTGAGCTCTCGTCAACACACATACACTCCGTTGCATAACCTCACCACATTTTGGATCGAGGTCATGCCCTAACAACACATCCCTTTGCAACCCTTTAATCACAGCAACCTTGACTTTGCCCACCACAACATTACATTCTAGGTCTATCATTGCCAGGGGCACCTCTACTAACCCACCTACACCACACACTGTCATCATTTGGCCATCCAGATAACAACTGTCAGGAACCAATTTTGAATTAACAGCAGTCTGAGTACACCCAGAATCTCGCAAGATTCGAACCTGCCGCCCTTGAACCTGACCATCAATAACACACTTCTCCATCCGTCTCTCAACACTTTCATAAGGAATGTCCTTCATACTCTGGCAGTTGTAAATATCCTTAACATGAGGACGGTAATTTCCCGCCTTACTCTCTTGCTTTTTGTCCTGCCCATTCTTATTCGTGTTATTTGGACATTGAGTTTGTCCATGGCCCGGTTGACCACACGCATAACACTTTCTATCACTATATGACCTAGCAGGGGTTTGATCATTTTGAGGACAATTCCTGCTAATGTGGCCGGGCTGTCTACAACGGTAACAACTTACGGGGGCACTACACTAAATCCTTGCGCGTTTGGTGTATGGTTCGGAGAAATAGTACCTATATCAATTTGATCATCGTCCCAGGGGAAGCAAATAGAAGTAAATCTTGCTTATTTTTTATGAAAAAGATAGAATAGAACCTCAGCATTGCTAATGTGGTCAAAAATCGTCGGAATCGAATACGCACGGGAGTCTATGCTGCGGAAGGATATCGTTGCCGGAACCGGTGAGGAAGCGAAAATATCGGTTTAAAATGGTGAGGGCGCTGTTTAGGTGCTCTTAGCGGAAAAGTTGATCTAGATGGGTCAAGAAAAATCAAGTTTAAAATAAAATTCACCACATATCTAATACATTCATGCGAAATAAAAACTTCCATCATTGTTACGTGGGGTAAAAATACGGTCTTGAAAAAGGGCCGAAACGCGTGTATTTCAATGGGGGAGGTATTTAGTGGTGTGCCCCCTTCGAACACATCACGACTAGTATCATCTTGTTTTGGCGCTGCGGGCGCGCTGTCGCGCTCACGACTTGGTGCATGGTGCGTCTTACTTTGCGCACGCGACCTATTGGCATGTACAACACCCCTCCAATAGGCTCCACCGCCACGGTGCAACACATACGCGTCCGCTTCCCGGGCCAATCATAATACTATTTGTGGCGACTCTGTCCGTCTGTCCGTCCAATGACTCCGAGCGCGGATTCCTGCCCAACTTTCCGTGCAATCGCTATGCGCAGGGATCTTCGCCTCACGTAGCAACCAGTGCCACGCAACAGTCACGAAAGTGTCACGCACGGCCAACTACCGACATTTTGATTTTATTTAACCCGGCTAGCTACTATTTGGACCAAAATTGTGGCTTAATGAGTGAGTGATTATATATGGTCTTCGCCCAAAATATTTTCATCATGGACATAGCTACATTTCTATATAGATAGGCTGTTTGTTATACTCAAAGATCATATAGAAATGAGCATTTATACAAGACTATACAACCGCCAAATAAAATATTTTACGAACTTTTCTATATGTAAACAACAAAACCTTACACAGTTGCCACGCGCCCGCGTGTAAACAAAACATGGCGCATGCGATTGCCGGCGCACGCGTAATGGCGCAGACCGTAAGGTGCGTACGCGTTCGTGGCGCAAACTGGGTCTTATGGGGCGGGTAAAAGGACCGTGTCTTCGCAGAGACCTTCAGACCTTCAGTAGACCTACAAAACGGCGCACGAGGAGACGAGAACAAAATGTCAATCATACAGCCAAGATAGAAAGAGGACTCCAATAAACTTTAACTCCCGGGCGTGTATTTGTATAGTTAAACCGGGAGTTAACTATGCATCATGATCAGGATGAAAAAGGGTGAAATGGGGGGTGGGGGTTGTCAGTCTCTATGCGCCGGGAATCGAACCAGACCGTGAGCGTGCAAGCGTGTAGTGTTGTAGTTCCGGATAGGCCCTTATGCAATCATGGGACGACCTCTGTTATATAAACATGATAAATGGGAATGTTACATGGATATCGGTGTTTAAATACATACGTTTAGGCATGCCTATGGCGGAATGATTAATGTCAATGGGCAGGAAAATAACCGTACGGATATTGCACGCACAGTTCTCAGACTGGGTTTATCCTCGGTGTAAGACAACACCTAACCTAACCTAATTAACCTAACACAAAATCCTTTATTGACGGATTAAAGGATTATACAGCTTTTATTCCGTAATGTGGTCTTGACACTAGACTAACTTATGAATATCTTACACCAAGGATATACCCAAGACTGGACACAGATGATCTTGACGATAGACCCCTCCTCCCGCCGACTCTAAAACTAAAAACCTCTGAAATAAGACCCCACTATAAAACCCTAATCCTAGGCCTAACACATTTACTGAATTACTTGGATAGTATATGTGCATGGGGTGGCCTACCTGGATTTAAGGGGACATGGGGTTCCTGAGTCATGGGGTATCTGGAATATTTAGGGCACCTGTAATAACTGAATTTTAAGAGTAAGAGTACACATCCCATGAACCCCAACCCGAGAACCGCGAAATCTAGTCTATATACTATTTGTGGCGACTCTGTCCGTCTGTCCGTTCAATGCCTTCGGGTGCAGATCCCTGCCTATCTGCCCATATAATCACTATGCACAGGGATCATCGGGGGGGGGGGGGGTACTGGAATAGTGAAGAGGGTGGGGTGTGCGGCTAGGCAGTCTGAAACAGGGGCTTACCGAACTGAACGGTCGCCGAAATTGGGGTCTTAGAGAACTGAATTCTTATACAAAATTGTGTCCCCGTCTGACATGTCCGTTCAATGCCTTCGGGTGCAGATCCCTGCCTATCTGCCCATATAATCACTATGCACAGGGATCATCGCCCCACGTAGACAACAAACTGTTGCTACGCGCTCGCGTATAAACAAAACAAAACATGGCGTACGTGTTTGCCGGCGCGCGCGCGTAATGGCGCAGACCGTAAGGTGCGTACGCGTTCGTGGCGCAAACTGGGTCTTTTCATGGGGTGGGTAAAAAGGAAGCCGTCCGGTGGCTAACAAAGAGAGAAAAAGGCCCGGGGGGGGGGGGGGGGGAGGGGGGTACTGGAATAGTGAAGAGGGTGGGGTGTGCGGCTAGGCAGTCTGAAAACAGGGGCTTACCGAACTGAACGGTCGCCGAAATTGGGGTCTTAGAGAACTGAATTCTTATACAAAATTGTGTCTTATAAACTGAATTGTCTTATAAACTGAATTTTCGAACTGAACGGTCACCGAAATTGGGGTCTTAGAGAACTGAATTCTTATACAAAATTGTGTCTTATAAACTGAATTGTCTTAGGGAGCGATCGTTATTTATGGCAGGGGGGGAATGGTAAAATTTAGGGGGGAACGCGAAATTATTTTTCCGGAAAGAGGGGGGGATGCGATATTTTTTTTAAGGAATGAGGGGGGAACGCGAAATTTTTTTTCAACTCTCAGAGAAAAAAAAAAAAAAGAGGAAAGAAGGAAAGGGAAAATGAAAAAAAAATGAAAAAAAGAGCTGTTTGGAAATGACACTACAGGAGGAGAAGTTCCAGATGAGGTCATGGAGAGTGAAGATTCTGAAAGAGATGACATTGAAAATGAAGACATGGATGAAGATATTACGAGCAGGGAGAGTAGTGAAAGTGAATCTAATGATAGCAACAGTGGCGTAGCCAGAGGGGGGGGGGGGGGGGGGGGGGGGGGCGAGGGGGGCGATCGCCCCCCCAATATTGACGTCCGTGTCGGTTGAGATTGGCACTGTCGGTCATTTGACCAGAGGAATCATGGAATTATGATGGTCAAAAGTACATTATATGAAAAAAAATCGCGCGCTACGCGCGCATAACAGTCACCAAAATGCAATATTTTTGGCTACAAGCTTGTTTAGAACCAAAATGTACCTCAATCGTGCCAAAAACAGGTGTAAAGTCAAAAAAATTCGCGCGCTACGCGCGCAAAAAACGCGCGCATTTCTTTTCGCATCATAATCTTGTCGGTTAATTTTCATTTATCCCACCCCCCAATATGAATACCCTGGCTACGCCACTGGATAGCAATGGTGCAGATAGTGAAGATCAAGATGAAATTGTTGGCATGTTTGGGTCAGAGACCGATTCAGAAAATGAAGAAGTACAGATTGTTGTAACCAGGGGTGGTAGAAGAGCTGGAAGCTGGAAAAATGCATTTGGTCGCATTCTTTAAAGTTGGGTACCACTGCACATTCACACAGTTTAAAATCTAGCAATTTATTTCTGAAGTAGCCTACAAATCATATGGATTGAATACACAGCACCTATATTTCATAAATGACACAACTCTTAAATGTCACAATGTGATATTGTTTGCATTTTTATATGCTTTGTCAACCAGATAGTTTTATGAGACTGATGAATGCAAAACATTGTCGCATTCTTTAAAGTTTGGTACCACTTGCTGCACATTCACACATAGTTTAAAATCTAGCATTTTATTTCTGAAGTACAAATCAAATAGATTGAATACACAGCACCTAGTTCATAAATGACACAACTCTATAATGTCACGATGTGATTTTGGTTGCCTTTTTGTATGATTTGTCAACGAGATGGTTTTATGAGACTGATGAATGCAAACATTTTGAAATAAAATATAGAGTGTAAAAATCCTATGATATTGTGTGTTTGTTTAAATACTTAAAGTTTCACATATATGCAATTTTCACTCATGAAATATTGTTGTAGTTTGCAATGTACAGCCTATTGAGTGTCTATATATATTCACTGACTAAAAATATACATGTCAAAGTTTACTGTGAAAAATAGTTTCTTAAAAATTGCCAGGGGGAACCTGAAATATTTTGTCAGTTGTTAGGGGGGAACCTGAAATAAATAACAGCAAATGGAGGGGGATCTGAAAAAAAAATGTGAAAAAATGTGAAAAATGCCCATTCCCCCCCCTGCCATAAATAACGATCGCTCCCTTATAAACTGCATTTTAGTGGGTCTTTTCATGGGGTGGGTAAAAGGAAGCCGTCCGGTGGCTAACAAAGAGAGAAAAAGGCCCGGGGGGGGGGGGGGGGGTACTGGAATAGTGAAGAGGGTGGGGTGTGCGGCTAGGCAGTCTGAAAACAGGGGCTTACCGAACTGAACGGTCGCCGAAATTGGGGTCTTAGAGAACTGAATTCTTATACAAAATTGTGTCTTATAACTGAATTGTCTTATAAACTGAATTTTCGAACTGAATTTGGGATCTAAGGGAACTGCCAATAGATGAAAAGAGGGTCTTATGGAACTGCCAGTGGATGAAAAGGGGGTCTTACGGAGCGGCCGAAAGGCGTGAAAAAGGGGTCTTGACAGCCGCACATACCCGTATGGCCAATATACGTGAGTAATACCCCCCCCCCCCCCCCCCCCCCCCCCCCGGGGAAAAAGGACTCCAATTAACTTTAACTCCGGGCGTGTTTTTGTATAAGTTAAACTATATGCATATGATCAGGAGGTAAAAAGGGTTAGATGGCGGGTTAGGTTATAAAGGAACTGGGAGCGTAAACCGTAGGCCTTCATCCAGGAACACATTATGTGTTAAATATGTTATTGTTAAAGTGATTGCGAATTGCGGTGGTATGATGTCAGTGCCTCAACATCCCATCGCGGACCCATCTATGCGCGCAGGCCACAACGGGCCCTCATCATGCCTATCATGGGATGTCTTTTATATATGAATGGGAATGTTACAGGGACATGTATAAATATAAAGGGATGGTGTGAGAAAACATTTAGCTCCAATTATATCTTTAACTTTCGGGCATGCTTTGTCCCGGTTTTTATGAGTTAAACTATGCATGCATGATCAGGATGAAAAGAGTCAAATGATGGGGGGGGGGGGGGGGGGGGGGGGGGGGGGGGCTTCAGTCTGCATGCGCCAGGAATCAAACCCAGATCTTCAGCGTGCGAGTGTGTACAGTGTAAAGTTGTAGTTTAACACTATAGCAATTCGGATAGGCCCTAGACCAATCATGGGATGTCTGTTATATAAATGGGAATTTTACATGGATATCGGTGTGCGCAAACATGCATGGTTACGAGGAATAATCAATGTCGACACACAGTTCTCAAGACTGGGCACAGATGATCATGAGTCATGACGATAGACCCCTCCTCTCGCTGACTCTAAAACTAAAAGACCTCTGAACTAAGACTCAATATAAAACCCTAAACCTAGGCCTAATAACACATGTACTGAATTACATGGATATGCACATGGGGAACATGAGGTTCCTGTATTATGGGGATTTGGAATATTAATGGCACCTGTGATAACTGAATTTTAAGATTATACACATCCCATAAACTTCCAACCCGAGAACCGCCCAACCCACGAACCGCGAATTCTAGTATCCTACTATCTTTCAAATCCCTATCTCGCAAATACACTGCCATATCGCGCGGCACTTTAGTCAGTATCTGCTCAATGACCAACAACTCTTGAATTGCTTTGGAGCCATCGCCTGTCGGAACATTAGAGTGATTGAGCCATCTTTCTAGAAAATATATTAAATCATTTGCCCACTCAGTAATGGGGACTGGTGGGACTTACGGTCAGTGAATCGAAATTTAACTCTGTACGTCTCCCCACTGATTTCATACTTCGCTAAAATAGCCGCTTTTAAAATATCATAATCCTTGGAATCGTTCAACGACAAGTTTGCATATGCCTCTTTGGCCTTTCCCGACAGAGCCGAAACGAGAAAAGTTGCCCAATTCTTTCTGTCCCACCCATTTCCTTCTGCCAATAATTCGTACGCCCTCAGGTATACATCTATATCCTCATTTTCTTTTAAACGAGAAACCCGCATTTTTTCAGGCATACATGCACCCACCGCGGGAGCCGGGGAAGGAGCATGTAGCTTAATATCCCTGTCAAATTTCAGGCGAGCCATTTCAATTTCATTGTGGCTCGCCACTTTCTTGTTTTCAACTTCCACCATTTTTCCACCTTTTCCATTTCTACTTCCCTCATTGTTTCCACCTTCTTCATGTCGACTAAGTATGTGACCCACATTTCTTTAGGTAACCCTATAGGTATCCCAGGGGGCCTTGTTTCATCATCAATACCATCATCAGGGGCGGAAATTTCTTGTCAGGTGTGGGGGGGATGATAAGTTTTGGCCCTAAAAAAATAAATTTAGCTGGTACCATCCAGGCGGTGCGCTATGCTCGGACAGGGGGGAGTCTGAGGGGGGATGTGCCCCCCCCCCCCCCCCCCCCCCATTGAAATTAGAAAAAAAATCAATTTTCAAACTCATTTGGTGCGATCTGGTGTATACTTTTGACAAATATTGTATTGAAAAGCCATCGCTTAATTTTCAATAAATATTTTGTTTTTTATCAATGAACAAAAGAAGTTGAGCATTTTTTATACTGATATATTCTTGATTTTAGTATAGATGGTTTAAAAACTCCAACAGGGGGAGTCTGAGGGGGGATGTGCCCCCCTCAGAAGTAGAAAATTTTTCAATTTTCAAACTCATTTGGTGCGATCTGGTGTATGGTTAACTCTCATGAAAACAGTGCAAAATGAACTTTTTGATGTCTTTGGTCCATTTCTGTGTTATGCAATGTTTTCTTGCTTGAAAAACTTCTTTTCTAGATAGATATTGATGTTTTCTACTTGGATCTATATACTTTGATATACTTCTGAACGTGTTTTTACTCAAAAAAATGCCCTCATATACCCCAAATTAGCGAAATGTCCATGTCTGCAGCATAAATGTATATTTTGCCTTTATTAATTACAATACAAATAGGGCACCATTTTCTACAAGATATGTCATAATTTGTAGGGAACATATAGCGATATTCCATGGATAGAAAAAAAATGCACATCTTTTACGATGTTTACCTGTTTCAGTTTCATATATGTTGTCCGAGATGTTGATGTTTATTACGTTACCTGCGACATATTGAGGATCAACATATTGAGGATCAACATTGTTCAAAATTAACATTTAAACATTTAAATGTACATATTCTGAATCTAAAAGAACATGGGTGTTGGAAAATAATATTATCAAAAATCTATAGCAGCATGTCTGACCTTGAGAAGAAATCAAAATGCTGCAAAGCATGCGACCTTGTTAAGGATGTTTATTACGTTGTTGAGATTTCTCCCGAACTATGTATCAAAACACACTTTTTGGTTAAAAACCAATTTGATACATATACATAGACTATGTGGTTACTTGGAACACTCGCTAGCTCTTTCCAGATCGTCTACATGGTACTTTGAGTACGAAAAACGTTTACTACGTTATCGTTTATTACGTTGTCGAATAAATCGACAGAGAGACAGCTGCTCTCTACGACTGTATTAAACAAAGATACGTGGCAGGCCCTTTTCGCAGGCATGCATGGGGGATACTCGATGAAAGTACAATGCAAAAAAACCACGACGAATGGTAAGAATTCCTCATTTTTTCTTGTAAGTAATATGAACATTAAGCTGAATGACAGCTGAAGTCATTATAGATCTCCATTGAAAATGGACCTATGATATCAGAATGGGGTTAATAATGTGAAGAAATGCAGTAGGTATCGTTAACATCTTCATTGATTGCTTTGTATATACGTTATAAGCCAGCATTAGGCACTCTTGCAGTTGCCAATAACGTAATCAACGGGATAACGTAACCAACCTCATTGTCTAGTCTCATGTCAATGTTGGCGTCAATTCAGTAACTTTCATGATTGATGTACTTGAGTATCATACATTGTATCCAATGTTATAATTGTAATATGTGGACTATTCTATGTGAGGACTGAAACCACCTTATAATGGACAACGTAATAAACTTTCCATCATTTGATAAATATAATTGCACCCTGTTCATAGTGATTCAACATTTATTATGTGTTTATGAATGTTAACTTAGTGTACATACATATTGTCTCACATACTGACACAATCTCATTTATTTGCATGCTTCAATGATGCATAGTTCTATGGCTATTGGATAACGTAATAAACCAATTCGTATAATTGTGTGAATAAATACGGTATACCTAGCTGAAACAGCTGCAATATATGTCATTAACTTTGTTTTGTTTTTGTTATCTTTATTATACAGAAATATATGCCACACAGTGCAAAAAACCAATGGCGATACCGGCAGAACCAAATGCAACAGTGGAGACAAAAAGATCATCAGAGTACAATCTTATTAACAATTCTACTACCATCATTTTAAATAAAACAAATCAATATCTTACTAATTTTAAGAGATAAAAGGCTATTCAATATTTAGTGCTATTAAAATTTACATAAAGGTAATAATGTCATGGTCTAACAACATATCTGTAAAGTGCCATGTTACATCTGTCGATTTAGTGACCATGTTTATTACGTTATTCACCATATTTACCCTACATCAAAAGAGCAAGTCGACAATATATAGAACTGTCTTTTAGTGGACTTTAGGCAACCTAACTTTTACTAAAATACCATTTACAAGATATGTCTGTGTACAAAATAAACTGACTTGGTCGATGTTGAATATATTTGTTTACATGTGTTTGTATATGTTTATTACGTTACCCACCCCATAAAGTCCGAATACCAATGCCAGCGTTTTTGGTAAAGCATAATATTTATTGTTTCTGAGCTAACTTTTAAAAACACATTATAACGCTTGGAAAAAGATACGATTAAAGATATATTTTATACTTTGCACAAAGATATTCATTTTGGAAAACCGTGCATTTTTTTAGTTTTAAAGCTGAGGTTCAAACAGTGATGTGAAGACCAAAAACAATTCATAATACTTGCAATTTACAAAATTACATTGCATTTTGTTCGCTGTAATTGGTAGAAGTATGCTTTCGTAACTATAATTTTGTGTTTTTGGCATCACAGTTTGTAAACTCGTTCTGATTTAGAGCTGATAGGAAGTATATAACGTAATAAACATGGAGCAAAAGCTGCAAACAAGTGATATTATAATATAAATTCAACGTTATATTGTACAAAAATGCAATGAGTGTTGTTCACAAAATTTTAAATCTAGTATCCAGTACATGTCTACTATTAAAAAATAGTGTAATAAATAAAATTGGAGACAATTTTTTTCTTCAACTTCTGAAATCTCATTTGCACTATTTTCATGAGAGTTGACCGTATACTTTTGACGAATATTGTATTGAAAAGCCATCGCTTAATTTTCAATAAATATTTTGTTTTTTATCAATTAACAAAAGAAGTTGAGCATTTTTTAAACTGATATATTCTTGATTTTAGTATAGATGGTTTAAAAGCTCCAACAGGGGGAGTCTAATGGGGGATGTGCCCCCTCAGAAGTAGAAAAATTTCAATTTTCAAACTCATTTGGTGTAATCTGGTATATACTTTTGACCAATATTGTATTAAAAAGCCATCACTTCATTTTCAATAAATATCTTGTTTTTATCAATGCACGAAAGAAGTTGAGCATTTTTATACTGATATATTCTTGATTTTAGTATAGATGGTTTAAAAGCTCCAACAGGGGGCGTCTGAGGGTGGGGGATATGCCCCCCTGAGAACTAGAAATTTTTTCAATTTTCAAACTCATTTCGTGCGATCTGGTATACTTTTGACCAATATTTTATTGAAAAGCAATCACTTTATTTCTGATCAATATTGGCTTTTTATATAGGCAGATAGGCCTATACCAGAAAGAAGTTAATTAGTTACCTCCAAAAGATGGATTCTTAACGTACATACGCGTATGTATCCTAACCAACGTACAATAAACTCCAAACGTTCTTATGTCCCTCCCTCTCTCTCTCTTTTTCCTTTTTTTCTCCTTTTTCCCCTTTTTTTCTTTCTTTTTTTCCTTTTCCCCCCCTTTTTCCCTTTTTTGTTGTTGGTAGATGTGAAAAATCAGGGGGGGATGATTACATTGACCATCCCCCCAGGTCAAAAAGTGGGGGGGGGGGGATAAATCCCCCCCCCCCCCGGGATTTCCGCCCTTGAATACCATGGCTATCATTTGAACTGTGGCCATCAGCACTTATTTCTACATCTTCGGGCTTTTGCCCTTTAGCGCCTTTCGGCATGATGACAATGATCTAACTTAAGGTGAAAATTTAAATGAGGTAGAAATAACTTAGCACAAACTTAATAACTCAAAAACTAAAATTGTTACACACAAGCCATTTACCACATACCTGCGTCACAAATGCGTGTTGACTATATCATTTCCGCTGTATATTTCATCCACACAGGTACATCCACGGTAACTCATATCTTGACCCAGCACTGTTCACAGTTCAAGATCACATACACCATGTACACAGCAATCAGTCCAGTTCTATAATCACGAAAACCACTTCCATGCATGCCATAGAAGCCACACATCACCTATAGCAAATATCCACAGCAACACAGCTGACAGTTTTTATATCCTTCTTGGAATATAGTCGAAGAAATCATCTCCGTCGATTACAATGGTACATCTACCCTGCAAATATCCACAGCAGCACAGCTGGCAGTTCTATATCCCTTTTCGAATATAGTTGAAGATATCACCATCATCTCTGTCTATCACAATGGTACATCAACACAGCAAATATCCACAGCAACACAGCTGACAGTTTTTATATCCCTCTTTGAATATAGTTGAAGATATCATCTCCGTCGATTACAATGGTATATCTACCCTGCAAATATCCACAGCAGCACAGCTGGCAGTTTATCTATATCCCTTTTCGAATATAGTTGAAGATATCACCATCATCTCTGTCTATCACAATGGTACATCAACCCAGCAAATATCCACAGCAACAGCTGGCAGTTTTTATATTCTTTTTCGAACCTATAGTCGAAGATATAACTATCGATCACCTCCATCGATCACAATGGTACACCAATACACCAAATATCCATCATCGTCGTAGACAGTACGTCATACAAACGTATTATACATTTATATCTATCATATCAATTACTATCAGCATAGCGTTCATCAACGGCGTACCTCAATCACTTGTTTGTTTCGCTGCCACCATATTATGACGTTCCCGAAGAATTAACACACCGACGACATTCTTTTAACTTCGTATTTATCTATCTCTATGTTTCTATTTTATTTCTCCAGCATTTCTATCTGGCATCTATCCATGATGGAGTCCAATGTAAAAGTAACCCAATTTCTCCCCTTCACACACCAGCCCATGCCTTGCTCCATGCGGTCCAGCTTCTTCCAGCATGTGCTTCCTGACACCTGTCCTGTCAATCTCCCAAACCCCACTGTCCACCTCTGACCATTCCCACTGACCAATCACAGACAAGGACATGCATGCACAGATATGTCCTTGTCCAGACTTTCTCTCTCACTCATTACATAACCACTAAGATTATAATTACCATAGCAACAACTTTATCACAGTATCAATAAATGCAACAAAACGGTTGAATTAAGTAACAGCAGCAATTCGTTAAATGAGTAATTTGTACTTATTTATTGTCCTTTTTACCGGCACTTAATATCTATACGTTTGTGTTGTTAACATTACTCGAATAAATTATGTTAGTTTCATTTTTGTCAATTTGAGTCAATGGTACTTATGTTTTTTGAGTAACATTAACAAATTATTGAATTGAGTATTTACAAATAATCATTTTTGAGTCACAATTACTTGACGCAAAGATCATTTTTTTGAGTGTATACCAATCGCATGCTCCAAAACGATAGGGGTAACGGAATGTCTTACGGGAAGCACTTTTCTCGGGGTTTACACTGTACATGTACTCAAAAATGCACTGTACATAATAGGCCTCCTAGTCCTAAGCCTATACAACACGAGCCACTGCACTTCCCCGACGGCTTCAGGAAGCACACATTTGCCCGAAGACTGTGGCAAAACCTCAAGATAAATAATGCTTTCAATTGGTCTATGGTCTTTATACATACACGTGTTATATTACTTGTCATTGCAGAAATCCGTTAAATTGATTATCATCACTGTGTACAACAAATACGTGACCTAGTTTTTGCGCCGATTTCATTTAGACTGAATGCAAAGTCTTTTACAACTCTATTGTACCGAACTATAAAAAGAGTAAGTCTGGTTACCTCGTGAGGATTACGCACAGAAATAGTTAAGTACGTATCCACACTAAAGTTTCAAGCGGCTAATGCAACGTAATTTAACCGGAACTACCGCACATTGATTGAGGGCGTATCAGCCCATATTGGTCCTGTTTTATCAATCGAGTCGCCCCTCCTTAGTTATTCCTCTATGTCAGTACAAGGTTTGTACAAACAATAAAGGATTTCCCCAATGACCACGATTACCCGCTGCACACTACCTTAGTACCTTCCTTGTTTCGGTTCAAAGAACAATATTTGAGGCTATTCATATGTATTTATATCATATCCGACAATGAGACTTGTCACTAAGTTAGGTATGTAGACCTGTAAACCGTATGTGGAAGAGTTAGGTAGAACTGCGCTGAATTTAGTGCATCTACTTTTATTAAGAAATACTTGTTTTGTTTGGAGTTGGATACACATGCTATACTTTATTTGACTTCCTCTGGACAGTGACGTAACTTAACAGACGCAGCTTTTACACACGCGTGTGTATACGCCAGCACATCGAGTAGGCGTGCGCATTATGTGCTGTAATTAGTGGAATACGCAGTTACGTCACTGTCTCGTGATGGCGAAATAGACTATATAAGATACCTTGAGTGCCCCTGCCTCCCAAACCCTAACATCATTCAAACCCCAACATCATCCGAAACCATATCAACATCATGAGAACTCCAACATCCAGGGCTTGAAAAAATGCAGGAAGAGAGAGCAAATTTACCCCTACTAAACCTCAACATGCCCCTGCTTTGTACAGTTGTATGTAAATTGAGTCACCAGGAGCAACGTTTACATTGAAAATGACCCCTTGTTATTCCTTTGCACTCATCTTCAGGATGACATACATGTATTTAACTGTGGTTATAAGCGCAAATATGTGTAAATAGTAACCCCTGGTTCCGATTCCTTATTTTTCAAGCACTGTCACTACCATCCAGGATGGTTGGAATGAAATCAATCAGTACAACACACTGCAAATCCATGAGGCTTTTACTCAGCTGCAAAATAACTTTTATTAAAACAAGTTTCAATTTAGAATGACATCAAAACAAATACATTTCAGAGATATTAATAGCAGGCAACACTTAGGCCACAGTATAATCAATGTCTTGTGAGTTTACATGTAATAACCTTTTAATAGGGTCACCATCAAATTATGTTTTAAAAAATACATGCTGATATTAAAGGATTAAAGTAAAGCCAAAATTGCATTTTACTACCATACTATATATACACCCTATTACCAGTAGCTACATTATGAGACTGGGTACGAGAATAAAACCCAAGTTATAACTGGTTTTATCTTATTTCACATATTACTTCCTCCACCGTTGTTGTTGTATGGTAAACACCTGTGATAACTGAAACCTCCACCATGTACATGATGTATAGGAATTACATTACTGTATACATGCTAATTTTTGCGAAGATTTTATTTTCACGAATGGTCATGAAAATGCGAAAAATATAAACACACACGAAGCTATTCTTTTGCAATAAAGTTAGATTTTAATTTTTTGTAGAAACCATGAAATTAAAGTCTTGCACATTTTCCAAAAACTGTAAAATCATGAAAATATTGGTACCCCAAAATTACCACAAATACAGTATTTCAAAATTTCCTGTTGTTTACAAGTTCCCTATTAAAGGCAATCACAACGACTGATTAGTACTTTGTACTATATCTGATTGTTTTTTGTTTTGTTTTGTTTTTTCGATTTTCTTCTACTCATTTAATTTTGTAGAACTTTATTCCGTTAGAGACTGACACATGGCTAGGACCTAAATTTTTAATATTTTTGTTCAAATATTCAAACAATTATGTGACTTTTGACTCGCAATACTTCCCATAACATGGATTTGGCTTCTTGACTTCAAAGTCATGAATGCAATACTTGTACACCGTAAAAAGCAATAATAAGCTTATTATACTTTACACCATGGATTTGTAAAAAGAAAAATCAACCTTTCTACTAAAAGCAATAATGTTTTACAAAATATACTTATTTTTTTAATATTGGCCAAAAATTCCTAAAGTATCTCAATTATATTTTAAATACAAACTAATTTTAGAAATGTAAATATATATAGATTTGATTATGTGTGTTTACAAAATAACAATGTCAGTTGGATACAATTTTTTATAACACTAGTAAATTAACTTTGAGCTGAACAATCTCTGTAACTAACGATGAGTTGCTTAATAATACATTAACAATCTTTAAAAAAGTCAATACAAATTTTCAGTGAAATCCCTTGATCATACAGTGAGGTAACCAACCATTATCAGATATGGAGCTATAAATGGGTGGGGTGGGGTGGGGTGGGAGGGGAAGAGGCGCAAGTTTGTAATTTGATTGGGTAAAAGGGGGTTTGGATTCTCTGATTGACACTACATAGATTCTTTTGGGCGGATGGAAGGTGGGAGTTGATTTTCTGGTATGGGGACAGTATATGGATTCTTAGAGGATTGAAAATCCACCCCTCCTCTTAGATTAGTTACACCACTGATGATCATGGAGGATTTCTTCAGGTTAATCACATTGTGATTTTAAAGGCTATAACATTATTTCAGAAGCACATACATGTACAACAATAATAGATTGATTACATCAATTACATGTATGTTGCGCTGAATCAAACTTGTAAAACTTTCAACACTCTAAAACACTACTATGAACTCAATTTGTCAAAAGAAAGCACTGATGCAGGATTTTTAGCATTAACCAAACTATGCAAACATATACATAAAGAGTTGTATCATGCAAGGGCACGTCTGTAGTGCAATATCAATACACAGCAAACATTCGGTGCGTATGTAGTCAACATTATGTCATAATACTATCTTCAGATCGACAATATGCATGCTAAATTTACTAATAAAATGGATCAAAGTTCACTCAAAATATCCATGAGCCAGATGCCACTTTTCTCACAAATGGGGAAAAATTTCTCCCGGTTCTGTTTTAAATCACTAATATCACCCCTTGTTTTATCAATATTAAGACTCCCTTCTCTGGATCATGTAATATATCTCAATTGGGGAGTAAATGATTGATGGCCATTTGTTGCACAGCATAGGACAGATTTGTAATGCATAAGAGAGCACCACACCAAATCAATGCGCAATTCGTGTAATCATGTAGTAGTTCCGGAAAAGCACGAAGACTAGGCTTGTAAATGTGAGGTTTTCGGGCAATTTGTTTCTCCGGGGATGGTATGTTTGTATTTAAATGAACGAGTGGGACCTATCCGTTGCACCTACAATGATAAAATACAATATTTTTAATTTATCGACCTAAATAGTGCCCAGGGCGTAAGCACCTGCCTAAATGGTGAACAGACATGCCAGAAAACGTGAAAAAGTGAGGGCGGTGTGTGCAGGTTCGTAGCGGAAAATTTAGCTTAATAACCCCTCATGAAACAAGGCTTAAATCAAAGTTGAGATGTTACTGAAAATGGTCATAGGTGACAAGTATGCAATAAATGTAACCGGAGGGTAGAAAAGGTGTCTTGAAATATGGCACTTTTACACGTATTTCAATGAGAAAGATATTTGGTGTGGTGCGCCCATAAGATATTCTTAGAAGAAGTTAACCTACAGCATAGGTCAGATTTGTAACGCTATTCCTGTGATTAGAATAGAACTTAGAAGAAGTTAACCTATAGTAAGAAGGGGTCAGGTTCGTTATTCCTAAGGGTTGTTCTCCGAAGGGTTGTTATTACAAAGGGTCTTTATTCTGAAGAATCATAATTCTGAAATTAGAGAAATTAAATTAAATAAGAGTCATTAACCCTAACTCTTATTGCATTTTAGAAATAACGACCCAAATTGAAAAACAACCCTTCCAGTTATTTTGGAATAACACCGCTTTGGAATAATGAGTAGACCCTGTATAAAGTGAGGCATCATTTCATAATATCATTTTCTTTTGAAGAAAAACAAAATCCAGTTAATATTCACTTTAAGGCAAAGGTCCGCTAAGAGTTTAAGTCAGGAGTGGACTCGGTGGGGTTTCGGTATAATACATGTTTGGCCAAAGTAACAAGATATTTCGCAATTGTTTTCTTCAGTTTTCAAATATGTATATACCAATTATTTCATCTTTCAAAGCACCTTGGAATTATCTAATACATTTAATCAACCTATGTTGATTAATTATACAACCTTATGTTAAATAATTGGTCAACTGATTTCATTTGTACTGAAAGCCATATCTCATGCCTTTTTTTCCACCAAAATCATTTGTAATTCCATAAATTACAGAAGTGGAGTCAATTGCATTTTCTGTTTGTCTTTGGTGACACCGTTTACTGCACAACCCTATAGTAGGCTTGTCCATCAGTCAGTCACATTGATTTGCAATTGACATAGCACACATTCCATTCATTTCGCATTTGAAAATTTTGCTGACAAACCTTGTAATAAATTCATATTGTTAATATTTAAATGTATGATATCATAAGTAATTCATAGCATCCTCGTCGTCTACGCTTTCCGGCTATGTTGCCATTGCGCTCGCAACTATTGCTTTCCAGGTCTTGACCTGTATACGCTCAAGTTACGCTTTGACAATTAGAGTAATAAACTCAGTGGTCCGTCACGATCCACTCCCGACAACCTAACCGAACCTAAATGTGTACAGACACAGACCGGGGTGATCCCCCGCTCTTTACGAGGAGTCTGTGACCTTTTAACGTGCTCTGGGATAGCTCTTCCGATACACGGGACCAACATGGGTAAGGTAAACTGGTTATGCTACATGTAAACAAAAAATGGTGCCTTTAATTCCAACAATGTCACAAATTTGCTCAAGTTTCCAAATATGAATGACACACATTTTGCGCTCTGATGCATATTTTAGGCGTCTCATGGACAATGTATGTAAATGAGTGCCTCTGTAAAATGTTTCACCAAAGACAAACAAAATACGCAATTGACTTCCTTATCTTTCACACAAAATAAACTAAAAATATGCTATTCGTACAAGGTTTAAAAGGTATAAACATTTTGGTATTGAAAATCATTTGACTTCTTTCCACTTTTGCAATATTTTTGACTCACTCTGTATCTCAATTGCAGTCAAAGATCTACAGATCTAACACATTTTGCTAATAATAATTATATAAATTTGTATTTTAGATACAGATCTTTACAATATAGTGCATATTATAGTATAAATGTTTGACTTTTGTGAAGAAATGGGTGGTAAACTAGCAATATTTTTGAGTTGCTAAAATAACATAAATAACTATTTCGGATACAAATATAATATAGGCCATGATGTATTCATTATAACTTTGTGAATGAATGGGGTTGCAGGTAAACTACTGTCATTTTTGGAGTTGTTGAAATCACATCTTTACATGTAAATATATTGTTTAAAGAATGTGCTATAAGTTCACCATAACACACCAAACAATTGAATTGTTGTCACAACACGCAGTGAATGTTGATCTGTCAACCTCCTTTTATGAACTGGTGTATACATAGGTTATTCAGGGGGAGGGGCACTCAAATTGACTTTCAATACAATGGAGGTGATTAAAACCTCCAGTACTCCAGTGTTTTATCACTTCACGACTGAGACACTCACATGTTCCCAAATTCAGCCTCAAACCCAGGGCTCAAATTAATCGAAGGCATCAAAGGCAATTGCCTTTGATGTCCCACCTAGTTGCTTTGATGCCCTCAATTTCTGGCTGTTTTCATTTCATTCAAAAGTACAGAGAATTGCCTTAAATTGCTTGCCCTCTCCATTTCTTAATTTGAGGCCTGCTAAAACCCATAAGGTTGTTTGAGCGCGATCAGGTAGAGGCAGGACTTCCACACAGGAAGTTCAATGCAAAATGCAGGCCAATCATTTCCCCCAATTTGAGATATAATATTAACATATATGTGGTGAAAAATAAAACAACATAAATAAAATAATGAGTTTACAACATATTTGATCATCCCATTTGAACATTGACCTTATTACGTTACATGAAAACAGAAATCTAACATCCCATCAAAACTGTTTATGAAGTTATTCATCTTATTAAGGTACTAACTTTGATATACTGCATTTGGCGATGACACTTTTCTATTTCCAAGATTTAACAGAAATTTCATTTTATCAAAATATAATAATAATAATAACATTTATAAAGCGCAAAATACCACGGTTTCTATGCGCTATACAACAAAAAGTCATTACATCGAACAAATAACAATGATTTTCTCCACTAAATCTTTACGTATGTGAACTGTCATGGGAAACGGGCGAGGTTGTCTCGGAAAGAAAAAGTTGAGATCTTAATATGAACAAAAGAAGCTTTTTGAATGCTTCAAATTTACACCTTTTTTGTGGTTAATATTCGATACTTCTTTCTGATTTTACGAAGAAAAATTACTTTAACATTGTCTTTATTTTCTTTTTGTTGTTGTCTAATTCCATCAATATCTCAAAACGCATTTCGTTGTCAACTACACCCTTTTGCCGTGACAGTACACATAATCAGTCACAATGTGTTAATTTTTTAACACTTACATGGCATGCAACATTCAAATTCACATATTTACAAAATCCACATTTGTCTACCATGTAGACAGTTTGACCACTTACAACAACACCACTAGTGCAATGGCAAATATATGTCATCTATTCTAACGCTGACTTTGTTGATGAGATGACTGTAGGTTACCTTTTGCCGTTAGATCATGATCAAGATGGTGTTTTTACTTCCTTATCTGCTGAAAAAACAACTTAAATCCCAAGTTCTTATGGCTGTTTTATGACAGACGTTGGACACAATGGACGTGTGTATGATATTCAGATTCAGAATCACTTAAGGCAAAGGTCCACTCTGGCTAGTTCACCCAGGGTGAACTGGCTTATACCTGTTCATTTTGGTGACAGAGAAACAGGGTTGACTGTTTTGAGATGTAGAAATTTCGACCTTTAAAATAATCCCAAAGGATCTGGCTGGTTAAAGTGG
The DNA here is from genome assembly GCA_035610835.1 of Ophiura sarsii. Lineage (NCBI taxonomy): Eukaryota > Metazoa > Echinodermata > Ophiuroidea > Amphilepidida > Ophiuridae > Ophiura > Ophiura sarsii. The sequence continues at coordinate 70,711,697 of CM069449.1, read as the reverse complement.
ACCTAAGGGTTTAAGTTAGACAAAACCATCATGAGCATGACACGTGTGCGATGTTCAACGTGTACTGAATCGCCATGTGAATCACTTGCGTTATATTTTGGCGGGCTTGAACATGTACATTCTGAAAGGGTACAAGGCACTGTGATTCAAACTATAACTGAAAAACATTTGTGTTAAGAACACCACTGTATTTGATGCATGCACATTGATACTTATTTTGTTTTTAAATGTTTAAATATTATAACGTTTTAAACGTTATGATTTTAAACGTTATGTTTTTCCACTAATCAGGAAAAAGCTATTGTCAGCCAAAGTGTTGATAAAACACCTGGTTAATAACATCCCAGACAACATACTTTTGTCAGATATACTGTACAATGAGATGCAATAAAAACGAATTGGAAATATAAAAATAGGTGCTAAATTAGATGGTCAAGCCTTGTTCCCCCCCCCCCCCCCCCCTTATCGGTACTACTGGCCACTATGGCCTTTTTTACCCTTACCACATTGGGTGTGGTAGGATAGATCGTTATCCAGTGCCTCAGATTTCCCTAACTTAAACCGTGTAGTACAAATTGTATTTATAAATCTACACAAAAGTAAACATGAAATATTGCAATTTGTGTTTTATGGGTATCTTCCCAAAGGGAAAAAATTGGTGTCGACAATCTAATTGCGCACCTTAAGCAAAACATCCTAAGAGGTAGGATCTCAAGAGCGATTGCATAATACAAATATATGTACAATAACAAATTGGAAGTTACTATGCCAATACAAACAAGGATGTCCGATTGTCTTTTTACTACATAACATGTATAATGTACTTCAATATAACAAATGCTGACAAACTTGAATTGAACACCTGCAATATTTGTAGTAAAATTTGAAATGGCAAAACTGCTAGGTCTTATAGGCCACAGTGTAAAGTTAAACCTCTGAAGAAGCCTTATGGTTAGCAGTGGGTCCTCCAATATTGGGTTCTTTTTCACAAGGCTACACTCGGGTCACACCTCAATTCCAGCCCTGCATATCACAAAGATGTTTAAAGCAGATCAGAAATTTAGTTCTTCAACTGAATTACAGCTTGGCTTGGAGTAGACTTAAACTTGGCTAATTTGGGATTGCTTACATATAGATTACACCAGAAATGTAATGAACACAACACACCCTTATAGGGATGACAATTAGAGATGCGATGACATGATGTTGTATTAATATAAAAACAGCATCCAGATTAGTCTTTGTCAAGACTCAGTCCATTTGTTCTTTTCCTTGGACCAGTCTAGCGGCAAAGCGAGTTGACCGCGCGAAGGTGAAGCTCGAGTTCTGGTTAGAATCTTGAATTGACCGAGGCCTCAAAATATAGATGGTCCGCGGTACCATGATCGATAGCACAGGCAGTAATATTGTTAGGTCTGCACACAGACTACATCCAGATATGTCACTATATTCAGTTCAAAGATATATATAGGTAAAAAAACCTTAAAGAAATACTGCTACATCCATCTCTGTATTAACGATACAGATAACTTGCTGCTCTCTATCCATGAATTGCCATGACAAATTACAATTGGTACAGTCATAATTCCTTTTGATGGTAACCGTTATCAACACATCAGCCTGAAATGCCAGCAAATGTGTTAGGGCCTGTTGCAGTACAAAACCTACTGAACACATGTGAGGAGCATGACATGTAGGATTTTTCAGATTATGAAGACATTATGAACGCCTGGGAATGAACTTCACAATGACCACATTATCACAATACAAATTACACTATATATACAAACTCAATAGCATTTAAGGCAATACAGGTTTTATCAAGGTATATCACATTATAAGGAAAAACAATAGGTCTCTGAACTCCCTGTATCATAGGGGTGGTCCATTTTTGCCGTCTACATGTAATCAGTAATTGAAAGTTTTGATGGATTACGAGACAAAAAATAACCATTTTCTTAAATGCCTCAGGTTTGATATCAGTTTACATAGCATTGACAGCTATTATACCCACGACAACAAATAGCATGTAATTTTGATCATAATATGAAAAATGAGTGTATGTCTTTGTAGTTTTGATTGTTTTCCCTTTTAGTCGTAATGTTAATATCAAACTAACAGTCATATACATACAAATCTTTAGAAATACAAGTAGTTTCTCAATCATCGTTTAGCTATCCCACGCTGGATATTTATGATTCCTAAATAGTTTAATCTCCAGATTCACAATGCATGCGCCACCAGTGTTCACTCTTTCCAGTTGAATTTTGACCTCTAGTGTGGACATATTGACCGTTCTAGCCCCCATTGGGTTGTCATGCAAGTGAGATAATAATGTTGAATACAGCTCAACGAAGGATACCGTACAATCAATAGAAAGAAAATGAACTGCATTGGTAAATTGGTGTTTTTATAGTGTATTCGTGTGTGTAACCAATATATTGACAGTCATAACCACAGTGACATGTGTTCTTTGCATTGCATTATGCAGGCCTTGGATATCCACTTTTCCCCATGATGTACTTTTCAGTTTGGCCTCACCTACGCAACCGTTTGGTGGCGCATTGTATTCAGAATCGGGAGAATTGTGCAATTTAAAAAGACAAGAATCAATGGAAAAACATCTGATCAGTACATGCATTGTTTTACTTCACACATGAAGCTGCTTCATCACAAGAGCTCCAACTATTGAAAATGTACAAGTGCTGCATATGCAGGGTTGAAATAAGAACCAGGAGCTACAGATTTCCCTTCAGGAACAAGAGCAAATTGTGACATACCAGGAGCTAGTTAAGGGTAAAACCTAAGAAATAATTCATCATGAAGAGTAGTGCAACAGAATAACCAGGGGCAATGTTCAATGTAAAAGATGCTCCTGTGATCGATACAATTTACATAATTACCAGTATTTTTATGGTATGACAGGAGTAAATGTGCTCCTGCTCCTGGCTCCTACTTATTTCAAGCCCTGTGCAACATGTTTTTATATGAGAAGAACTTTACCATACATTACACTAAATATAGAGCCATGGAATTCAACAATCAAGAATGAATCCATTATAGGTCATTGATAACATCATTCCAAGAAGGGGTGGGGTTGTATTGTAAAAGTGGAAATTTCCGCACGTGTAGTTATTGGCACTTTGTCCATTTTGAACAAGTTTGCTTGTTATTTTTTGTGATTTTGAGGTTCCTCACATTGACCTACATACAAAAGGAATATATTCACACCTTTTTTTCACGCTTCCTGATTTTAGCCCAAAAATCGCGAAAATATCCACTTTTACAGTACCCAGTTACTTGGGTTTGTATGCACATTTTGTATACATTGATTTGTACATTGATTTGGAATACCTGGCATGAGATAATTGTGTGATTTTAAAGGAAAAATGTTTTACTTCATGTAAATATTACAACCATTTTAGATACTATATCCGGCCACAAATAAAACAAGGCCACCACAAACAATACACTTCTTTTTAGAAATGTGTTGCTGTTATAGTGCATTCACTTTGGGATGAATTATATAATTTTTGCAAATATGCACCAATGCGAATGCTAAGCGTCATACTTCATGTCCATATAATACAAATAAATGTGTTATAAATGTTTGAAATTATTAAATGAATAACTATACACAAGCCATTAACCCTTTATAACAATAAACCATATAATATTTCAGTTTAAACCATACTAATTCAGTTTCATAAGGTATGGAGTAAGCAAGACCATTGGCTATATAAGATTAAATCATAAGTGTTTATAATAAGCCAACCCTATCTGCAATGAAACTAGATTAAAATACAAATGAACATTCTTCTGGGATCAAAACCATTTGAAATGCACTAAGGCTACGTTTCCTATCAAACAGTAATAGCCAAGCTAAGAGTTGTCAACAATGACACCTTCTTTCATACAACTTAAAATCTTACGACCAGCATGCTTTCAAATTACCAGTGTTCAGACCAACACTACAACATTGACATGCTGCTCTCAATTCTTTACAGCGCTAAGAGAGAAACAAAGTATGGGCCTGTTATTGACAGCTTCAAGATTCTTAACCCCCTGAGAACTACCTGCCGATTGGTCAGAAAGATGGATACATCATTTATTACACCAATGAGAGACATTGTTAGAATAATTGTCTCCCTGATAAAGATTGAAGTAAAATATTTTAGAAACAGTATTTTGATTGGTTATTCAATTGAGTATATCTTGAAATAACCAATCATAAACATTGTTAAATAGGCAGGTAGTGCCCAGGAGGTTTACGTCCCTGACTTAGAATTCATCATTAGCCATCTAGACCAGCCAGGGCATAACTAGAGTGACTCTACACTGACAGCAATGATACATTTTGATGTCACATTGTTGGATGAGTAAAGATGTTTCACTAGGTGTTGTTATCATGCAATCAGAAGGGTTTTTACAATTGAGTTGTATACAAACACCATCATAGCAGGTTGCGATGTGTCGAGGTAACATAGATGTTTCCTATTTCCCATCCCATATCATACATCTTGCCCCCTGTGTGATTGCACGCATTGATTTGATGTGTAACAACACCTAGAGAGAAAAAAAACCGAAAAGATAAAAATTTAAAAAATCTCTTTGAGAAATACACTTGCAGGAAAAGTGGTTATTGATTCTAAAACTGTCCTCTACATGGAACTTCTAATGTTCTCCGATTGAATATAGTTCTAAACAGGTTGTACAAGTCCATTTTTTGTTTTTTTGTTTAATTTACTCATTTTAAGATTCATTTTCAAGGGTTTAAGTCTAGAGGATTCAATAAAGCGGATGTTCCAGGTTTAACCACTTTTACTGAAAGTGTATGCCCATAACAAGCATTACTGTATGTTGGTTTATTCTTGGTGAAGGATAGCATGAAACTAGATTATGGTATAGTTCCAAATTGGCGAGAAATTTGGTTTATCTTCTGTGCGCAACAATAATCCATGTGTGCGCTCAATTTAGGCATAGGCATGCATCACAAATATGACGCACAGTGCGCCCCTGCTGTGTTATGTAAGCCTCATGTGTGCCCACGCTCTTCTGTATTAATTCACTGCTGGTAACAAGACGACTCACCAATATTGAACTGACTAAACTGTAGCATAACATTGTTAAGGATTATAATACAGGGCGAGTCAGAAAGAAGGGGCAATTTTTTCACAAAGTCGTCACAAAATATTCAGGCATGTATATTCAAAAATAATGATAGTAAGTACTAAAGATATAATTTGGGTTTCATTCAATTGTTTCAATTGACCATCGCATTATCACGTTACATTAATTTAAATAAAGCCCCCAATTCTGAAGCCAATCCACAGGATGGTCAAATTATCAAGCCATTCCTTGAGGTCCGCTTTCTGAATCAGCTTAAATGCACTTTTCTTTCTTGAATCCAGTTTTATTACTCATAATTCCACAGTTCTATTAATTTACCGTCATTTCCAACATTTATGTGCGTTTTCATGTTTTTCTATTGTTTCATTGGTCGGCATCTCTGCATCAACCACCCAACAATACTGTGAGTTATTGCCATTCAATGGATTGGCTTAACAATACTGGGTTTTTACTAAAAGTGTTATAACATTATGTTCAAATTTAGCAATTTTTTGTTGTTGAATGAAAGCCAAATATACGGTCTTTGTAGCGCTAACAATGGACTTGAATATGCAGCCAGCCTGAAATGTCTGTGGTGCTCTTGCTAAAAAAGTGCCCATTCTTTCTGACTCACCCTGTACCTGTAGAACTTGATTCTGATTCTGTAATAAGAATCTGAATGCTAGTTTAACTCATGAATATCTTCACCAAGGATACTCCCAAGATTTTGTTTTCAGTTTTGGAAGCAGTGGCATAGCTAGGGGGAGGGGTTTACCCTAGACACTCCTTGTACAGGGGTGCAAGATGGTGCCCAAAATGAATATATTTTTCAACTCTTTAGAATGGGTTTTTTTTAAATGGGAGTGCCTGAATCTATCCTTGGCATCTTGCCTTAAGCGCCATCGACCCTAACTATGCCACTACTTGGAGGGATGCTTGTCTTCTCAACCATCAAGTGCTAATATGCTTTTTGTTTTCTTTGCGTGGTCATCCATTTCCTTTTTCCTTTTTGTAGAACACAAAATAGTAGACTAAAATGCACCAGACGCTCCGATAACTACTATAACGCATATTACAATGCCAGCAATAGGTCCACCTCCTAAGCCTGCAGCACCACCTGAAAAAAAAGAGAAACAATAGGAGTTATTACATGGTATCTATCCTTCAAATATACAGGTGAATCAAAAAAAAAAGCAAGTTGGTTATTTGCTTCGATTAATGCTACCCTTTCGAGCAGTTATATATTGGATCATTTCTAAGTGTTTCGATACTTTTTGTGAGCAGTTTATATGGCCTTCAGTGGAAATGGACTTGGAAGTATTTGAAATGATAATCTGGTACATAAAACTATCAAAAATGGACCACAAACAATGTGTATGTTTTTTCTCACGACCCACAGACCCAAAAGAAATTCTGTAACTAAATGTCCTCCTTTTTCCCCAAAATGTCCTTCTGTAAACAAGTATTCGGAGTTTTATGTTTAATGTTTATGTTTTCTTTTTATATGGATTTTTTGTGTGCTTAAACTTGTTGATGTGTAATGTATTTGGGTGCTATGCTATATGTAAAGCACTTATCGACCCTCTTTCAGTGGTGTGATGACCGTGTTCAAACTTTTCAAAAGACTTGACTTTACAGGTCAAATCATAAGACTTTTCTAAAAGACGTGACTTGAAACAAGCCATGTGCTTAAACTAACTTGAGTAAGTTGAGTTTAATAAACAAAACCAATGACTTGACTTAACAAAATCAATTATTTGACTTGAGCCATTCAGTGACTTGACTTGACCCATTCGATTGACTTAACTTGATGCATTGTGAGAAAGACTTAAGGTTGTTCCTAAATTTGAGTCAAAAGTCGAGTCGAGTACAAACAGATGTGTCTCGAGTCAAGTTAAGGTTGTTCCTATGGCTAATTTTTTATTTGATATTTTAATAGAGCTTGCTGAGCTCCACAATAATCTGAAATTTGAGATTGATCGGAGGTACGGTTTTCTAGATATGACAATTTTATTGTCCAAAATGAAGCAAAATTGAAGCTTTCATTTCTTTTGTTTCTTATTGGTTTTGTTTGACCCCCTAGCTGGCCTAGCAAAATAATTAATCTATGCAAAAATGTTTAATTAATTTTCACAAGAAAAGTAGGCCTATAAATGCTACAAAGCTGATAAGTTTGGGAGCTTGTTATTTATCGATTTTAGAAAGTGAGGCTGTAAGACATCTGCATAATTAATTATACTTAATTATCTAAAAAAAAATATATAAAAAAATTAGGCTAATTAATGCACTTAATTATTTTTTCAAGTTCATGCACTTTACTAAATGTAATGCCACTTGGTGTATATGTTGGCTATACAACTATCCTTCATTCCTGTGCTGCGGAAATATAATGGAGTTTTCAATAAAAAAATTAGAGCAAAAGCAAAAAACTTTTTGTTATAGAAATTTTACCTAGGGAGTCAATATAAAACAAAAGAAAATAGACTGCCCTCTGTTGGCTGAAAAACAATACAAAATAAGAGAATTCAAATTCATATCTAGAAAACCGTACCGCCGATCAATCTCAAATTTCAGATTATTGTGGAGCTCAGCAAGTTCTATTGAAATATCAAATACAAATTTAGCCATAGGAACAACCTTAACTTGACTCGAGACACATCTGTTTGTACATGTGACTTGACTCGACTTCTGACTCAAATTTAGTAGTTGATCACAATACTGCCTTCTGTATTATTTTGTTTATTGTTTACAAAATGATTTTACAAGCATATTTGTTTATACATGGGCATTATCCAGTGCTGCACCTCATCCCTTGCCTAGTTTTGATATCGATGAATGAGGGCAGCCCCATCATCTCAAAATGCCATCAGTATATGAAGCATCAAAACATCTACTATCCAACATTACCAGTCAGCTGTAGAACGAGGCCCCGTTTCAATTGAGGGCGCTCTAAAACGACGGGTGTACGTAACCAAGGTAACGTACACCCGTCAATTTCCGCAATGATTGAATTTTCGCCTTTTACCCCCAATTATCTGCATAAAAAGTAACTATTCGTCGAGTTGAGGGCAGCATAAGGTACCAGAACTCCTTGCGACATCCAGTTCAATGATTTGATTTAACCTTTGAACATCAACATCAACATCACACGACACAAGCTAAAATTATGTCTTTTTTGACCGGTTTGCTGCGATGAGACCATTATCTAGACGAGATCACACCATTTTATAGAATTTTTAGACTAAGTGTGATAATTTTTACATTAAATATAATTAGCCCTATAGTATTCAGAAGTGATGCCTTTGTTGTAACGGTTATCTCTGTGATAAGAGAGTTATTTCGTGGTTTAAAATCGGCAAAATCGGCTTTTTATGAATCCTGAAAATTACTGTGACGTGAGGCCGTTCCCTTGGAAACGCCATCCCGTTCCCAAGCCCGCCCTCTATTGAAAAGTGGTTTTTGTTCGTATTCCGTCAGGCGACGGACTTCCGTCACTTGATGAATCGCCGTGTAAAAATGATGGCAGTGCGTCACAAAATAGAGAGTGCCCTCAATTGAAACGGAGCTCCGTTCTACAGCTGACTGATTACCAAGTTGCGCAATTAGGTCTTAGCTCGGTCAAGTTTCATGAAACATGCCAGGTAAGAAGAGGTAGGTAGGGGGTAGGAAGATTGTGATTCCATTGCCTGTTTTAAACCATGAAAAAGGACCAATTGTGTTGGTTGGTTTTGATGCGATGGGCATCACTGATTAAAATTTAGAAAATCTGAGACAAAAGGCTATTAGGGTAGGTAAATCACACTGTGTTTGCGGGTCAACTTCTTTACAAAATGTTGAGGCATCTTGCTTTTTTGTAAGGAGGCTGTGGCAAGGGGAGGGAGGTATCAACTTCTGACTGTCCAATGCTTTATGGCAGTACCGTTTGCATTGACAAGCGCCCTCTTTAATTATAATCAATATTAAACTAATCAATATCATTTCATATCTGGAGCATTGGTAATTGTTGACATTATATATCTCTGTATCTCACCAATAATGATAACATTATTAAACATAAAGTCCATTTTCATTTTGAGTATAAAGTCCAATAACTCCACCTAAACGGACGGATGGCTGTGTCTCATTATAAACAATAATACATTTAATAAGGAGAAAAAAATGGTGAAAACAATAGCAAATTTAGTGAGGTCATTTTACGAGGAATTTCAATTGTGGACCATCAAAACTTAATTTGTCGGGCAAACTTCTTTACAAAATGTTGAGGCATCTTGTTTTTTCGTAAGGAGGCTGCTGTGGCAAGGGGAGGGAGTTATCATCCAAATCCAAAGGTATCAACTGCTGCTGTCCAATGCCCTATGGCAGTACCATTCGCATTGACAAGCGCCCTCTTTAATTATAATCAATATTAAACTAATCAATGTAATTTCATATCTGGAGCATTGGTAATTGTTGACATTATATCTCTGTATCTCACCAATAATGATAACATTATTAAAAATAAAATCCATTTTGAGTATAAAGTCCAATAACTCCACCTACCGACGGATGGCTGTGTCGCATTATTAATGAATAATGATGGGTATACAAATATGATGTGTAAACAAATATTCAAAATGAGCCGTTAGTTTAAAATGTTGAGTTTTGAGTAAAAGGGAAAAACGGCATACAAATCCAAATATGTCCACATGATGAAAATGGGGTCAAGCTTGCTTATAAGGGGAACTAATTGTACTTTACCATTTTTTAAGGGTGGTAATAATGAGGGGACATTCCAATAATGCCACTATTGTTGACAGACTTGATCCATGGCCAAGCTTTATAATCACCTGTAATACATGTTGTTTAGAGCCCTGCTACATATGCAATATATAGTCTTCTTCATTAGAGATAGACTTTTACACAACACATTCATAGTGATTTTAGATGAATACCTTAAACTCTATGGCGAGGTCATCAGCTGGTCACATCCAGTGACAGAGTATGCAGTAGACCTTTTTTGCCCTGTGGTGAGCGGTTTTTGAATTTATGCAATAAAAGGAACCCCTTTTTGTAGGTAAAGGGCTACACATGAAAAGGGTCCAATCAAAGTTAACTATACAATACCAGCTCTAAGAAACCTGTAACCCTTATTGAATTTATAACGGCATGATTGATTGGCCTATTCAAAATGTATCCATTATATGCTAACCAACCTGCAAAGAATTTTAAAATCTCTTAGCTCACCTTAGTCTACCTTGTATACCATGTTTCATTTCACTGTCACTCTATCGAACAACACCCTCTGATACTTGGCCATGCCAAAACCTCTTCCATTTGAAAACTGCCCCTAACATGGTCTACTGACATAAGTAAAATTGACCACAGAACTGCGCTTTAAGGGGGGACTCAAGGAAGTTTTTGACTTGATTTTTTGAATTTTGTGAGTGCTGTAATTATTGAATTATTAATCAAATGCGTATAAAAGAATACATTTTTGGAAAGGAAATGGATCACAGAATCCAAATTTTGCGTCAATGTTTGTTGGGTGTTCAACAAGGCTAACAAAAATAATTTTGAGTAAAAAAATCCCAAATTGCTAGATTAGGATGTAAAGACTCTAACTTAGGGACAATTTTTTTTTTAAAACCTAAGGTCTAATCTAATATTTTTTGAAATTTTGACCAAAAAGCGCCAACAAGTTTTTCATGAACCTGCATTGTTAAATGAATTTATTTACCCATTGTCTGCCTGAGTTAATTATTGTAACATGTCAACATTGCCCGAAACTATGCCATCACAAAAAAAGAAAAAGAAAAAAGTCAAGACAAATAAGTTTATGCAGGTCCAACAACCATGACATATCAGATTTTTTCTCTTTCAGAAGCATTGAATGTTCATTCGCATGAACACACTTTAGGTATGTATAAATTTCATTTTCACCTGATAACGGATCGTTACATAAATTGTATTGCAGTGCAAAGAAAAGTTAGTGAACACTTAAACAAATCTCTAAAGTATGCTTAAAGCTGCATAAAGGTGTTGTGCATTAAAAAGACAGCTTATGAAGAACAAAAAACAAAATAGTATCATGTGACTTCATAATGGCCAAAACAAGTTGTTTGGTTGTATTTCACCCCCTGATTGGGGCAAACAGTTTTCGCTACTAAAAATACCTAATACCTACCCACTTGTTTCCATTTTTTTCTTTCAAAATATGTTGACTTTTTAAAATGTAAAAAGCATTGTTTTGCTTGGAATTTTTCCTCACTTTTGGTAAAAAAAAGTAGTAAAATATGTTTCACACCCTATTTAAACGCTTTTGGATTATTATTAATTCATCAATTGATGATCCATCCTTTTTTGTTGTTGTAAAAAACATTGGTTTGCTTGGAATTTTTCCTCACTTTTGGTATAAGTAAAGAAAAGTAGTAAAATATGCTTCACCTTATTTATACGCTTTTGATGTTTGGATAATTATTAAGTAATCATTTGATGATCCATTCCAAAAAAAATTACATTAACAAAAATACCTGCCTTATTCCTCATGAGAGAGGTGTGGAGGACAACCTAACAATTTAATTTTGGTGCAAAATAAGTGATACATTACATTAACTTGTTCATCTACAGCAGGGGTTCCCAACAGCTTTTAAGGGAACACCACAATTATGAGATAAAATGTTTGTCGAAGTGCCAAATGCACCCATTTTCTTATGTATTTTTAAAAATATTTTTGAGGGTTCCAAAGCATCAACCACAATTGCGCCAAGCGCCACCAGTTGAGAAACCCTAGCTCTCAGTCTACTTTTGTAGGTTCTTCAGCCCAGGGACCCCAGTTCATATTCATAATCGCAAGACTATACAATGGGTCCTGATGTTGCTGGACATGTTGCTGGACGATGTCTATCATTCATACTCTAAAAGTGGTGTCGAACCAATCAGAGAGCAAGAAATTAAAATAAGCGGAGTGCATTGAAAGTGTCTAATGCACTCCGTGTGTGCGCCGTTCACTACGCGCACCACACCAGTAGCGTAGCCAGCGGGGGGGGGGGGGGGGGGGGGCAGGGGGGGCAGACTGCCGGACAGACCCCCGGACACCTAAAATTGGGACGGAGAAGCGGAAAAATGGGGACGAGAAATTGTTCATGTAGTACATTTACTGTGCGGTTTTTTTTGACTGTGCGATTTTTTTTTGACTGTGCGAAATTTTTTGACCTCAACCCACCCCACTTACGTGAAATTCACGAGGTAAGTGACTAGAATTTTTTAAGGGGCAACCTTTTACGAAATTTTTTGAAATCTTGCCCCCCCTGAAAAAAAATCCTAGCTACGCCACTGCACCACACGCTTTGTTTATTTTCGGTGTTCAGGAATAATGGGTTCGCCGATTTTTACTGCTGGTGTTAGCAACTTGTTAACATATGTTTTAATTCGTTTTTACATAGATCAAAATTATGCTCAAATTGTGAATTTTGATTTGTAAGTGTCGTGTATGAATTAGGTCAATACATGCGTATGTTGTGTTTCTCGAAAAATTAGAAAAATCAATGCACTTGCACAAATGTTGATATGCTCAAAATAGCACTCCCTTGTGCCATTATTCACAACATCAGCACGTGTGCATTGATTTGTCTAATTTCTCTCGAAACAACACATACGCATTTATTGACCTATAACTAATTGACTATTCTGATGGAATTCTTTAGTTTTTACCATGCTCGTCCACAGCAATATAGGAACCTTTGTTTTTGATCCATTGTCAATTGGTAACCCGATTGTGACTTAACCCTAACACTCTTGAGTACTACGAATTACTACGATGCGGTGTGCTTGTGTCACCCGGCTCGGCAGTTTTTCGATGAAATAATGGCCCCAGGGTATACAGGGCCGAATATACTCCACCATGTATGGTTTCCCCCCATGGCCTAGCGGTAGATCGTCTGCCTCTGGGTCCTGGGTTCGAGCCCCGGGGGAGTGGGGGCACTTTTCCCCTCGCTATTTGGCCGCAACATTTTTTCTCCCCTCTCCCTGTCTTTGTTTAAAATCCTGTGGGGTTGGGTTGGGTTAGGGTTATATGATCATTGCCTGCCCGCTTCATATTTCAAAAGGTATCCATATAGATGTGATTTGTAACCAAGAAACCCAATAAAGACTAAGTTGACAAAAATCTGTAACCATAGTGTGAAATGGTGCATTGAAGATACATTGTTACAAATTAGAAACACATTGTTACAAATTAGAAACAAAGAAATTATGCTCATTTAATAAAAAATAAAAATTCAAGTTGTTTTGAGGTGAAAAAGCATTCACACGGATATCAAGATTGATTTAAGCATTTCTTTTTAAAATTTCCTTGTTATTATTAAAAGGAGGCCCTCATTTTTTAAACACTTTTGAATCACTATTAAGTATTAACTCCAACACCTTTCAGCACCACCCAACCCCTGGTAGTCCCAGCTCCATCAATTTAATCATGGCCGAACATTTATGATGCAGCCCTGGAATTTTCAAGTATCACATCACGGTTTGCACTTAAATATGTGTCTATTGTGCTATAACCACATCACTATCTGATACAGGGTTTTTTGTTTGTAATTCAAGTTGTCAAAAAGAGATTTTACCCCTTGAAAAAAAACAAAAATTGCATGAAGTACTGTTTAACCATAGATCCTGGTTTAACAGAAAACGTTGGTCATATAGTGATAGGCTAAATATCCCAACACATTTTCTAGCATGTTATTATTATATAGTAGGAAGAAATGCAAGATTTCAGTACAAAACACCACCTGTTATTATAACCTTAAACCTATTTACCCCTATTGCATGAACAGCCAACTTAAACTGCTTTTTTAATGATACATGACATGCGCATAATGAGAGTGTGTTAGGAATGGAAACAAAACAATGAGTTAAGATAGTTCTATTAGAGTTTGAGCAAGCTGTTTTTCCATCAAGTCTTTTACCCTCTCCGTCCTTGTCCAACTTGGATGTTGTACTGGTACCTAAAATGAAGTGGGCAGTGAAAAAGCAGTACCTTGTTTATTTATATCAGGCCAAATTGTTCATCTGAGCGTAACAATTCTAGTTTGCCCACTTCCGATGTTTGGTTACTGAGGTATTGCACAAAACTTATTGGGGCTCAAATGTGAGAGCACCACACCAAATCAATGCGCAATTCGTGTAATCCTGTAGTAGTTCCGGAAAAGCACGAAGACTCGGCTTGTAAATGTGAGGTTTTCGGGCAATTTTTTTCTCCGGGGATGGTATGTTTGTATTTAAATGAAGGAGTGGGACCTATCCGTTGCACCTACAATGATAAAATACCTTATTTTTAATTTATCGACCTAAATAGTGCCCAGGGCGTAAGCACCTGCCTAAATGGTGAACAGGCATGCCAGAAAACGTGAAAAAGTGAGGGCGCTGTGTGCAGGTCCGTAGCGGAAAATTTAGCTTTATAACCCCTCATGAAACAAGGCTTAAATTAAAGTTGAGATGTTACCGAAAATGGTCATAGGTGACAAGTATGCAATAAATGTAACCGGAGGGTAGAAAAGGTGTCTTGAAATATGGTACTTTTACACGTATTTCAATGAGAAAGATATTTGGTGTGGTGCGCCCAGTCAGAAGTCAAGGCATGAAAATACCGTCTATTTTGTTCGCCCCGGCCCGCCAGTTAAGCGAGATTTCAAGAAAACAAATAGAAATCGGGTAATTTACAACTCGCGATTGTGACGGATTGCCTCCATCAATTTTAATCATCTTAAGCTCATTTTGAAGAGGAAGTCCTAGTTATTTAGGATATTATTTTCGATTTAATAAAAAACATGATTTTCGTTACTTTTGTTGAGTCGATAAAGATGCATTTTCAATGCGATCGTAAACATCGTAATTTTGTTGATTTTTAGACGTCGCAGCAAAAACTTTGTGCACAAGAAATGTTCCTAACGTATTAAACTTTATCAAAAATATGTTTATTTGTAATACATTTTTGGACAGGGGTCAGGGCCACGACTTTTATTTACCTTCAGTAAAAAATATACGCCATTTTCCAACACACAGAGACTAAACCGTTTTTTCTAACAAAAGGTATTCAGCAGGATTCGAACCGAGGAGGGGAGAATCCCTTATAGATTACTAGTCCATAGTCGTAACCGCTCGGCCATAACTACTCATTGACGTGTCTATGTGTTCTCTATATAATGAACTAGTGGTGAACTATTGAGTATTCGACGACATTTTAGCCAAATTGAACCCAGTTTCTAAATTGTATTTTAAATGTGAAAACGGTGTCGCAGCAAGCTAGGTTTGGATTCAATGTAAAGAGCAATAAATTGATGATCGTAAAAGGTTATTAATTTAAAGCTTTTAATGAGACAGGGGTCAGGGCCACGGGAAATATACTTTATTTTTTTCAGTAATGACAAAAACATTTTCTTCAGAAAATAGCATTTTCAAGCAGAAACGTCCCTGCAAACATGACTTTAGCATATCAAAATAATGGATTAATATTGTATTGCTCCCCTTAGTGAAAATCCCCCTAGTCACATGGCGTTGATCCACATTTAAATGCCTTAATGTTGGCATTGTATAAGGCTGACATTTTGGCATATTGAATTGCACAAGATCGACATCCTCTTTTCAAGGGAAAACAAAATTGCGTCGTATACAATAGACTCACTGGCGTTGGCATCTGACTGCGCCCATGTATCTCGTATTGTTCATCTGATCACAAGGATACTAGAGTGCATGGTAACGCATGCATTATTTTTATTTATATAACCCATGAAAATATTCTAGACATCTGATTGGTGGATAATACATTACACAACACAAAATATTTTGGCCTATTTCATGCTTGACGTCATTCCCGGTCATTTTGTGTCTTTCAAAAAGTACTATTGACCGCCCGGTCAATAGTACTTTTTGAATCGACCAAAAATGCCCTCCCTCGTAGGCTCATGCGATCCCGGCATGGAGCGTCTTGAGAGACCCTGTATAAAACCTGAATGTGATCGTCATTCTACATATAGTTTTCTCTAATTTCTACAAATCTAGAGGCCCGCTAGAAGGCCCTACTCGGTATAAACAATAAATCGATTCCACCACCATCTGCATGTACGGACTCCGCTCAGTGCACAGCAAAAGAGGAATCGCTTCAAAACAAGTAAACAAGTCGTCTGCATTGCATTATTATTATTTGGCACAGATCTTTTATCGGCTGAATTAACATTACATTGAATCTTAGTCATGAATCATAAATATTTGTTGTCAATTCACCTGAGGTTGAGGGCATTCTGCAACGAGGTCTAGACCTCTATCGATGAGATGAGTTCAGCATCAGAGTAATTATTCCTCGGCGACTTGCTCGGAGTAAACTAACTTTAAAAAGTAAACTTATTTTTGATTTTGTCGAGAATCGACTAGCATATTCACTAAGAAAGATGTGTTCAAGTGTGAATATTTTCATGCGTTATATAAAACAAATATGGACTGCTCTTCATTCGTGAAATGGGGTGAAATATTGTCCCTCAGTGATCTGGAGACCGTAAGCCTACTATTTTCCCTCAGCCTCCGGCTTCGGGAAAATAGTAGTATAGTATATTATTTCCCAGGATATGTCTAATAAGGCAAACAATGCGATACACAATGAACAGGACTGGAAAATATGAAAAATTCAAGAAGAAAAAATCTTCAGCAACGAAAAAACACACCGTTTTACGGGCGGACCGACAGACCTGTTAAGTAGGGTTGTTCGGTCGTGTTTTTGTATCCTTTAATGTCACAAAAATCTGCAAAAATCAGGATTTTTAAAAAAATGGTGGAGAAGGAAAAAAAATTGACCAAAAACCGGCTGATTTTACATGATTTGAGAAAAAAAATTCTTAAAAAAATGCTATAAATAAATTCTTGAAAAATGCAAAAAGTCGGTGTGTGGCCCGTAAAACAGGGTTGTTGTTTTTTCCTCGCCTTACAGGGGAATTTAGTTTTGGGCCATTCAAAAGAAATACAGAAACACTTGGCTATATCTTGCTAAGAAATTTTCAATTTACCAGATCTAGCAATGAGAGGATAAAATAACACGGGTATTGACATCTGTTTTAAAGTACCGTATTATCCCTATTAAGCGCCCAGGACCTTATAAGCGCCCACCCCTGTTTTTCTCAATGACTAACAACAAACAATCTCTTATAAGCGCCCACCTTTTTAATTACCGTAGCACTGTACAACAACATTCTTCACGGCGTCCTTCACTAAAGCAGTACCAGTAAAAGCCGTGATTAGATCGCCGCCATCTCTCCCCGATCCTACTAGGCACTAGGCTACTGATACGCGTACAGTAGCGCTGATACCACTGCCTGTACAGCGACCGGCGAGTGTTAATTTTCCGTTTTAATCGCACGTGGTAATTCCACTAGTGCAACAGTTCATTGTGCCATTCATTTGTTCAGAAACGGGCACCACCAACAATTATTGCGACATGCGTAGTGAGGAATTATAGTGTTGCATTTTCGCCACAAATGAAAAGCAAAGGTGGCCGCCCACATGAAAACAAGATAAATATTGATGGCACTTTCGGCTCAGTTTTTGTTTTTTTCTTACGCAGTTTTTGAACAAAATTGTAACAAATCGCTCTTTCACAACTAATCATGGAATGTGATTGAAATATCATACTTTTTTTCTTTTCTATGAGCTAAAACATTATTGGTATGTTTACGGTTACCGAATAAAAAAATCTTCGCAACCTTGTCGAATTCGACAGTCTCAACGATAAATGAGTTTACAAAAAGGTAACATAATAAGCGCCCACCCAAAATGACTTTGCTAACCGCCCTGGGCGCTTAATAGGGATAATACGGTACATGACTTATTGGTCCTCTCATCATTGTGAATAAGCTTTTGCCCTCTTACAAAATTAATTAGGGATTTACCCGAGTTAGCGTCATCAAGTCACATTATCTTTTTGTTTGACTTGTCAGTGAGTCGAGTCACAGCGAGCAGTGGCGGCACTACGGGGGGTGGGGGAGGTAGCATTTCCCCCCCCCCCCCCATTTCTTTTTTTGCTCCCACCCCAAAAAAAAATCAATTTAGTTAAAATTAGAAAAAAATAGACAATTCTAGCATAAAAAGACCAATATTTTTCCGCGCTGTGCACACATTTTCTTACTTAATTAGGTTAAATTATACATTTTACGTGCAAGCACACATTTTCGTACCAAATGAGTTAGTATTACACCAAATTTGACAATTTTAGCATAAAATGGCACAAAAAATGTGTGCCTCTCCGTTATCGCACATCATTTTTTGCATGCCCCCCTTTTGCCCTCCAAAATTATAAGGCTGGTGCCGCCACTGACAGCGAGTAGTGATGAATCCAATACATAAATTTCCATGGAAATGACGCATATATATATACACTCTAAAGGAGTACAAGGTAGAATTCAACAGTAGTATGTGACCAAGATTTACATCTAGACTAATTTGAGGGTTGCATTCAGTAGTACATGTATACCCTGTATACATGATATAAAAATCACAACACATATTAAAAATAGGTATCATGAGCCCAAGGCACCTGCTTTATCTTACAGATTTTGTATAATTATATGAATCAACGCCTCATTGAATACAAAACTAATCTACTGCCCTCTTGTGACATTTAATTAGGGAACAATTAGGGGTTTACCCATGGAAACACCATGATGCGTGTTATCTTTGTTTGTTTTGGCAATAACACAATTTAATAGAACCACTTCCCCATATGAAACAAATAGAACTAAGTCCATTGTGTCAATTGCATTATGTAACTCATAAAATGTTGACTTTTAGAATGGTTTAAAGTGGGTCAAATTATGATATGAACTGGGTTTTAAGAACAATCTGGAAAAAAGTACTCTTGCTGATCCGTTACAAGAATATTCACCAGCACTATAAGTCCATTTTGTAAAAAAAATGGAGAGACTTCATGGTAGGATTATAAAGCAACATTTATTTGTTTTCTGAAACATTTAAGAGTTCCAAAGTTTGTCCAAAATCACCCGCTGATTTGGGATGACTTTGGACAGCCAATTAAAGTCACCCTAAATTATGGAACAACAATAATTTGTTCACAACTGTAATATCAATATGACAATCCATTTTTCTCCTGAAATTGTACATTCATCCAAGATTCCATTTACATTATACACCTTATATTAACTGCATATCTTCCATGGGGACTTTTAATAAAGAACGACCCATACACTCACAGTGAGGCATACCAATGGTAGGTATTCAAAAGCTAACCCAAACCGTTGACCGCTTTACCATTTCAGCAAAAGGTGGTTCCAATCGAGGAGGCAGTGATTTGAAATATATTCCATTTAGTGATGGCCGATCCAACCCAAGATCAGTACGTCCGATCTTCGATCAGAAAATTTACAGATCGGGCAGATTCAGATCTCCCATTATAATTTGAAACCAGCGCAAATCATTAAATAAGCTTACTTTTAGTCCAATTTTCTTCCCTGCATGACAACATATTGAATTCTGCAAGTTATTCCTGGCAAAGAAGTTTCATAATTCTCATTATTCCAATTACTTTCTGGCGGATTTTTACTTTTTTCGCCGAAGAAAGCTTGTTTTCATTCATCACTGTGCGTCACCCTTTTAATTCATCATAAGTGTACATCCACCAGTCTTCAAGATTACCATTCCCTGGCACTGTACTATTAATAGAGCGATGTATAAGGGCGGCACAGTCTCGGTCTAGTAATTGCGCAATACCACATGCGATAATTGGGTGCTACCAACATTGTAATTTACCACAATAGCGTAACATAACATACCGGGAATAACGATTTACTTTCTAGAAACATTGGCTATTTTTTTATTTCTTTCCGAGGGGATCAATAATTGATAGATCGGTAGGGTGGATCGGTAACTTCCATTTTTTCCCCGATCCCAATTCAATGCCGATTCAATGCAGATCTGCACCGATTCCGATCTCCCGATCAGGATCAGCCATCACTAATTCCATTTAGCTATAGTTGGTTTATAAATCTGTGACCGCTTTACCATTTCAGCAAAAGGTGGTTCCGATCGAGGAGGCAGTGATTTGAAATACTCCATTTAGCTATATAGATGATTCATAAATCTGTGACCATACCATTTCAGCAAAAGGTAACATCTACCAACCGAGGAAGCAGTAATTTGAAATATTCCATTACCTATAGTTGGTTGGTTTGTAAAACTTTGACCGCTATACCATTTAAGCAAACGGTAACATTCCCCACATGAAGAGGGAGTGAGTGATATAAAATCTTAATGTGGTCAGTGACACTTAGCTGCGTCTTAAATCACATTGTTAGGTAGATCATATCAAGAATAGTGACAAAGGTCTCTCATGCCACCTTCCAAATTGTCTTCCTAATTTGAATCTCATTTATTTGAGGATTAAAATCCTAAAAAATAGTTTCATGCATGGATGCATGATTTTTGACCTATGAGTGGCTTTTAGCTTTGAAATCCATTGTACTGTAGCGAAACTAATAGCATCTAACGATGCCACAGTCATTAAGATTGGTTCATTATGGTTCCTCTGATGTTAACTGGAAAAGGTCTACATGTATATCTGGAACAGATCAGCCAATATTTAGTATAGCTACTACAGTGTATTTAAATTAAAATTTAAAAAAAAAATCGGTATTTATAGCGCCTTTCCAAGATTGATCAAAGCGCTGTAATTTCGCTGCAACTGGCGAATCATCAGAATCAGTTCGCATCAACTAGGGTGCTGCCAATTCAGGCGCACACCTATCCGCAGTTAGATTGTAACATCCACCATTTGTCAGTGCAGCTCCCCAAATTCCATTGGGTGAAGGAAGTTTTTGATAACCGAAACAACTCACCGATTTTGAAAGCAGGAGGAAACCGGAGAACCCGGAGAAAACCTGCGAGAGCGTGCATGGATCGTGATAAACCAAATGCACATAAAGCCCGCGGTCATGCACAGAATTGACCCGGGTTTCATTGGTGCGAGGCGAGGGAACAACCGCTGCGCCAACACGCTCCCCCAAAAACAACGCTTTACTATATTCATGACATACAAACACTTCTTACAATAACAAAGGATTCATCATACATTTTCTTTTTTTAATTTTTGCAAGAGTAATTGATTCCGGGCGCAAAGTTCTTAGTGAATTTGGAAAGAATATTTCATTTTAATCAAGATATTATAACATAAAACATAACAACACAAAATAAAACATGACATACAGATTGATTGATTGCTTATCAGATGTTTAATTTATCCATACTTTACAAATAACATTGATATATTATTATGCATGCAAAATTGTTTAGGAAAAATGTAGATCCATGAAATGAAATTTTGAATTTGAGGTGCATTTTTCTTAGCTTATACAGAGCTTAGCTCTTCAAACATACATGACACATTAAAGACGTTCCATGATATTTCTAATCCACTGGAGAGGGCCAAAACTAAATAAAGTGGATCCCCCAACTCCCAGAGCAACACCATGTTTGATAAATTAACAAAAAAGGTTCAAAATCATTTTGCATTCTACTGCGAGACGCAAACAGAATAAAACCACCTCAAATCTTTAGTCCACAGGGATCCCCTCCCCTCCCCATCTTATACATCCTATCCCCCACTTATATACTTAAGTATTAAATGACTTCCCTCCCTCCCAATAATAATCCGTTTAATATATATGGTAACATTAATTAAAACTAAACATGAGCATTACAATCAGATACCATTAATATTTAGATACTATTGTTATCCATATATCCATCTGTGTAAAATAAAAGCACACTAAAAGCTATTCTAAAGACACACAACTATGTACATTGCTTTCAATAAAGGGGAGCTTTTGACTATTCAAAATGTCTATTCTGAGTTAACCCAGAAGAAAAAACTGGTGATATGTGACCAGTCACGCAAAACAGAACATGTTGTCGGCAAAAACAGTTCTGAGATAGAGGCCATATAAATGTGACCTGGCACGACTAAATGAGCGTATAGTCACAAAAAATTAAAAAATGATTTGTTCACATTTTCAGAAAGTAGATGTCCTCAGGTTTAAAATGACACCAAAGTTGTTATACAAGGCCATTCCAAAGTGAAATTAATCACCGCTGAATTATTGAAGAAAAAGGCCTTCAAAGTCAGTGGAGCTTATCGCCACTTGGCTCTCCTACATTTTCTGTCAAAACTTAATCAAAAGATTGTTTATGTCAAATAACTCTTATTAAACGGTCTGTCATTGGTCCATTTGGGAATTTACAGGGTTCAAACTACTATTAATAGCTTCGGAAAGCCCTGACCTTTAAGACCATACCAAATTTCACATAGGGGATACAATTTTAAACCCATGGAATTGACGATGTAAACAAGGTATTTGAGACATTTCCCCTCTCTTTGCGTTCATTTCTTGAGATGTAAGAATCAAATGTCCTCTCTAAAATGACTTAAAAAACATATTTAGACCCAAATTATTTTCTTAACCCTAACCCTACCATATACCCCAAAATACCACGACTGGGCACGTTGGTACCACCCGGCATGGACGTTTTTTGATGACAAAATGGACACAGCCCATATAGTTTGCGCAATATACTGCGCAAACTAGCCTTGACAGCCGTGGTATAGTGGGGAATTGGTCGCCTCTGGTGCTAGAGGTCCCTGGATCAAATCCCGGGGGATCGGGGGATATTTTGGTCGATTTTCCAAGTTGAAGAAAAAATTCCACGCCGGGTGGTACCAACGTGCCTAGTCCTGGTATTTTGGGGTATATGGTAGGGTTAATAACAGCTATATAATATTTTCTTCTTGTGAGTTTCAGAGCAAAATTTTATGTACAAAGCAACAGATAGAGATAGAGAGCCAAGAAATTAAACTCCCCAAATTATTCTCTTGAGAATATAATATTATCTACAATTTGTGGCCAAGTGACAAACTACTTTCATCCAAGTCCTAATCCTAACCTCTTTGCCTCTTCCCCTCCTCCAAAAAAAGAAGAAGAAAAATCAACACAAATATCTATATCTAGTCAGCTGGGCATATTATTTGCAGTGGCATCATCAGTATTACATGTCATATGATTTGCATCACCTGGCAGACTGTGTGATAACGGGAGACTGGCTGAAAACAGGGTGTTTTTTTTTTTTTTTGTATATAAAGAGCAAATGTGAACAATAGCCCAACAGACATTAACAACGTTAATGAACTGAGTGATTACAAATCAAACGGGTAACTCTCAACAGAGAGCTCTGATGGGCCAATCAATTGGTTCACTGCAACTCAGAAAATAATCAAAAATACAAGTAAACACAATTGGGCTAGTAAAAAAGCCAATGAAAGTGGCATGGGACAGGAATAGGATAATAACGAATTTCAGAAATGCAATTGAGCAAATTCGAATTTACCGACGGCCCTCGAAGTGATTTAGTTCGGTCTTGCTTCATTAAACAGGCCTTTGTCCTGTACCTTGCGCACAAGGACGGCTGGGTTTGCCGTGTTCGCGCATCATGCATTGTGGTTTCGCGGGCCGATAACTGGTGGTTGGCCAGTGTTATCATTTCATTTCATGCCACTGGCGCGAGAGGTCGAAATGTTGAGTGATCGAGTTGGTATAAAATTCCCCACCCTCCCGCCCCTTAGGGGTGTACAAGGGAGATACTGTTAGCCAATGGGTAACTTGCAAACCCGTGACAGTGTTCTAAATTTTGACGTAAAAAGTGTCATGTTAATTGCTATTTTAAACGAATAAACGGAACGTTTCACAAATAGTCCTATCATATAAACATGGATATCATAATGAGTTATGATTTAATAGTATATACCTGTTTAAACGTTTATGATAAACTGTCAAGTATTATAAATAATATGGTTATTTATTTTCAATATTATATGAGTTAATTATATGCAGATTCCGCTCCTTGGAAGTTGCTAGGAGCATGATTGGTTTCTATTAATATGATCGTAACTGACATTCAAGGGGTCGTGTCAAAGGTTCATAAATATACCGTTATTAATATGAAATCATAATTTGAATAATATTATACATGGCATATCTAAGGATAAATGATTCTTAGGGACAAATTGATTTGAATATGCATTAGCATACCTATGGCAAAAATCTGATCTCAATATCATTGGTATAATTGGCAAAATTGATCTCGATGTGCATTGGCACAATCTATGGCAAATAAGTTTCTCTTCGACCTCTTTTGTCTGTGCAATGGAGCATTGGGGTGAGTTTGTGCTCACCTGTCGTTGATTACAACTGCTTGGGTATGTGATGATAGTTATTAATAAACTCGAATTGGCTATATTGGAAATTCAGACGGTTCCGCAGAATCGATAGAAATTACACATTAGATAGTACACGTTAAGTCATATGTCTCTCTTCAGGCTCCATTCGTCTTTGCGTGTGGAGTGGGGTGAGGTTGTGTGTCTCGCCCGGGTGATGGGATGATACCAAATAAATTGTTTATTTGATGGGATTTATATATATTGTATGTATAACTGTAGCTTTGGCGTTTGTGCTTTGTGTGTATGTTAGGAGTTGAATTTCGTTGATAGTCATCATGAATAAAGGCGGCCTCTCGCATGGCATGGCGTGACTTCCGCAATATTACCTTCTGGTCTTGTCAGTCACTTCTAGGGTGTGGTGGTAAACACCCAAACATAGAGAATACATAACATCAAAAAATAAGACGAAAATAATATCTGGCGGTGTTAAAGTATCACAAGACCAGGACAGATTATTTCTGTTCCTCTGATTCCTCTTCTGGGGGTAAAGACATTAATGATAGAAAAATAGCGCAAGTGGCTTGAGAGAGAGGTAAAGCAGGCGAAATATGTACATCTGGAGGAACCTTCCACTGAACAGAGGACTTCTCCACATCTACGATGAAGCCATCATCAGGATCCCAGGTCTTTTATGATACTTCAACCCGTTACAGGTCAGTGATGAGTCGCCAGTTACCCACCATGGGTGATGATGCATCTCGGATGAGATATGATACCCTAGATATGATGTTGCCACTACATAAACGCTAGTCCATTTTAGACTAGATTTTCTAATACACCTTTATTTAACCATACTTCATGGATGAATGCTTATCTTCACAAATACATTTTATATTTAGGTTTTGATCAAGTTTGATTAAGATCAGCACTGTATGAGGTCTTGTGCAACAGTTAAGCATTTACAAGCGTGGAAGTTGTCAGGACGTATCAAATGTCCAACCTTAATAAATCAAGTTGCATACTCATTGGTTTCATAGTAAAGTGTAAGTTATTATTGATCTTGGAGCATCAATACAGCAATGTGTGAAGTTTTGTTGACACGGCGCATGTTATTGGCACTAATTATGACATTCTGCAAACTTCAAAGACTCCACAAATGCTAGGCATCATCTTCTTGAAACATCTCTTCATTTTTTTCCTCCTGAAAAAAGTAGAAGAAAAAAGGATTTATAATATAATTAAAAAGTAATATATAAAATTTAAAAAAATCATCAAGATAAGAAAACAATAACTGTCCCATGGCAGTTGAACATGAGGTAGGTTGGTCTGTGGGTTGTGCCAAAAGAGCCTTTTCCTTTGGCCATTTCTATCTACGTTTTATAACATGTCATATCACTTTACACACACAGAATAATACTCTGCATGGCATTGTATAAAAGATGTGGAATTAAATAAAAGGTTAACTTGTTCAATTGTTGACCCTTAAGCGCCTAGAATCTACAAATCCCTAAGCTTCTGCGCTATGTTACCGCACAGTTGCCCGGTCTATCTGGTGCCATGCTCCGCCGGCTGTTCAAATAAAATAAAAACTACTGACTTTCAAGCTCACTCATATATAGCTCAGGTGGTAGAACATCCGACTGACTCTACCCCCACCCACCCTAAAATTTGACACATTGTTCTTCCCTGATACTATCAGGGAAGAACACTATCACTATCACTATCAGTGATAGTTTAAATCACAAAAACATGTCTGGATAGGTAGAGTTAAAATGACCCTTTTTTCATGTTCCCTATGTAGAAGACATTGCTAAATTCACATAATAGTTTAATCAGTTCCAAATTGGCGAAGCCTCAAATTAGCAAATAAATACAGAAGGACGAGGGCATACGTGAAGGCAACAAGCGCACTGTGTATTATATGCCTGCATGCAGCAAAAACCATGTGCGTGCGACCATAATCTTGCGCGTCCGCTTTGATTATTTTTGCGTGCAGAGATAAAAACAGAATATTTGTTGCTAATTTTGAACTGATTTGGGTGATATCAGTATACACTTTCAAGAGATAATATAGAAATATAGAATAAACTCAAAAAGATAGGAAAAACTAATCACTGAACATGGGTATTACTATTTCACATCCAATCTTCATATTTTTTATGGTCTAAAAATCATATTTCACAATCACATGGGACACTTTTTTGACACTCCCTGTATAATAAACAGTGTTTGTGACGAAAGCTAAGAACTTGGTGATTTACAAATAGTGTATGTTACTAACCAACAAATGTTATGTGTGCCGGCCGATGTAGTACTCGAATCCGGACTCGAAACCGGTCTCGAGTCCCTATTTTGAAGGACTCGGACTCGGACTCGGACTCGGAGAAGGACTCGGTCTCAGACTCTGGCACTAGGGACTCGGGAATTGTGCCCGAGTCCTGTCCGAGTCCAGCTAATATTGGCTTATTTTGTTTGCAATAATTAGATAATTATTTAGTCATCCAATCTTCAACAGTTTAGAAATAATGTCATAAATCATCATAAATACATCTGAACAGTTAGAAATATGCTGTTGAAAACACCAGTTGATAACTATTACAAGCATATACACACAATTCGAGGGAACCTATAAATAATTAAAGTGATAATAATCATGTGCAATTGCAGGCTGTTTGTACGATGTAAATAGTCTTTAGGTGATTTTGTGTCAGTGTTTATTCTGTTTAAAACAATCATAACATTTCTAACAAAGAGGATATTTCATTGGCAATTTTCAGCTTCCTAGAGCAGCACTTTTAAAAAAGATTAATGGAATTAGGGATGACATTTTCATGGAAACGAATTAGGTGAAACGGCAGGGGAAGGGTTGCAAGGGTCTACAGCATATCACACCTTTTAATCAATTTTGTAAATTCTGAATCTATGAACTTCTGGACACTGTTTGAATATCTATATCAAATCTTATGCCTATTATTCAAAATGGTATCAACATTTGTCCATGTATGGGGATGCGAAGGTTAAAAATATGTCATTATTTTTACATTGATATGCTGGGCCTATTATAGCAGTGACAGTTAAGAATATTGATAGCAAAATTAATGACATGTGATCAGATTTAAAATAAATATAATGACTCGTAACTCGGACTCGGACTCGAACATGAAGGACTCGGACTCGGTCTCGGACAGTAAGGACTCGGACTCGGACTCGAGAGGTAAGGACTCGGACTCGGGCACTAGGGACTCGGGAATTGTGCCCGAGTCCTGTCCGAGTCCAGCTAATATTGGCTTATTTTGTTTGCAGTAATTAGATAATTATTTAGTCATCCAATCTTCAACAGTTTAGAAATAATGTCATAAATCATCATAAATACATCTGAACAGTTAAAAATATGCTGTTGAAAACACCTATTGATAACTATTACAAGCATATACACACAATTCGAGGGAACCTATAAATAATTAAAGTGATAATTATCATGTGCAATTGAAGGCTGTTTGTACGATGTAAATGGTCTTTAGGTGATTTTGTGTCAGTGTTTATTCTGTTTAAAACAATCATAACATTTCTAACAAAGAGGATATTTCATTGGCAATTTTCAGCTTCCTAGAGCAGCACTTTTAAAAAAGATTAATGGAATTAGGGATGACATTTTCATGGAAACGAATTAGGTGAAACGGCAGGGGAAGGGTTGCTCTACAGCATATCACACCTTTTAATCAATTTTGTAAATTCTCAATCTATGAACTTCTGGACACTGTTTGAATATCTATATCAAATCTTATGCCTATTATTCAAAATGGTATCAACATTTGTCCATGTATGGGGATGCGAAGGTTAAAAATACGTCATTATTTTTACATTGATATGCTGGGCCTATTATAGCAGTGACAGTTAAGAATATTGATAGCAAAATTAATGACATGTGATCAGATTTAAAATACATATAAGGACTCGTAACTCAGACTCGGACTCGAACATGAAGGACTCGGACTCGGTCTCGGACAGTAAGGACTCGGACTCGGACTCGAGAGGTAAGGACTCGGACTCGGGCACTAGGGACTCGGGAATTGTGCCCGAGTCCTGTCCGAGTCCAGCTAATATTGGCTTATTTTGTTTGCAGTAATTATATAATTATTTAGTCATCCAATCTTCAACAGTTTAGAAATAATGTCATAAATCATCATAAATACATCTGAACAGTTAAAAATATGCTGTTGAAAACACCTATTGATAACTATTACAAGCATATACACACAATTCGAGGGAACCTATAAATAATTAAAGTGATAATAATCATGTGCAATTGAAGGCTGTTTGTACGATGTAAATGGTCTTTAGGTGATTTTGTGTCAGTGTTTATTCTGTTTAAAACAATCATAACATTTCTAACAAAGAGGATATTTCATTGGCAATTTTCAGCTTCCTAGAGCAGCACTTTTAAAAAAGATTAATGGAATTAGGGATGACATTTTCATGGAAACGAATTAGGTGAAACGGCAGGGGAAGGGTTGCAAGGGTCTACAGCATATCACACCTTTTAATCAATTTTGTAAATTCTCAATCTATGAACTTCTGGACACTGTTTGAATATCTATATCAAATCTTATGCCTATTATTCAAAATGGTATCAACATTTTTCCATGTATGGGGATGCGAAGGTTAAAAATACGTCATTATTTTTACATTGATATGCTGGGCCTATTATAGCAGTGACAGTTAAGAATATTGATAGCAAAATTAATGACATGTGATCAGATTTAAAATACATATAAGGACTCGTGACTCGGACTCGGACTCGAACATGAAGGACTCGGACTCGGACAGTAAGGACTCGGACTCGGACTCGAGAGGTAAGGACTCGGACTCGAGAGGTAAGGACTCGGACTCGGGTAGGGTGGACTCGACTACAACACTGGGACTGCCGGCTTTGATGCAATGCTTTCTACATTATCAATGGCAGCAGTCACATAAAAGTTGTACTCCTCTCCCTTCTTCAATCCATCTATTTCACATTAAGGTGTTTCAGATGTCTTACAAGGCGTAGCTATTTCACAGTAAGTTGTTTCAGATGTCTCATAAGGCGTAGCACACTGAGTTAGTTCCTCCTTGTAAATATAGTATTCAGTAACCTGCTTCCCTTGGTTGATAGCAGCATCCCATTGTAAAACAACAGATTTGGATTTCTGGTCCACAGTCGGATTACCTGGGGCATCAGGCTTGCCACAGGCATCAGGCTTACCTGTGGCAACAAGCTTAACTGGGGCATCGGTTTTACCTGGGGCATCAGGCTTATCTGGGGCAGCAGGCTTACCTTATTCAATACAGAAAGAAAGAAACACAACAGCAACAGCACTGCCGATTATGGCTCCAGTAGACGGTCCGATTATGGCTCCAGTAGACGCGGGTGTTGTCCCACCACCTGAAAAAAGAGAGGATTATGTCAAATCAGATCCATCACAGCTGTTGCAATTCCTAGTGGATACATATGCTAGTTAAAGGTAGAATGGAAATGATCTACTGTAAAAGCCAATATTTTTGCATTTTTATATCATAGACATTTCGCGAATTGTTTTTTTTCTTCTTTTCGCGGGCGACCTTCTGGATGCACTGCATGAATGTTTAAAACAATATTTTTGCGGAAAAATATTTTGCGCGAATAAAATCAAAATATTCTGTGCGTGTGTGTGTGTTGGGGGTTGGGGTCCTGGGGCTTGTAATAAGTGGATATGCAAATGCCAAATCTGGTCGGTGAATTACTGTTCTTGATACTCATTTTATTTTCGGTAAATCAATGGGTCTACACGTTTGATACAAATGTTGCAAAATCTGTCAAAATGAGATGAAAATAGAGATTTTGTGTATTGCTGGCACTCTGGCAGCACATCCCTTCCAAAAATATCCGAGTATCTTCCTCAAAAGTAAGTATATGACATTAAACTACAAACATGTACAACAATGCATGATAATCTTTAAGCAATGGTCTATATATTAAGGATACAATACCAACCAAACTCTCACAAGCTAAATGCAGTTGTTTACATTGTTTTTAATATTATTAATTTTTAAAACACATTTTGATCACAGCTGTATAGCAACATCAAAACAAAATAAAAATAAATACAATTTGAGATTTTTAAGCTAAAAACAAAGCAAAATGAAACATCAAAATAACAACAATTTTACTCACCATGATATGCAAGATAAAAGCACACGTTGCACCAGCAGGTAGGCGCTAGAAGCTTGATGAGAATGGTTGTTGAAACGCAGACAATGAGTGTGATAGTTGCCCCATTAACGGAACAAACATTTCACAGCTTATTCCATGGGGATGAACTTGTTATGGGACAATAAACATGATATTGCTGAAATGTATGATTTGCATGGAAAATGAAAGCCTATGATTCACTGCTACCAATAGAAGTCCACTGGATGGTAATTGATAAGATGAAACATTTTTCTTTTGGAGATCCACTCTCCCATTTTTAGGCATACCCTGCATTGAGGTGAGGGTAGGGGAAAAAACTCAATACTTTTGAGGGGGAACGTGTGGGTGGGAGAGAAGAAGGGAGGGGTAAAAATTGTAAAGTAGTCCCTGATCTACAAATTCTCAGATCAATATAGAGACTTGTGAAATGCTCAATGAAGATAAACAAGTGATGTAAACTGTAAAGCCGAGTTTATGAATTGGAGATAATCAGTACTATGTACATGAATCAATGACTTCAGTAAACAATTTTGATGACTTGAACTGAATTGAGTCACTGAAAAAGAAAAAAAACACCTCACTGACTCATTTCAAAATTGATATAAAATAGACCCGAGTATTGAATGACTATGACCTGATCAAAACTATCCATAACTAATTGGAATAGTTTCATGTGCAAAGTAAGACTTTATACGAATTAAATAAACACAATCATAAGGTTTATCGCAGATACAAAAAAGCCATTGATTATCCTTTTCTGATGCATTGTGGGTTCGCAAAAGGAGCAGATTTACTCCTTTTGCAAACCCACAATGCATCAGAAAAGGATAATCAATGGCTTTTTTTCTTTTTACGATAAACCTTATTGACTTGACTTCTACATTTACCCTAGCCATTTTCATTTCCCATATAGTCCCTGATAAAGCACTTGTCTTAGAACACTAGTAAGCAACCCTCCAAGTCACAAAATCACCATGGCAAACGTGCCCCTCATTTGAAAATTGAATTACACAACTGAAAAATGACTTGAAGACACATGAACATGTCCAGCCCTATCTGGCATAGATAGAATACTGCCCTCTCCTGATATTGCTATGGGGATAATCAGGGGTTTCCCCAGGTCAATGCAATGCAGTCACATGACGATAATAGATATGTCGACTGATTGGCAACGCCCTACATTATAAATGAATGCTAACAACAAATTGCACTAACAAAAGCTAACAAAAAATTCATGTGATAGGCTTTTTTCTGAATGTGGAATACAATCGGGTTTCCTTTAATTTAAAACTATAGGCAAATGGTTTAATTTGATGTAAACATTAAATTGGACATTGGCATAAATTATACAGGTCAAATGTAACATGATGTTTTCAGACGATCCCTTGCCATGCATGGTGTGTGTGAATGCATAGAAATCATATATCATGAATTGATAGCGTCTGTTAAGACAGTATGACACGTAGAATTAATATTTAAATGAAATATGAACAAAGAATACAATAGAATACTAGTTGAACATTGGACTTTAGTGGGTTAATGTTTGCAGCACTGCTATACGTAGCTATGCCTACCAATGGGATGCGTACGTGATACTTAACCAGTCATGTATGTCTGCCTGGACACAGAGTATTATTACACATGTATGTTACATTATATGCATTGATATTAACTGGCGGTGTCTGTAATGTATTTCATGCATTTTGGAAATAGAGAATAAAATCAAAATCATATATATCTTAAGCAATTTGTCATTCCCTTCATTATTTATTCAATAATAATTCTAATTTCCTTTGAAAAAAACGAACACAACAAGGAAGAGATTATTTCAAAATAATAGGCATGTTTTTATAATATTCTTTAACAAAGGGGTCAAATTGGGTGTTGGCCTATTCCGTTCAATAAAATCAGCATATAGGGTGAGTAAAAAACAAAAACAAAAACCACATCAGCGTTGGGAATTAATGTGAAATTTGTGCTAACATTATCTTAATCATTTATTGGAACAGAAGGAGCATTTCATTAGTTTTCACACACATGTTGTGTTCATCAAAATCGGTAGAGGAAAACATGTTTTTTGTTCATTTTAATGAAAGATATTCTTTTTAATGAATATGGCGTGGGATCATACTAACAAGCCCCCTATTCAATTTCAATATTCATTATTGTTCAGTCTGGTAATGAATCGGTTTGATTTCAATAGCACAGTAATTGTATCAAATATAATCATGAATCCTGTAACTATTTTTAACGATAACAGCAAACAAATATTAGAGTGTATTGCTGCAAAAAGTGCATTTTGCACCCATGGGCAATTCAATTATCAATTTGTGCAAATCACATTTCTTGGCAAAAATAAATGTTGTCTCTCCAAATTACCATATTTAGGCACTATTATAACAAAAATATAACAGATTTGGTCTGAAATAGATAAGGATATTATAGGCGTATACCTAACAATGAATGTGTGGATATGGCAACAACTAATTTCACTAATGTTTATTTGACAATCGCTTGGCTTTGTGCCATTTTTTCTGTAATATTCTAGGCGGGGTAGATAGCGTGGTTCTGAAGTTCAATTACAATAATTAAAACATTGAAAATAATGGATGCCATTATACGCCGTATCCATGGACACAGATAAAGCTGATAAATAATGTACATGTACGTAGCATGGTCATGCACAATATAAAGCCAGAATCAAATCCAATGTAATATATGAGGGGAAAAATGATGATCCAAATTGCATGCTTTTTCATCAAATCCAGTATCAGCAGATAATAAATGTGGGTTATAATGCTGCAATCCATCATAACTGAGTGTAAGCAGTTCTGGGAATCATAACTTATGCAGCAGAATATTGCATCAACAAATAAAATATGAATAGAACCATTTGCAATTCTTGTTCCATTACGCCCATTATTATGCATCCTTGACTGTGATCATCACACAATTGTTTGGTTTTAAAACAATGATGGTACAGAAATAGTAGTGTTCAATAAGTAGAATTTCTTCCTATTTTAGTGAAATAAGTGTTTTATATTTAGTTAATTTTGAGATTTGTTTTACTCGCCCTGCATTATGACCAATCATGAATCACTGCCTAGTACACAAAGGTTTGATTTAGGTGTGTGCATAGTGTAACTATGTGATTCCTGAGTCATTTGGAGTTCATTGCAGTAACCCTTGGACACCTTTTGCTTAAAGGTATATTATGTGATCTTTCCAGGGAACGCCCTCAACATCGAGAAAAAAATAGAAAGCAGATTTTCTTGCAGATTTACATTTCTGATCATAAATCATGCATACATTCCAAGTTACAGGGCGATACGATTCTTAATTACTTCAAAATCATGGTTTTAGAGTGAAAATGAACTGTCGGCATCCGACAGTTTATATTTTTCACTCTAAATTCACTCTAAAACCATGATTTTGAGGTAATTAGGAATCGTATCGCTCTGTAACTTGGAATGTATGTATGATTTATGATCGGAAATGTAAATCTGCAAGAAAATCTACTTTCTAAAAAAAATCATGAATAGAGGGCGCTCTCTGGAAAAGATCACATAATATGCCTTTAATAACAGAAAAATAAATTCCATTTAATCCATTTTATTTATTGTATGTATCACATTAAAACTTGATTCTAGTTGAGACTAGGATATTTTTTTAATACAAAAATTGGCATATCATAATGTGTTGTAGATGTTTAAATTGAAAGCCAAATTTAAATTTCTTTCAACTAAGGCCCTATACTAACATTTTAATTCCAAAATATTAAATTAAAATGTTTGAAAACTTTATAATCGTAAGATTGCATTGTCTGTAAGGTCCTGTACGTAATTGATAGAACTCCAAAAAGAGGTTTGAACAGTTTACACCGTACATCAATCGGAAATGTCAAGATTATTTGCTATTCAAGTGAAAAACCTGAACCCCTGTATATGAACTCTATGTGCAGTAAATTATTTTGGTTTTGGTTTATAATTTATTAGGACTACTTACTAGTTTTGATTTCGATATAACATTGCTTTATAACAAAACAAATGTTAAACAACAAAATACAGCCTGTTCTACGGGCAAACAGACCTCTCAAGTTGGGTTAATTGCTTTTTTTTAGTCTTCCCTATTATTTCTTGTTTTTCCCTTCAATCCAGACAATCTGTTATAATTTTGCGTTTTTTTGACAAGCAAAATAAATGTGGGGTCGGTATTATACAGAGCGAGTCAAAAAACATTGTGCACGATTTGAAACGGCCATTTGACCTTGATGCATGCATTGAACCGTGAATTTATTGTTGTCAGTGTAAAGCGGTGTTAATCTAGTTTATCCTCCCAAAAAATGAAAGTAATCGACTGAAGAATAAGCAAACTGTGGCAAGTTTTGCATACTGACAGTGTTTTTCGCCATTCCTATGGGATTTACACAGACATGAATATTACTGCAGCATGATGGTATGGAGTGAGAGTGAGAAAGCACCATCATCCTAAACAAAGGAGGATGTGGCATCCTAAGTGCCCTGTAACAGGTGATGCTTGTATTCAGATTTGCCTTTTCATTTGACAACTCGGTATCAGATTATTAACTTCTTATCCCAGAATGAAAGAATGATTTTTCAAGAATATTTTGACAATTAACATGATTAATGTGAGTGATAATGACCATTTAGCAGAACCAATTTTACTGTGAGTAAATCCCATAGGAATGGCGAAAAACGCGGTCAGTTTACAAAACTTGCCACAGTTTGCATATTCGTTGGTCGATTACTTTCATTTTTTGGGAGGATAAACTAGATTAACACCGCTTTACACTGACAACAAAAAATTCATGGTTCAATGCACGCATCAAGGTCAAATGGCCGTTTCAAATCGTGCACAATGTTTTTGACTCACCCTGTAGTATGCTCATGAACATGTTTTCACCAATTTCTAAAAAATTGGTCGGTTGGGCCCGTAGAACAAGGTGTTTTTTTGTGTTGCACTAGAGGGTACTTTACTCATGTCCTGTTTATACCCAATACAGTCTCATATCTTCTTGATAGGTTTAGTGTTTCCATCAGTATTCTAAGAATTGGACTCACATGTCCTGATATTAGTTAAATGACAAGTTTTACTTTTTCTAACACACCTTCCACAAACACACAGATCACAACTAACAGTGAGCATCATGAGATGTATTTTATTGATATATCCAGTAATATATACAGCTGCTTTTGTACACATACAGAATGAAATGGTACAACTATACATGTAGTCTGGTTGAGAACACCTTATTAACCTAACTCTAGTACACCACACGGCAACATATTTGTTTTCCGAACCCCCCCCCCCCACCCCAAATTCACCAGAAGGGTCACCCGACCCCCCCCCCCCCCCCCCCCCTGGGATTTGAACCACGGATCCTAACAGATCCTAACCACTACACTACGGCCGTCAGTCAAACTCGGCTCAGTATATTCGCCTCCTTATATAGCCTGGGTCCGTTTTGTAGCCCAAAAACCTGCACACCGGGTTATAAAATCATTTTTTCCGCCCAGTTGCTGTGTGGTGTAGTAGAGTTAGGGTTATATATAACATCGAGACTGTGAAAAAAAATTATACAATTATAGAAACCTTCTACAAATATTTGTATTTCATTATTGTTTCATGTTTTCTTACCAGTAAATTATCAACCTGACAAAGTATCATATATACCTCATTATCTGGTGATACAGAATGAGATTTGTTTTTGATAAAGCGAATGCCTAATTACCCCAAAACAGTTTTAGGTAGGGTTGCAAAATTCCCGGGAATTCCTGTGGAAAATTTCTGGGCAAACAGCCATAATTCTCGGAAACTTTACAACCTTTTATACAACCCTTTATAACAGTGGTTCCCAACCTCTAGGTTGCGACCCCAGTTGGGGTCGCGACGCACTTTGTGTGGGGTCGCGGACTAGCCTAATTTAACAAAAATAAAATGTTTTATAATGTTGTATCATAGTAACACATGTGACTTTGTTCTGCTGGTAAGGGGTCGCGCTCTGATGCTGGTTTCTGGAATGGGGTCATTCCCAGAAAAAGGTTGGGAACCATTGCTTATAACCTTAGTATTTGGGTAACAAATTTGTAGAAGCTTCAGAAAAGGGAAGTTAAAAAGGGAGGTATATGAGGGCAGTTGAACAGGGGGAGAGGTGGTCTGAACCCAGTGGAGGTAGAGGCAGTCAAACATTATGATGTTTGACAAGAAAATTCAACATTTTCGATTGTTTGGGGACAAAGGCCCCCCCCCCCCCCCCCACCAGTTATCCCCCAGGCAGCTCAAGCTCCACGCTACATTTTGGGCCCCTAAACATTCAAAAAATGTCAAAATTACTGAAAATTGGTCTAAAATGTCTAATTCAAAACAAATTAAGGTTATTTAAAGGGCAGGGGAAATGCAAATATAAGTAGCGTGATTTGAGTCAAGTCTACGAGGAGGGACAAGAAAGCATTCAATATTTGTGCTAGTTGATGATGACATCAATTGTGGAACTATTGATCGCTCAGTGAGTACTATGAAAAGAAAATTCCAGGTGACTGGTTTGAATCTATTCATGATACTCACTGATAATCAATATACCACAAATGATGTCATTTGTGGTGTGTTCATTTTTCTGGCCCTGTTTATTGTAATGGAATGTCCCACACAGACTTGGAGCAGGATTATCATCCCTTTTCCCCTGTCCTTTAAGGGGGGGGGGGGGGGGGGGGGGGGGGGGGGACGACTTAAACTTGAATTTTGTGAGTGCTGTAATTATTGAACTATTAATCAAATGCATATAAAAGTATATATTTTTGAAAGGGATTTGGGTCAGAGAATACATTTCTGGCATCAATTTTGACCAACAATTTAAATTTTTGAGAAAACAAAAAAAATCACTTTTTTAAACAATTTTGTTGTTGTTGGGACAAGCTAACATAATTATTTTTGAGTAAAAAATGGCCAAAATCGCTTGATTATATACTATTAACCCTAACCCTAGAACGTGGCAGTGGGGATGGAACGAAGAACAGGGGGAGGGGGTTAAATAAAAAACTGGAAAAATTATGTCCGCCGGCGCCGGGAGTTGAACCCGGGTCGGCCGCGTGACAGGCGAGATATACTAACACTCAGCCACGGGGGGAGGGCTTCACAGGCTAAGAAATCGGAGACCATATATACCCGTAGTTTAGTGCTACAGGAGATAGAACTTGTGCGCGCGCAAGCCACGTGGTGCTGGCTGTGAGGTGATTGTGAGACGTAGTAGCGTTAGGGTTAAAGAAATGCACTGTGTGGTGTCGTATTAACCCTAACCCTAGAACGTGGCAGTGGGGATGGAACGAAGAACAGGGGGAGGGGGTTAAATAAAAAACTGGAAAAATTATGTCCGCCGGCGCCGGGAGTTGAACCCGGGTCGGCCGCGTGACAGGCGAGATATACTAACACTCAGCCACGGGGGGAGG
Source organism: Ophiura sarsii (assembly GCA_035610835.1). Classification (NCBI taxonomy): domain Eukaryota; kingdom Metazoa; phylum Echinodermata; class Ophiuroidea; order Amphilepidida; family Ophiuridae; genus Ophiura; species Ophiura sarsii. Next base: position 70,673,683 of record CM069449.1, on the reverse strand, counting down.
GCTTCACAGGCTAAGAAATCGGAGACCATATATACCCGTAGTTTAGTGCTACAGGAGATAGAACTTGTGCGCGCGCAAGCCACGTGGTGCTGGCTGTGAGGTGACTGTGAGACGTAGTAGCGTTAGGGTTAAGACACTAATCTAGTGACGATTTACTTATTTTTTCTTCTAAAGCTGTAATTTTGAAATTTTGAACCAAAAAGTGGAAAAAAATGAAGAAAAATCACATTGTTGGCACTTTTTGGTCAAAATATAAAAATAATACAGCTTTAGAAGAAAAAAATGAGAAAATTGTCACTAGATTAGTGTCTTAATAATATAATCAAGCGATTTGGGGTATTTTTTACTCAAAAATAATTTTGTCAGCTTGTTTAAGAACAAATTGTGAATTTTGTGATTTTCTCAAAAAATCAATATCGTAAGTCAAAATTGATGCCAAATTTGGATTCTCTGATCCATTTCCTTTCCAAAAATGTATACTTTTATATGAATTTGATTAATAGTTCAATAATTACAGCACTCACAAAATTCAATAAATCAAATCAAAAACTTCCTCCCCATATTTTTTTATTTTAATGCTGGTGCCAGTTGGCAGCAACAAATCTGCCATTCAGTTGTGGGGTACAGAGCATGGTTTGTGTATATATGACAACCATAGTTTAATTCCATAATGTATATTTTAAACTATATACACATTGCTTTTGTTTATAATTTGAAAATATTTACATATCAAATACAGTAATTAAAACATGTTTTTTAGTTTATTATTTGCAGATTTCCTAGAAATTCCGCAGTAGATTTTGTTTTTTTAAAAAAAAAAATCCTTGAGACATTTCTTTTTCATATAGCCTAAAAGTTGGACGGCAAGTAGATAATACATTTTTCATTGCACAGTAAGTTGTAGGAATGTTGAATTAAGCACACAGCAATCATATGAAATGAATCTAAATTCTAAAATGTTACAAAGATTGAGAAAACCATGCATTCCTGAATACAAAGGAAAACTAAAACAAGCTGTGCCTGTGTATGTAAAACACAATTGTTTGCAGTGGCGTAGCTCAGGGGGGGCAAATGCCCCCCTGAAGAAAAAACTCAATTTGAGCCCCCGCCCCCCACCCCCCTAGAAAAAAAGGAAATAGGAAAAATTTGAGGAAAAAGATTGAGGTTATTAGCCAAATAGAAGGAAAAATTGTACATGTAGTACATTTATTGTGCAATTTTTTTTTTGACTGTGCGATTTTTTTTTGACTGTGCGATTTTTTTTTGACTGTGCAATTTTTTTTACCTCACCCACCCCCCACCCCCCACCACTTACGTGAAATTCACGAGGTAAGTGACTACAAAATTTTTTGGGGCAACCTTTACGAAAATTTTGGAAATCTTGCCCCCCCCTGAAAAAAATCCCAGCTACGCCACTGTACTGATTGTTTGATACAATTTATGAACATATTTTTACAACAGCACATAGCATAGGTCCTTGCCGGACATTTGCAAGCATAACTAGCTGAATACACACTGGTGGTGATTATCATTTAATAAAGTTTCATCCAGAAAAAAAAGAGGTTTTAACAAGTTTGTTTGTTTTTTCTCACAAATTTTACAATCAACCATTCATCTAATTAGTTTCAATCATTTCACAATTATTAAACATATAATGGAAAATGCAACTATACATATTCACATCTATTGAGGGTTAACATTTCAAAATTTAAAAATCCAATTTTTTCCAAGTAGTAAAACAGTTGGAAAATAATGCTTTTTGCTTCATATTTCACCTTTGAATTATTAAAATTATTGCATGGCATCTATATATTATTATTTATCAATTTCAAAATATACAGAAACAAATACATACTTTATAAATAACATCTTACAGATATAGAAATATATTGGTTTTAAATCTTATGATTATTTTACAGTAGAAAATTATATTACCAAAATCAAAATGTACAAAAATATGTAATTATATTTCAGTTGCTCTTGGAGAGTTGTTTTATGACATGGCCCATCAAAGCCCTTGCACAAAGTCCATATTTCATAAAAGACATTTGCGCCATAAATGTACAGATCCATTTATAGACCTACTGTGTATGAAATTATTAACCACAAAACCAACACTCTAAAGTGCCACGTATCGAAGTTCTTTGTTTGAATTGTTATCATTATGTGATAACACTTCAATTTCAGTCTGTAACTTGCATTAATTTTCAAATTATAATATAATATAATAGTATTGATCTTTTTAAGATATATACAAACCAACAACGAACAAACCACAACAAACAGAGGACACAGTCACAAATAATACATTAAATTTGGATGGTAACTATCCCCATTAGGTGGTATATCGGTATATTCACAGCTGATTACTGAAATTGTGGCAAAATGATTAAAAATAAATAGACGGAAACAAATTCAAAATTTGCATGTTTCACAAACATTTTTCAGTTAATAGTATTTAACATCCTTCCACAATTTCCCTAGGTAAGTATTGTCTGTTCCAATTTCCAACCAAATATGTATGAAAATGAAAGTGAATAGACCTAACTAGAAAGTATTTCTTAAAAAAAGCTTATAGAAAATGAGTGTATTGTTTGCCAATACTCCTTTGTATAGAGATACTAAGATTACATATTCACAAATTAAACACAAAAAACCAGTTAACTAATCTTGTAATACATGTATCTGAAACTGTTAAGATCTGGAACTTAACTGAAAAATATGTAACTTTATTCAGACCTCGTCTCGGAAGGTAAAAGTGCAACTTTTTCTATATTTTGTTTCTAGGTGAATCATCCATCTCACAATTGTTTGAATAGTCAAGGATATGTCATAATACTCGGACTATCTGTGTATCGTGGGGTTTCATTCACTGGAAACAATACAGGGTTGAAGATCAAAGGCAATCATTTCCTTATAGCGTATCCTGCAATTTTGTTATCCATATAGCATATCCTGTAATTCATTATTCAAGGTTTAATAGCAAAATTGTACATGACTGGCATGATCTATTTTTAGCTGTCTTGTCAACCATATCGCATTATTTACACCCTGTTTGTCGTCATGGCAGGTAGCCTGGTTACTAATCATAGCCATTGATGCGCATCTACATGGGAGATATAAACACAATAGCTATTGTTGTTATCACAAATATTATACAGCATAAACCAATAAATAAATATAAAGTACTTGAACTTGTAACTTTGACACTGACTATGCATGTGATACCGCATCATGGCAACTAGAAACAATTAGCACCATTGTGAATTCACGTCATAATTAATGAGCTTTAATAAAGTTTTTGAAATTTCCTCTGTTGCATCACAATTTGCACATAAAATATGTCTATTGTGGTCTATTACGATACAAATTTCAAAGTCCAGGGTAAAATTGAGATACAAGTTTTTAAAATTTTGTGTGTGGGGCTTAGTTTTCTGATGGGTTATCATTTACAAACAAATTTGTTCAAGAAAATATATGTCATTTATATATTACCTTTGTGGAGTCCTCAACCCACATTGCACCCAAAAATGTGTCTTTGATGATGAATTTTTAAAAGTTCAGGGTAAAGTATTTGTAGTTCAATATGTTTGCTGAATCAAATTGCACCCAATCCAACATTTTGCACATTGAGGAAACAAATTAGAAGGCTGGCTATGTGTGCATGTTTGATAACGTGTGAATTTTGAACTTTGAAACTGACAGCTTTGAAATATGTTTTAAAACATTCCTGAAAAGAAATAAAATAACACTATTAAAAAAATACTTGTCAAGAATACAGATCACATCATATTTAGGATAAATTTTAATTTTTAATTTTTCTTACCACTATTTTAAGCTGCTCATGTATGACATCAAGGCCTACTTCTGTTTGTCGTCATCAGGGGCATCTACTTTACCACCTTCTTCGTCTTTGTCCGTCTTGTTTTTATCATCAGATTCATCTTTCATTTCCGTGGAACTCCCAACTGAAAAAAAAGGGCGATGTTAAAATTAAATTTAAAAGAGAAGCTAGAATCAAAATTAGTCATGGCTAAGATGAATGTCTGTATATTATATTTACCTACAAGGTTGTCCTACATGTAGTATGATTTATACCACGTTTGAAAACTATAATGAAAATATTAAAAAGAACATTGCAGTCCAAATCTAATGCTTGCAATGTAATAGGAAATATTTGTTCTACTTACTCTCTTCCTGTCATCAAAATATCTTTTTCTGTTCCAATATGACATGACATTACTGTTTTTCACTTTCACCGTATTTCAATTGATTACACTTCACTCACACCACACCTCAAAACTGTCACTTCTTAAGACAGCATGATAAATCACTCAAGCAAAAAGATTTCCTCACAATATTCGAATATTACTTTGTAAAAAAACGTCACCCGCAGTTGCAGTTAAGGCAATTTGAAAGGGGTACCAACTTTCTCCAAGGCAAATATGTACTTTTGAATGGAGTGAAAACAGCCCGAAATTGAGTGCATGTGCATCAATGCTATTAGGTGAGGCATCGAAGGCAATTGCCTTCAATTAATTTGAGCCCTGCTTGTGGCTGCTACTTGCTACTTAAGACTAATAAACCTAATTAGTCTCAGCTACTTTAAGTAAAAAGTGTTCAATGTGTGATATTGGTCAGCTCATGGTACAAGGTATTAAGTAGATCAAAATCAGTGGCTTAATAAATACCAGACAACAGATAAATCAATAGCTGAGATAGCTGTTTACAGTACATCAATAGAACTGTGTTCAGTTATAATCATTTAATCAATGGGTCAATTATATCAACAATACATCCAGGGATTGAATCTATATGCCTCTATCCTGACACAAATGGTGTCACTTACTGTGGGTATAAGCAGGTAGGTGTTGACACCTCCCTGGTATAAGGTGGTTGATGACATGTTTATTAGTATTCTATATATATGAAGTCACATCGTAAATTCGGTCATATTCCAAAATGTGAGGTGTTTTTTATCGTTCTTATAATAGAGGTAAAACACACATAAAATGTTCCCATTGAACAGTAATATTTTGAGGGGTCAATCACTTAAGGATGAAAAGTGAATTTGATGCGCAATTCTATCAAAGATTTCTTACCTTTGTTATCTTTAGGTTTGCGATTCACATAGCAACAGGCACCAATTATGCCGCATATCAGGACAACACCTCCAGCAACTCCTAATCCAATATAAAGTTTCTGGTCTGAAGTTAATCCATCTGAGGATTTTAAAGAAGAAGGTGAAGATTCAGTTAAGATATTCATCAGTCATAGATGTCTTGGGAAGTGTAAAGCTCCGTTCACAATATGTGATGCGATCTGTGAAAACCCGCCACATGGTGGCATTTTTTTTATATTGGAGATATTTATAGCATAAGAAATCTAAAACTGTGCTGATTACAGAACCATTTCGATCATTTTTCTACGATCACTACAAAAAAAGTTATGAGTGAATGATGATTGTGATGTCATAAAAAGCTACAAAACAAGAAATCATAAAAACAGGCCAAAAAAAAGATACATAATTCAATAGAATAACATTTTAAGGTTTTAAATAAAAGTGACTTTAAGTAAGTTTTTGAAGGTGAAATTTCATGAAAGATGATTACACAAAGTATTGGAATTTAATTTTCTTTAAAAAATAAAATAAAATTTAAAATTGTTTTAATCTTAATTTTACCCATAATCCCTTGTTCACATTTTGCGACATCCGACGGGTTTTCACAGATCGCATCACATATTTGCTGTGCGATGTAGTGCTGTAGCCTTACTTCCGTCTCAGTGTACGGCAATTTATCTCAGGTCACGCTGGGTCAATGCAGGTCACCGCATGTGATGGCAGAGCGCGCAGCAAGTGCAGTGTGGCAAAATAGGAAAACACCACTGTTAGGCAAAACAAAATGTTTGGTTGTCCTCCACACAGCTGGGAGATAAGGTGCGGGTGGGCGGATTTTTAAATTTATTTTTTGGATTTCAAGGGAAAGTCAAGCAATTAATCATATGAAGTTCCAGGCCAAACCACAGAGACTTTATTTAATATTTGAAAAAATACCTAAATTCAGTTAAATTATCACTTGGCAAGATAATCATACACTTTTCATGTTGCCATTCTACATACTACAACATGAGTTGACTTTCCTAAATTGGTCATAATTTCCTTAATTCAATGATGAATTCAAATTTTTCAGGATTTGGTAGTTGTACTCTGCATGAAATAACATAGGTCACGGTTCAGTGATTTTAAGCAGGATTAATGCAGGCGTCAATGTGCATCTTGAACCTACCCTCCTCAAGGTTAGTCAAAGATTAGATGCCTAATCTTTGCCTAGTTATATTTTTGAAGAGGTGAATCTTTAACTAATTTATACATTGGACAGGTGAATCTATGGTGAATCTTCACCTATATTTTAACTTCTTATACATATTACTATTACA
>CM069449.1:70499067-70662053 GCA_035610835.1 Ophiura sarsii | reverse complement strand
TACAAAAGTTCAGAAAATCGACCAAAATATGACGTCATGACCATTGCTTCGGGACAAAATGGCGCGGTACCCCCCCCCCCCCCCCCCTAAAGGCTACTAATCCAAAACACGCGATCCCTCTGCGTCATGCAACTTAAATTATTAAAGAAGTACTAGTACACACATTTCCAACTCATCATGCAATATTTTGGTAGACAAAGGCAGTGCGTGGCGTAGCCAGAGGGGGAGGGGTCAATATTGACATCGTGTCGGTTGAGATTGGCACTGTCGGTTCAAGTAACCAAAGGAATCATGGACTTATGATGGTCAAAAGTACACAGATGAAAAATGTTCGCGCGCTACGCGCATTATGTCTTCCCAAAATGCAATATTCTTTAAAACAAGCTTGTTTAGAGCAAAAATGTAGCTCAATCGTGCAAAAAATAGGTGTAAAGTGTTCACGTGCTACGCGCGTATTTCTGGACTCACAAAATCTTGTCATTTTTTATATTTCTCGCCCGCCCCCCCCCCCCCCCCCCCAATATGAATAACCTAGCTACGCCACTGGACAAAGGTAATACATAGGGGAGAGTGGGGTAATGACGGACACTTTTTTCTGAAGCTCAGGTACAAGGCAAAAGAAAGTTTTGTAAAGATAGTCATATTACTACAATGTACAAGTAATATTCTACCTAGTGACATGTTTTTATTAGCACAGCATCTATAGTGTGGCAGCTATGACCATTACAAGAAAATGGCGTCGTCCGGGATTACCCCACACTCTGGGGGTAATCCCGGACGTTATTTATCAATGGCAGCCCTCTTTTTATTGGACATATAGCATTTCAAGGAGAGTTAAAAAATACCCTTTTAAAAGTGTAGCAGAAATCAAAGAACAATGTCACATATTTATATGGTCAACAACTATTACCGATTTATGATGTTAAATTGACCACGCCCATATTGGTTACCATGGAAACGGTACATGTCCGGGATTACCCCAATCCATGTACAATGTATGGGCACATCCTCTCTTATTATTATGCTCATCATTGTGACTTCGAATTCATTTCTTTTTTATCAAAAGGTATCATACATTACATAAAAAAATAATAAGACTTTGTTTTCCTTAATGTAGAAATACCAGTTTCAAAGAGAAATTAATGCACCAAAATATCAATTTGCCCAAAAAGTGATTTTTGTAATTCTCGCGAGAATTTGAGAGACAACCATCCCATTTAGGTTTTTGTGTGATTTTAATGGAGAGGCACCTAACATCATAGGGTGGCAAAATACCACCTTCTTTCACCTGCCTTTAGATACAGCCCTGTCCGCGATTACCCCGCGTCCGCCATTACCCCACCTTCCCCTACACCTTACCTACATTCAATAAACTGAACGCTTACACTGAGAATGAGCTTACCATGTTGATACTGTAGCGAAATAAGAAGCAACATCGAAATCATAGGAACAACAGCAAAACAGTGATTGATGGTGTCTTCCATACCGGTATTAAATGTTTCTGCAATCGAAAACAAAGCAGCAAATTTGGAAGGCGAAATATTCTATATTTGAAAATTGTAAGTAACAATCATATGTATGCATTTTCTACGGTATGATTTTAAATGCAATCCAACACACGGAAGTACATAGCTACAATAAGGGCGCACAGCACTAAATCACTCCTCGTTTTGTGTAATGGTAGTAAGTTCCGTCAAAAACAAAAAACGATTTTGTGATTAATGGGGTCCTTTGGGAATCAGTTTGGCGTGAGGGTAGTATTTCATAATTAAAATGAAAGATAATCTCTTGTACTTTGATCAGGATATTGCAAAATGTTGATTTTCGATTGTATTGAAAAAATTTATCACGTGGATGAACACACGTGATTGGAGGCGGTTAGAAGGCGAGCGTCCGGGCTGAAAATAGGGGTGGCGCTGTTTAAATGATCGTATCGTAAAATCTAATTGGAAGGTGTAACACTTCTTGACGATTTTAGGAAATTTGAATGTTTGTTTATTATAATAGAGCATTCGAGACATTCCAAAAATGGTTACTAAGGGCCCAAAATAGCGACTCTTTTAGCCCTAATTTACATGTAATCCAATGGGCGGTTTATTTAGTGCTGTGCCCCCATAAAAAACCGGCTCTAACCCTGATTAAGTTAAACACAATGTCAAGTGTCAGTATCAGCGGGTTAACGTAAACTATAACGCTAGTGTAGAATGGATATCAACTAAGGCGATACGTAACAGGCGCGGATACAGGTTGCACTACACTAACGGCCGAGTGCACCAAATTGGCGTAACTAAATAGGGATGTATTAAGCTAACTCCTAGTAGTTATGCCCTAACTGTAGCGTAACTTACTAAACGATGTAATTATGAGAGCATAACTGGCGAGTAACACCAGAATAGTAACTAGCGAGGTAAATGTCCACATTAATCAGCATCGTCCCCTTACAAAATCAATTGTCGCATATGCCAAGTGTCTATGAAAGCCGTAGGAAGACGTAGAAAGCCGTAGAAAGCCATGACTGGTCCTTCGTAATATTAAAAATGTGTCGTCACTCGCTAGGTCATATGTGAGTGTAAATAAAGGAATCACGTTGAATCGGCTATCGGTCCGGACAAAATGACGCCATTTTTGTGGCCAAACATTTTGAAGTTGTTTACCGCTTTTTCAAAAATAAGGACTATCATGTCATTACAAACGTGTCCAGTCAGTCCACATTAAAGAGGTTTTGTCTGATGATATTCTTCTGACAGATTGAGTCCCACAGGGTTCTGTATTGGGACCACAGCTCTTCGCCATGTACACCGCCCCTTCGGGTGCCATCATTGATTCTCATGGTATAATAAATTACATGACTAACGCTGATGATACCCAGCTCTACTTCATACTTAATCGTTCTGAAAGATCAACAGCTATTCGCAAACTGGAGCAAAGATTTCATGTCAAAGCATGGTCGATACACAATAAACTGATGCTGAATGACTCTAAGACAGAAGTTATATTTGTAAGTTCTAAATTTGTGAAAACTCTGACCTTCCCTAAAATTAAAATCGGTGAATCCGACATAGAAATCGCCAGTGCAGCTAAAAATGTGTGATTTATCGACAAGTCCCTGAAAATGAAAGGTCATGTCTCGAACATTATTCGCGCGGCTTCCTTTGCCATTTACAAGATCAGCAAGCTCATCAAATATCTTGGTCGCGAGTCAACTGAGCGACTTGTCGACGCCTTTGTGTCATCAATACCAAATTGCCAAGTTACAACGACTGCAAAACTCTGCTGCCCGACTCGTATCACGGTGCTCAAGGCGTGACCATATGAAGCCGATTTGTTGTGAGCTACACTGGCTCCCTGTTCAGCAACGCTTAAGCTTACAATACAAGATAGCTCTGCTCACATTCAAGGCATTGTACAATATGGCACCAGCATATATCACAGAACTCGTAACTAAATACACTCCCGGGAGAACTCTTCTTCTCAAAATCTTCTTTGCATCCCAGCTACAGGAAACACAAACTTTTACAGTAACAGAACTTTTGCGATCATAGCACCAACGATTTGGAACAGTTTACCGTCATATTCGCTCAATGTCATCTCTTGGCAAATTTAAGAAGTGTCTCAAGACTCATATTTTAAAATCCACACATAGTGTCTAATTGATTAGTATATTGTTTTTGTCAAACTATTGTGCAGACCCTCTTTATTTTTCGTCGACATATGGTATCAGTCCTGATACAATTGCTCTCAATGTTTGGTCATTGGCGCTAATTGTACCTTCCATTTTCTAAGGAAAAGCTGCAACAGTTCAGGATGTGGAGCAGGGTACAATTTCGGTGGTGACATAACTGGCACAATCCCATAACATAAAAAACATAAAAAAGTAAAGACCGATATCCCTAGAGTGTGTAGACTTTTATTTTGACCTGTTATTAACCATAACAGTACAAGAAAAATGAAAAATTTAATGAAATTCAACATTTTACGTTACACCGGATTCACCACGCACCACGTGGATTATTTGAGGCGCAATTTGTATCCATTTTTGCTAAATTTTGAAAAACAAGTTATCTTTTAAAATATTTTATACGGGGGGGGGGGGGGGGGGGGGGGGGGTTAAACCAATTGCCTTGTCTTTTAGATACAATTGAGAACATAAAATGCGAATTTATGAACAACAAGAATGAGAATGATATCTTATCTCATCTCTGAAAAAATAGAGGTCAAAATTAAACAATTTTTTTTCTATTTTCAGCGTATAATACGATTGAAAAAACTATATAAATTATAATATTAGAAACATAAAAAAGTAATGTCCGACATCCCTAGAGTGTATAGACTTTTATTTTGACCTGTTATTAACCATAACAGTACAAGAAAAATGAAAAATTTAATGAAATTCAACATTTTACGTTAAACCGGATTCACCACGCACCACGTGGATTATTTGAGGCACAATTTGTATCCATTTTTGCAAATTTTTGAAAAACAAGTTTTAAAATGTTTGTCTACGATGTTTTTCCAATCAATTGCCTTGTCTTTTAGATACAATTGAGAACATAAAATGCGAAAGATAATAATACATAATTTGTGTTGAAACCGAATGATCAGTTTTGTAGGCATCATGATTATTATAACTAGCGGCTTAGCGGGCATCCGCGCTTTGCGCGGACCCGCTAGAAGATTTCACGGGGCGGTAAGTAAACAAAGCGTAAGAAAATTTGATACAATATCAAGAACATGTCCTATATACATGTATACATAATCCAGACGGGCGCGCCCTAAATAATCCGAATATCGCAGGTGCTTTTGATAATCCAGGTATACATGTGCCTTAAAGTAGGTAGGCCTACCTTTGTCTTTCCAGATAGCTATGTAGGCCTCCCATGTGACCTGAAATGCAGGTACCCGTACACACATTTTTGTTACAGTACCCCCCCCCCCCCACTTTATAAGAGTCGTGTTCCCACGACTACACTATACTAATTGTCAAAAATGAAACACAAAATGTCAAAGCGTAGAAATCCAGTGCGTTGAACCAAAGACGAACATAATATTGTTCTCCACAGTCTGAAGAGTAGTTTTAAATAATGAAGCGAAACATAGAGAGACACAGATCAGCAAAATTGGCTCCAGCTGGTTGATCAGGCCATAAGGGGACAAATTTGTTGACACTTTACAGAACTCGTAGAAAATGTTTGTTTAACCACCGGCGACGACGACTTTCACCATGGCGACGTGGATAAATGTTTGTTTAACCACCGACGACGACGACTTTCACCATGGCGACGTGGATAAATGTTTGTTTAACCACCGACGACGACGACTTTCACCAGGATGACGTGGATAAATGTTTGTTTAACCACCGACGACGACGACTTTCACCATGGCGACGTGGGTAAATGTTTGTTTAACCACCGACGACGACGACTTTCACCATGGCGACGTGGATAAATGTTTGTTTAACCACCGACGACGACGACTTTCACCAGGACGACGTGGATAAATGTTTGTTAACCACCGACGACGACGACGACTTTCACCAGGACGGCGTGGATAAATGTTTGTTAACCACCGACGACGACGACTTTCACCAGAACGACGTGGATAAATGTTTGTTAACCACCGACAACGACGACTTTCACCAGGACGGCGTGGATAAATGTTTGTTAACCACCGACGACGACGAATTTCACCAGGACGACGTGGATAAATGTTTGTTTAACCACCGACAACAACATGTCGAAAAAATCGGGGACGAAATAATGGATGAATGGTGATTGATGACAGTTTTTATAACGCTGAGGCAAAACCAATCATGAAATATATTGAACGGTGCGCACCATCCTTAACTGGTATGGTTTCTAATTCAGCGATACCATAGCTAGTAACTGTAACATAGGATTTTTTTCTGGAACAATAGAGTTCTCGGGAACGATGAACTTCAGGAAAACACAGGACAATGTCTTTCATGGACGAATGGGCCACACCGCAGTAGGTCAGAAGTCACAAACTGGTCCAAAAAATGTTTCACTTCTAATAATATTGAGAAATGCACCAATTCTGATTAAACGGGACAAAACTTAAGTTTTACATACTAAATGACCCACAAACTATATATTGTTGGAAAGCTTATGATTCAAGATTTTTCATTTTTGAAAAAAGAATCAAATTATACAGGGTGTGTAACATTTTTACAGGGTAGAACATAAAAAAGTTGATAGTTTTTGCTCCTCACAAAATATTTTGATAGTTTGTACAATTAGGGTTTAGCTGAAGATAGTCACCAAAATCAGAACAACCGCAGAACGTGCTACCAAATTTGCTAAGAATCACCTGCCCAAAATTTACACAGGAAAAGTACAGGGTGTCTAAAATTATGATGAAATAATGCATAAAATGAAGGTTTGTATATAATATTCTATGAAATTTAATTAGCATGGACTATTTAATTTAAAGGAAAATGGTTATCAAAATGAACTACATGAATATCATTAAAGTTCCTTTTATTTTGAATACAGGGTGGTCCAAAATAGGTCTAAATAGCAAATTTTTCATAAATCTATGAACAATTCTGTGAAGAAACACTTCTGGTTTTTTTAGTTAAATGTTTTACTACCCAGGGTAGAAAAGGACCGAAGAGTCACACAAATGAAATACTGAGACTGTAATTTGGCCATTGTTTAATCAATAAAATGAATGAAACTGTGTATTTTTTACATTAAAACACTCCCTGAATTGAACATCATATTCTAGTAGAGAATGTCTAGATATAGATAACAATTCAATATTATTATTCATAGTAGCAGGCACATGTTATTAACACATATGAGAAGTTTGAAAACTTTCCTATGTATACTTTTAAAATGGCATCAATTTCAAAAGTTCTATTTTCCGCTATTTTGTGTAGAAACCTATGGGCGCCTCATCCACTGGCGCCTCACCCACCGGCTCCACCCTTGACTCACTCGACGTTTAGATTGATAACTTCACTGTTGCTAAACATGTGGCTTTAATCCTTTTTTATTCGGCAGCTGGATAAATTGTCTTTGATATGATACCAAAAATGTTATGTTTTTTTGACAACTTCTATTTAAAATAGAGACACGTATCACGATTTTAAGGATTCTTTTGAAACGGCCTCCACCTTATTTGATATACCTATTAGTGACCTGTGACCAGTAGCAGAATTCGGCAATTTATTCATTGAAGCATGAAGAATGCAGGCTTTTCGCCCACTGACGAAATGACAAACTGCACAACTCACTATTGTTCATTCACTTGAAACTGATCGAAGATCGCGGGCTTTTTGCCAGCGTTCGCGTTAAGTGGTTGCCCGGTTGCCCGGGACACCCAAAATTAGCACCGGGCAACCAACATGTACTTATTTGGTTGCCCGGTGGGCAACCAATTTTTTTACAAGAAGTGAAACACTTAACACATGCATTTAAATAATTACAGAACGGGCAACCAAAAAATCTGCCGGGCAACCATAATTTGCTGCTTGGTTGCCCGGCGGGCAACCAGATTTTTTTCCTTAATTCGGACGCTGCTTTTTGCCCACTGATGCGATGGCAAACATTTATCGAAGAAATCAGACTTTTTCAGTCTACATGGAAATGTCTCTTCACAAACTGTAGTTACAGCAACCAGCGCCTCCGACGATGTAATCGTATATAAAATGATCTGCCATTCTCCTGCCTCTCTATTCGCCCACAGACCATCACAACGACAAGTTTACATCATCCATGTAGCCCATGCATACAACAATAACTCGCAAAAGTCTTTTCCTTGCGGTGAAGATTCTTCACATTTTTAAAAGTTATTTAAAATATTCATTCACATCATTATTTCAACATGCTTTTCACAGCATCAATTATTTGTTCAACAAAACACTGCAGAAATTGCACTACCACCAGGGTAACATTTTATAAAACATGAATCCAAACCCCAATGAGTGAATATAAAAGCAAAAGTCTTACTCTACATACTTTACCGCTGGCCTTCCACATCTATTCCATGCATATCTAGACCCCCCTGAAAACATTGAATTTAAGTGGCCTGGTTTGTTTGGCAAATCAATTCTGATGATTGTTAAAACAATCATCAGAATTGATTTGCAAAACAAACCAGGCCACTTAATTCAGGGCACAAAATTGTTTACCACAGGGAGATATTGATACAAAAACAACAATAAAGGACTACAATTCAAGACAGTCCTTCAATGACTAGCATTACAATGCACAGAATAGCTGGGGAATACAAGCTGTAAAATATGGTCACGCGTTATGAACTCGCCTCCCAATAGGGTGCCGTTACATTTTTTAGCTTCATGCTGTCATTTTCCTCAAATATTTTTAAAACCACAAAAGCTATCTCAACAGATTTGGTATCATTCTAAAGCCCTAATAACAAGCTATCTGCCTGCCAAATGGCATTGTAGCCTAGGACATGTACGGTTTGACCTAGACAAAATTGCAACATAAATGTTTTTTGTTGTAATTGTTTCAAAATGCCCTTCCAAACATTATATTAAAAATCGATAAAATCTGAAGTTGGGGAAAAAATGCTAATTCGCGTAACAATATATATATGGGTACATTTAGCCATTTAATCGGGTATATACAGGGATTACCGTGCACCCCACCACCCAAGACTCACCCAAACCATCTTTCAATACTCTTTTCATGGTCCAACACATAGTCAGGATGTTACCGGAAAAAAATTCGTGTTATTCAAGATGGCGTCCAAAATGGCCGCCAAAACTGGTCAAATTTCATAAAATGACATATGGCAATCAAAATGCGTGGTGAAAGTATAGTTTTAATAGTGGGATGTATGTATTAGACAACTAGAGACTCATATCCAGTAGTTTTGCTTTGTAAACATACCAAAATCCAAGATGGCCGCCAAAAATGGTAAAATTACATAAAATGGCATATATCAACCAACATGAATGATCAGAGTATAGTTTTAACAATGGAATGTGTTAGACCACTCGAAACTAATATCCAATATGTTGGCTTTGTTAGCATACTTGAAATCCAAAATGGCCGCCAACATGGCCCCAAAATGGCTCTAAATATTGTAAAAATCCATAAAATGGGATGATATCAACCAACATGTATGTATTAGACCACTAGTAATTCATATCCAGATTTGTTGCTTCGTAATCACATACTTTAAGTCCAAAATGGCTGCCATAATGGCCGTTGTGAATGTAAAAATAGTCTATAAGAGTGTATACTATTGCATCGCATTCCCCAAATACAATTTAGTATTATGTTCTTAACTGCTAAGCTATTGCTTTTAGTTGTATAAGACCCCCTCTGTGACAATTTTGATTCGGTATCACTTTCCAAAATGGCTTCCAGATAGTTGAAGTTGATGCTAAATGACCTATATAAATCAATTGTTTTGTATTGTAAATGACCATACTGTATAACAACAATACCCAAAATCTAATGGGACAACATCCACTATTATATTATGACAAGGTCTTGGGCTGTTTATCTAGTTTGAGTATTTATAAAATATCCGGATTGCTGCAAAAGGTTAAAATAACTTAAAAGCAGTATTAGTTTATTGTTTAAGTGTTACATTATTAATACATTATTATATCTATAGCTTTTAATCTACTCAGTAAACGTATTTGCATACTCTCTAAGTATATGACAAGGTATGATTGAATGGTATAGACTCCATTTACAATGTAATGTTATTAAGATGGCCATCATAATGACCATTAAAATTACCTCCAATTAGTCAATAAATATCCGGCTTCAAATGGTCAAAATATTTACCAAGGTGGCCACCAATTGATCAAAATGTGGTCAGAAATAACCGGTTAATTGCAGATATTATAACAGTAAGTAAAGGATATTGGATACTATCTCTGATTATTATGTTCATTGATAAATTCATACAACTCGCGATATATGGTTGGCCATAAATACTGGTTTGGCCAAATTTAACTGCTTGTTGATCCTATTGGATGGACATTTCAATTACTAAGGTAGGTTTTTCAAGTCAATAATTAACACCATAACATCACTGACCGATCTGCTGGGAAAGTTGGATACAGGTATTTAGATAATAGTACTGGATGATGTCGAGAATCAGCTATTTCTGACCATATTAAGATCAGTAGTTGCCACCTTGGTAATTGTTTTGACCATTTGGAGGTAGTTTTATTGTCCATTTGAGGTAATTTTAATTATATTGTCATTATGATGGACATCTTAATAACATTACATTGTCAAAATTCATTCAATCACATCGTGTCATGTACAAATACGTTTACTTGACGGATTGAAAGATATATATATATATATATGTACCTATATACCTATATGTACCTATATATATATATATATATATATATATATATATATATATATATATATATATATATATATATATATATATATATATATATATATATATATATATATATAGTAGAAGGTTGGTTTGCAATTATATATATATAATAATTTAGTCATTTCTAATGTAACACTAATAATAAACTAATACTGCTTTTCAGTTATTTTAACCTTTTGCAACCAATTGGATATTTTTAAAAACTTAAACTAGATATACAGCCCCTAGGCTTTATCATAGAAATATAGCGAATGCTGTCCCATAGATTAAGGGGTATTAGTATTCCAAAGTCATTATTAGTATAGGCATTTACAATATTTAAAAACAAAATTTAACATCAACTTAACCATCTGGCAGCCATTTTGAAAATCATACATAATCAAAATTGTCACAGAGGTGGGTCTCCTATCTAAAAGCAATTATAGCTTAGCAGTTTATAACATACTGTTTGGTGAATGTGCCGCAAAATGACAGCGCTTTCAGCCCTTTGGAATAGGCGCTATATAAATACTGATTATTATTATTATTATTATTATTAGGATTATTATTATTATTATTATTATTATTATTATTATTATTATTATTGTTTTATTCCGTCTTTTGTTCGTTAGGGCGATATGAATGGTTTAAAATGACGTTAAGGCGAATTTTTGTCAAAAGAAATTCGCCTTATTCCACTATTAGGATGATTATTATAATACTCTTATAGAGTATTTTTACAACGGCCAATTTGGCAGCCATCTTGATTTAAAGGTATGTCATTACAAAGCGAAAATACTGGATATGAGTTACTAGAGGTCTGAAACGTACATCCCACTGTTAAAACTATATTTTCATCGTACGTTTTGGTTGATATCATTCCATTTTATGGAATTTGACATTTTTCAGCCATTTAGGGAACCCATTATGGGGCCCGTTCTGGCAGCCATTTTTTATAGTAAGTATGTAGACAAAGCAAACATACTTGACATGAGTTACTAGTGGTCTAATACTTACATCCCATTGGTACAACTATATTTTTATCATACATTTTGGTTGATATTGTGCAATTTTATGGAATTTTGACCATCAATTTGGCAGCCATTTTAGTGTCCATCTTGGATTTAAGTATGTTAACAAAGCAAAAATACAGGGTATTATTGTCTTAGGGGTTTGATACATACATCCCACTATTAACACTTTTCTTTCACCACGCATTTTGATTGTTATATGTCATTTTATGAAATTTGACCAGTTATGGCGGCCATTTTGGACGCCATCTTGAATAACACGAAATTGTTTTTGTTAACATACTGAATATGTTTTAGGACCATGAAAAGAGTCAAGAACGTTGGTTTGGGGGAGTCCTGGGTGGTGGGGTTGCACGGTAACCCCTGTATACCCACCTAATATGGCTATATACAAATATATTGTTATGCAAATTAGCATTTTTTCCCCAACTTTAGATTTTATCGATTTTTAATATAATGTTCGGAAGAGCATTTTGAAACAATTCATCAAAAATGGTTTATGTTGCAATTTTGTCTAGGTACACCCCTTTTTTTGGTTACATGTCCTAGGCTATTGGTATAGCTAATACAGAAAGGGAGATACAGCTGTTTGATGTTTGGGGACCAGGGGTGGTGCTGGAAGGGGTGCCGCTGGAAGGGGTGCCGCCTGTACAAACTCAATGGGGATAATCCCATGCTTTGTTCTTTTACAATAACTAGTCATCCCCTAATGTTAAAAACACAATTTTGGTCCCATTTCAAAGGATATTTAGTAGTCTTTAAGTATGTGGTTCAACAGACTTGTCAATATTAACAACTAATTAATTATGGATAAGACAATGATCATCAGCTTTCTTACTATTCGCTACACAGTCAACATGAATAATCAACCTTAATTTACCGGATTTATAAAAATGACTATAACAGAAAAGGTTTTCAACCTATGATAGCAAATGTGTACATTTTTGGAAAGCTTGTAACTAGAGGAATTCAGAAATGCAGTTTATATCAGGGAAGGGTTCATCCTTAAACAAATATTTCTGAAAAATCTAAAAATATATAAAATAAAAATGGGAGATATTCACTAGCCGGTATAATTACCATACCGGCGTAGTAACTTTGATAATTATATATCATCTAATGGGTAATTTCATGAGGAATTCAAATATGTAAAAAAAAGTAATAATAGGGGTAGGTATAAAAAATATATGGATCTCAAATTAAAAATTAAAAAACTCTGATATTTTCCGAACATTTCCGATCATACCATTTTAGTTCTTGGTCGTACCATAATTTTAATGGCATATTTGGTTTCCTCATGCAATTTCCCTTCAGAAAATGTATACTTTTACTACCTCAGGGGGGTATACAAGCAAATATAAATGTGTAAAGTTAAAATCATGTCTCGATAGCCAAAATCCGTGTGTAACGCGAAAGGAGGCGAGGTTAAAACAAATGACCAAAGGAGTCTGGAGGCGTCCAACCATGCATAGAGCTGAAAGAGAAAGTCACACAAACAACTGCACAAGATTAAGGCCGTGTGTTTTGAACTCGCCACCCTTACCGTTGCATGTCCAGATATTTATATTTTACGCCATCTGAGATTCGAATTAGCATATCGCAATTACTATTTGTTCTACCCCATAAAAAGTATATATTTTCTGAACGGTAATCTCACAAGAAATCCAAATATGCTATTGGAATTTAGATAAGACCTAATGGTAACATGTTGTGATTAAGAATTTCAAAAAATATCGATTTTTTTCTTCATATTTTGATTTAAGCTCAATAATGTTTGTATACCTATCCCAATCATATTTTTACTGTGAATATTTAAGTTCCTCATGCAATTACCCATCAGAACATAAAAGTTGTCAATGGTTAACATGTTGAAATATACTATATCGAGATGTAAATGAGCACAAACGTTTAAATTTCATATTTATTAGAGTTTACAAGTATATTTTTGGGGTATGCACCCTATCTTGATTTAAACGGCATTTTTGAATTCCCCTATTTGAGAGCTTTCCAAAAATGTATAATTTTGCTATCATCGGTTAAATATTCTTTCTGTTATAGTCATGTATGTAAAACCGATGAATTAGGGCAAGTTCACTGTGTAGCTAATAGGGAAAAAGCCAAGAACAATGCAATCGATTCATGATTACAATTGTTACATAATAGTTGTCCAGTTTGGTGAAACGGAATCTTATAGAATATAAAATAATCTATAAAATGAGAGCAAAATCATGTTTGTACCATACAGAGATGAGGAGTTATAGTAAATTGAACGTAGAATTGGGAACATTTTCTAAATTCCCCATAGAGATTGTACACAACGCCGCCGCCACCGCCGCCGCCGCCACCACCACCACCACCCCTGACTTTCACAACATAATCAATCATATCTCAGCCAAACATTCATAGAAATACCTGATTTATTCTCACAATGTAGCTCTAGATAAATAGGCTTTCACATGACACCTTAGAACCATAGCTCTACCACTTTTAGTTGTTGAGTTAATATAGAGAAATGGATGATTCGTCACCAAAAATGCAACGCCACCACCCTTTTTGGGTGGTGAGTTCAAAACACATGGCCTTAAAGCATCAACACAATAAAACATTCATGTCAATCATGCATCAGTAGGCCTACCTCTACACCTGGCCTAATTGTAACGGACCGAGGTGTATAATTTAAACACCGAATCCCCCTGACAGCCGCTATTCCTCAGTCGAGGTTCCAAAAGATAAGGCCCGAGCGGATGGCATGGAACCCTCGACTAAGGACAACAACTACCAGAGGTTGGGATCGCTGCTCAACCAAAAGATCTAAAGAACTTCTATCGTGAATATTTTTATAACCAATAAATGACAAAGTAAAAGGAAACATGGCAACAAAATTCATATCAAGTCACATTTTAAACTTTAATTTGGCCTAAACTTGAAAACATCTCCTTTCTTTCACAAACAAAATATTTCACATTGAAACTGGAATTATGGCATAAGATTTCAAACATAAACACCCTCCCAAAAAGTATTAATTCCAACCCACGAGTTACAGGAATGCATTCGGAAATGATGACGTGACAACGAAAAGAGTACCACAAATCTGGTATAAAATGTTAAAAATGCAAATCACTACCACCTCAAGGCGGCTTCCAAATAATCCCAATTTTAGTAGAGTCATTTCCATGAGATCCGTGACCAGTTTTAGGATACCCTGTTTTCTTGATGGATTTGTCAAGATGGACTAATTTTAAGAAAAATTAGCTCCTATATACCTCCCAGAAGTGCGGGCAATCGTTTTTATAGCGCAAAATCCAAAATGGCCGCCATACAGGGGCGTTAAAATTCAAATGGCTTTAATTAAGCTAAAACCAAATTGTTCGACTGACCACAAGGATTCCGAAAAAGTATAGTTTGCCCTACCTCCGATGTTTGGTTAACGAGTTATTGGGTAAAATGTGAAAAGGTCGTTGACCTTTACATACGGGGTCAAAATTTAAACTTGCTCCGATTTTGAAAAAAAAAATCTCATATCTCAGGCCTAAGCCCTACCCCTTATCCAGTTACCACAGGTGCCCTTAATGGCACCGGATACCGCATATTCCAGGTACAGTACTGCAGTGTGCCGTTATATCGAGATACCCAGGTGTCCTTACTTTATCATTCAAGTAACTTGAATTAATCGCGGGTGCCGAAGATAGCGGGCAGATCACAATAGGCAGAGGTGAGTAATATCAAAGCGTTATAAATGTTTATATAAATATCAAGAGTATGTCCTTTTTCAGGTCCTATGCCCTTGATATACATTTTGTAAGTGACATGGTAGCCTTAATACACCATGCGCCTAGGCCAAATGTGCTCTTAAATAATACAGATACCCATGTTCCTAATCCAAGTACTCCACGTGTACTCAATACACCGGTTGTCCATAGGCCTAGACCCTACCCCTCACAGATGGCCTTAATAACCCAGGTACCGCATTATTATATCCAGTTTATAATGGAAAGCGCAGGTATAGGTGCCGAAGCTATAATAGCGGGTGGTTAGTCACATCAAAACGTATAAAGATGAGGGTATTGTAAAACAGCAAGAGTATGTCGTTGATACTCCATGTATCCTAGGTGCCCTTAAATAGTACTGACAATGGTACCACAGTGCCCTTAATGATCCATATATACCATGTGCCCTTAATAAATCCATGTATGCCATGCATGTATAATAACACATGGTGCCCTTGATTATTCAGGTACCACCCCGTGTACTTTATTAATCAAGATTGTGTATTACTTAGTGATCCAATATAGGACCTCCATGGACTATGTGGTTTATCTTGAATCGAATATTAAGGGCACCCGTGATAACTGTGTATGCGGCTATTAGGGCCTACGTGGATTAATAAGGACACCTGAATGGTTATTCAAAAATGTCATTTAAAATGTTAATGCTGGTGCCGCCACTGCCCATGCACATACTGTATCCAGGTAATAGGCTGCCAATACACATACGGTATCCAGGTAATAGGCCTACGTTCTGAGCGTTATATATGGGTTCTATAGTTTTATAGTCGGTCGTTTAGTTTTATGGTCGGCGGAGTCTATCATCAAGATCACTTGTACCATTCCATGCTTGTACTTAAACACTATGTGATGTGTGCCATCCGGGATTTGTTTGGCCTATTTACTTAATACATTATTCCTCCAATAGGCATGTAGGCCTAAACATATGTAGTCCCTTTGTCATGTTTGTTGTGTTCTAAATAAGGCCTCCCGAGATACTACCTAATACACCCTTAAAATCCAGTTATCACAGGTGGCACACCTGCGCATAGTATATCCAGGTAATTTGAGACTATCTGCGTTTTATAGTGAACCCCGTAATCCAGATACCACTGGTGCCCTTACTAATCCAGACACTCTATAATAATCATGATATTAATATACTACACGTTCCGTTTATCCAGATGCCCATGTGCCCTTATATCCAGATTATCAAGTAAGGGAAGTGCGGGGAGGAGGAGGTGGCTTTAGGGTATGATGGGGGCAATACCACACGTTCCGTTTATCCAGATACCCATGTGGCCTTAGTAAGGCTGCCTTACTATATCCATATTATCAAGTAAGGGAAGTGCGGGGAGGGGGGCTTAGACCTTAGGGTATGATGTGACAATCCCATAATTTACGTGCTATAGGCCTCACGGCGAATAAGCCGCAGCACCTCAAATTAAGATTCGGACCTCATCGTATACAGTATGCCGCACCGCTGTATTACAAGTCGCACAAAGAAAATGAAAGGGGTGTGTGTGGGGGAGGGGTGTGTGTGGGGGTGGGGGTCGACCCTGATCCATCAGCCCATAGCTTCATGACCAGCCATGGGGTTACAACTGCATGAGTGACTCCATCAAATGTATTTTCCTTCAGCCACTTCAGTCACTTTATTTAATACATGTTATCCTGGATACGGTTTGCGCATACAGTATTCACATATTGCATATACTGGATACAGTTTCTTTATTAAAATAAAGTTCTTGGCTTTATGATTAATGTTTTGTTTGTGTCTCGCTCTCGTTACATTTTATCGTATTGTACAGTATGCACCGCGGAGCAACCGTACGGGCTGCCTGCTTTCACTGCATGCCCCGTTTACAATGTACAGTTTGCGCCACAAACGCGTACATACTTTGTCTGCGTCATTACGTGTGCGCCGAATCGTTAAACGCGGTCACGCAGCAACAACATAGGAACGGTTGGTATGGTACCGCCAGTTTCTTTATCGTTGGCAAACTCCGCGTTCATCTATGTTATTAATGTGAAAGTGTCACTTTAAGATCTGTGTAAGAGTTGTTGTTTATATTAAGGGCAATTCCACGGTAACAGCGTAACAGCGTGACGTTCACAAGGCTTTTATGTAACTTTAATGTGGAATAAAAATGTATTTGTAAATGATATAGGCACTTTATTTCATCATCATCCTTTGTCAAATGAGTAGTACTAATAAACCAAACTTTATTTTGGTAAAAATACCTTTGCGTTAGTGAAATATGAATATTAATTAGGTCGGTAACAGCGTGACGCTAAGAAGGACACTTGTAAAAATTAAAAAAAATCACTTGTAAAACATTTGTTACTAATAGGATGTGTTCTAAGGAAACTAAACTACATTTCTATAGTAATTAAAGTAAAATATAATGATTTCTTTCGATTAATATGGCACGAAAAGAAATGTACGCATGGTAACAGCGTGACGGTAACAGCGTGACCTCTGACTGCTTTAAGTTTAAGGGATAATAAAATACATACAGGTATGTTATAGGTGGGTTAGGTCGACATAATCAGAGACTGATCAAAATCAAAATCAGTTGGATTTGAGTCAAAAAGTTCAATTGTCATTTTATTTGGCTATAGTAGGAGCCCCAGAGCTCCAAATTCGGCTTTAAAACCGTTTGACCCCTGACCTCCGAACATACTCCAAACGGAATGCTTTTATGATAGATTCATATATTGTCTACAAGATTAAATTGTCCTGCTCTTATGATTCTCTTGCGAATTCTTGTTATTGGCAATACCTGTATTCCCCTATATATTCACATAGACAACATGACATAAAACAACTCGTGTAAGGGGTAGGGGTAGTATTATGGCCATAAAAAGTGAAATAAATGTTAAAGTACGTATAACTATACATCATATCTATGGGGAAGAACTGCTTCACATGTTGACATAGTTATTTATAGTTATAAGGTCAATGTTACAGGTAACAGAGCTAAATAGAACATTGGAAACAGTCAGAAAAGGGTCAAAAATGCTTATTTTTCTAACTTTTTCAATTGTTCCATAACATTTTGGACCGATATCAATGACATCAACATGGAGAAAGCTAATATAATGTGTCAAGTAGTTCTTTCTTTAAATTCATAAACATGATTTTATGTAGTTTTTAGATTTCCTGTCAGTGTTATGGTCAATATACTACTCAAACCATCACGAGAGATTCTATTACTTCATTTCTGCTATGTGAATGCGTGGGGAATATGATTATCGCCATAGCATAATTTCGCAAGAGAATCTTTAGAGCAGGACTCTTTATTCTTGTGTATAAGATATGCATCTGTCATAAAAATGTGAATTTAAGAGTATGTTCGGAGGTCAGGGGTCAACTCCTAAATTTTAGGCCTGGGGCTCCTACTACTAGTTTGTTCAAAATTTCACGCTGAAAAAGTTGGTATCAATTTTGAATGATTTTGAACAAATTTGTGCTCTTATAGCGCCAGGTTCCCGATCTCTCGCGTGCTCCGATCCAGTGTAGGTGTATTACACAATGCAATAAATAAAAGTCGGGTTTCACCCAAATCTATGCGTTTTGATATCTACTGGGCAGTGTATTTATGGCATAGGCCAACTTTGTCCGGTTTAAAAAACAGGGGGGGGGGGGGCGTGTGGTTGCTCTTTTTTAAACAAAAACACGGCGTTATTTCAGTTGATGTGTTATAGGTGGGTTAGGTCGACATAATCAGAGACTGATCAAAATCAAAATCAGTTGGATTTGAGTCATAAAGTTTGAATTTCGTGAGTGTAGGCCTAACAAGTCAAAGCGTGCCGCGTCTAGAGTTAAAAAACGGAAAATAATAGTGATTTAACGGAAGATGCGGCCTCCGTGATCAGATCATATTTCAAAAACGGATTGTTCAATTGTCATTTTATTTGGCTAGTTTGTTCAAAATTTCCCGCTGAAAAAGTTGATATCAATTCTGAATGATTTTGAACAAATTTGTGCTCTTATAGCGCCAGGTTCCCGATCTCTCGCGTGCTCCGATCCAGTGTAGGTGTATTACACAATGCAATAAATAAAAGTCGGGTTTCACCCAAATCTATGCGTTTTGATATCTACTGGGCAGTGTATTTATGGCATAGGCCAACTTTGTCCGGTTTAAAAAACAGGGGGGGGGGGCGTGTGGTTGCTCTTTTTTAAACAAAAACACGGCGTTATTTCAGTTGATGTGTTATAGGTGGGTTAGGTCGACATAATCAGAGACTGATCAAAATCAGTTGGATTTGAGTCAAAAAGTTTGAATTTCGTGAGTGTAGGCCTAACAAGTCAAAGCGTGCCGCGTCTAGAGTTAAAAAACGGAAAATAATAGTGATTTTACGGAAGATGCGGCCTCCATGATCAGATCATAATATTTCAAAAACGGATTGTTCAATTGTCATTTTATTCGGCTAGTTTGTTCAACATTTCACGCTGAAGAAGTTGATATCAATTTTGAACGATTTTGAACAAATTTGTGCTCTATAAGGGAGCACATACCCAAATAGGTATCGCGACACGCTATCACTCAAAGTTTATTACGACAATAGTTCCTATTTGGCGGGAAAGAGAGTTATTTTTGGACGGTTTATGATATAATTTTTCACTAATATGTTGTGTTTGAAATGTGTAGTTGATGTTCTGACATTTAAACTAGGACAGATTTACACATGCAGTGATATCCAGACCGGAGACCGAATTTAGGTAGGCATATCACTACGTTGTTATGCGGCGGCTTATATCAAAAAAAAGTGCACGGGAAAGTTGCCTTCCTATTCAGATATGTTGTAGATTACCCTTGTGAGTAAAACATATCAAAATTTCATTGAACCAAACGCACTAATATAGAAACTAGAGCCATTTAAGTCAGCCTTTCCTAACAGTAAAGTATACAGGGTGACCCAATAAAAAGTTTACCCAAAATGAAGGTGATATTTTTCCCACTTTCTGTAACCTGAGATCTGTGGTATTTATTCTATTATGAAGAATGGGTAATGGAGCATCTACCCTGAACAAAATTATTTATTTTTGGTTGGGTGGTTTTCAAGATACGGTCCATTGAACATTACTTCAGAAAATCAGTCTCGTCCACGGAGAATCATTTTGGTAGTAAACCTTAACTGCAAAGGCTCGTTGTTGTGGCGTAAATTGAGGTGCCATACTATGAGAATGTTTAAAGCTATGGTTCAAGAAAGATATCTGGCATCAAGCATAACTGCACGCTATGATTTTAGATTTGAAAAGCCCGCCATCAAAGCAATCTCTGTGTGTTCTTATCATTCCATCATAAACAACAACAAAAATAACACCTGTGTTCCATACAAAAATAATGAATCATTGTAAAAGGATTAGTTTTGCGGTTCACTTGTGTTCAATCATGCCTTTGCTCCAAGGACAAGTCTGTTTGGTTTAAGCAATGTTCAATAGACCATATCTTGAAAACTACTCAACCAAAATAAATAATTTGTTCAGGATAGATGCTCCATTACCCATACTTTATAATGAAATTAAAAAAACCACAGATATCAAATTACAGGAAGTGGAAAAATATCACTTTCATTTTGGGTAAACTTTTTATTGGGTCACCCTGTATGGAGAGCGTCTTGGTGCTGTGCTCCCTATAGTTTTATTTTTCCATCGCAGATGGTATAATTCTCTTTTGTGACCCCCAGTCAAGGACACTTTCATCAATGCCTTGCTTTCATGCAGCCATTTTATCACAGCTTTAAAGTGCTGTGTTCAAGCTCATCCTATCTGTAGCACTTGTGACCTCCCACCAAGCCACCTCTTTACAATATACTACTGTAATGAAAATATCCATCCTAGATTTTCTTCTAATAATGTTCCTGATTGGTTCTCTGACTGGTATAAGTGCTGGTCACACTCTAATGCACTCTCCCAGTGCCTGTTGATGGTGTCTGGGCTCCACATGTATAATAGCTATGCATGTACATGTATATAATACAGTCTCACACATGTAATGTGTAAAGTGAAACAGCAATATATTGGAAAAGTAGGTCTACTCAACCCAAAGGAAGCAAAATAAATAAATGACTTGAGTAATAATTATCAGCGTGTTTACATTCCTGCTTATTCCTGGCTGTGCATAATAACATTATGTGACACAAGTTAACTAGTACAATTAATGCATTTAGTTTCTAAGTAGTGAGTCTATGGGCCTCAGGGAACAGTTTATACTAGTCACATATGATTCGAATGAATGGATAGGCTATAGACCTACATTTATGTGAGAAAAAATGAAAAACAACGGACCTAATCTTATTGATTTTTATAATGAAAAAAATTAATGAACTTTTGGCAATGATGGGTGCTAATCATTTCGGGTTCGGGATAGCATGTAGTACACCCCACCCCTATTTTGTTAACAACAAGGAATGGAATTACAATACTAATATATTGATACATTGGTCCATGGACATGATGGAACTATTCTCATGTAACCATTCACAAATACCGGTGCCAGTTTATACCATGTTCAAGTTACTGACCATTTTACGTGGGAATTTGTGAATTAGCTCCGTTTTGAATATTGTTAAGTTGATCAGTATCAACATTAATAAATACCATCTTGCCCGAATTTGTAGTGATTGGTACAATCGCAGTTATTATGTGATCATAACGGAAAGGATTATTCCAATTTTTGTTTTTAAAAAATCACAAATCCCCAGCAATGTGAAAATGAAATCTATCTAGAGCCACTACTAAGTACTAATTCACCTACATGTATACCACTTCATTGGCTATTCAAAAGTCCCTATACACAGGTCAAAATATGGGGTCACTCAAGTGTGATAAACTTCTTTTACTTTATAATTAAAAAAAAATACTGATTTGCATTCTGTCAAAAAGGTGAAACCACCATGTCTTATGCTAAAGAGTGTATCTTCAGTTTGATAAGTCCAATGTTACAATGTATTCATGATAAGCTAAAAATTCGAATGGAAGGTTCATATGTCATAAGGATAAAGGAAAAACAATGGTTCTAATTTTATTGATTTTCTATGTTTTCATACGAAAAAAAAATGAATGAACTTTGAACATCGATGGGCAGTAGTCAATTTAGGGCAGCCTGTACGTATGTAAAGTAGCACACTGTGTTTATAGCATAGTTAATACAATACAACAAGTACGATACATTTATCAAAATTCAACCAAGTTTAAAGTGACCATATAATTTAAGGGGGGGGGGGGGGGGGGAGGGTCTATGTTATTTTCACCAATTTTGGAAACAGATTTTCTCAATGTTACCGTGGGTTTACCCCTTAGAGTCATATATCAAATTGAAGCTTAGGTAACAGCGTTTCAAAAAATGCGTGTTATTTTGATCTGGTTGCTATGGTAACCAGTCAAGGCCTCTGATTGGCTAAACACGGGATCCAACTTTACTAGAAAACTAAATGTTGCATGTTCACCATACTTTGGTAGATGATGCATGGAAACAATGCGCACAACCCAATGAAGCCGGATTTTTTATACGGTTGCCATGGTAACCAGGAACCGACCAATCAGGTAATTTTACGTT
Source organism: Ophiura sarsii (assembly GCA_035610835.1). Lineage (NCBI taxonomy): Eukaryota > Metazoa > Echinodermata > Ophiuroidea > Amphilepidida > Ophiuridae > Ophiura > Ophiura sarsii. Next base: position 70,639,340 of record CM069449.1, on the reverse strand, counting down.
ATAATTCAAATTTGGAAAGATAAATTGAAAATCCGGCTTCATTGGGTTCTTCCTCTATTCAAGCTTATTATCCATTCCAAATATCACCCTGATACGAGGTTTCGTTTTTGAGTTATGTTGGATCCCGTATTGCAAGTTTGCGTGTTTTCTAGTTTTGAGATATCGTGCAAAACGTATGAAAAATATTAGAATTGGCGAGAAAAAAAAGGTTGACATTTTGGATAAAAATAGTTGTTCAATTATGGAAGAGCATGAATTTAGACATATTTTGAGCCATTTTGGGTGAAAATAGCAATTATATTACCATTTTTATTAATTTTTTAAGATAAATGGCTTAAAAATAGTCGGGTGAGAAAAATAAAACAAGGTATTTAAAAAAAACTGGACGGGGGAGATAGAAGACTGTTGAAAGTTCAAGAACAGACATTAACAAACAGCGTTGCTACTATGTTTCCTAACAATTTAACTCTAAGGGATTCAAAAGTGTTTTTGATATCAAATGAAAGGTCCCATTTCTCATTACACTGATGATGCCCTTAAATCTAGAATAGGGTCAATAACCTTTAAGACGTATGGTTAACATTGATGAAGAAGTTGGATTGGGGTAATTAAAGTTGTATGGTGGACACCGAATCATTCAGAAATATTATAAGGACACATTGAGAAATAGGTTATGTAAAACTTTTTTTATGAAAGACTGGTACCTTCTGTTTAAAGTTTGAAAATGAAAATAGGCTTATCCATTTTATTTGCGGCGGTTTTAGACTTTGCTAAACATGCTCAGCATTATCAGTCCCGGGCATCAGTGCACGCAGTGTACGTATACAACACACTGACCCATCTGCAGGCCGTCAGCTACGCGGAAATCTCTGCACAACGCATGTATACCATACGCCAACATTTCCACCCTGAAAGTACGTTGTGAAATTGCCGTAGCGTTGTATTATTCCATGATGGTTTTAGATTACATATTCTTGGTGAAATTATACACCGATATGGCTTGAAAAATAACATACCAGTATATAATTTCCTACGAGAATTGAAATCTGATGATCCAGTATCAAACAACAACGTCCAAAATGTCTCAAGAAATATTCCAAAATGTCTCCGGCCGTCCATACCATCGATGTATTCAAACACACGCAGCACTACAGCACTGCATTGCACTAACAGTGCATGGCAAAGGTCGAGGGGTTGTTGCCATATCATTGGGCTAATCATATTGAAGGGTTCACCTAGACTGTAACTCTCAGCCGCCCTCTTATGTCGCTATCTTGCAGGCTCCGATATTTGTACAGCTTTAGCGTCCGTACGGTAATATTGATGACTGGGGGATGTAGCCTAGGGTTCGCCATAATCATTGGGCTAATTGCGAGACCAAGGCAACACGGAACAAAGAGGCCGTGGACTCAGTGACTCAGTATATTACTAAATCATATAATATAATACAAAATAGCATCCAAATAGCTTAGTATATTACTAAATGGCATCCAAATAGCTGAAATAACTTACTGTGTCCTCTTACCTTCATATTATAACAATATCAATTACATTTTAAAACAAAATCGCTTCAGAAGATGATTAATGCAAGTTATTAATATTAGCAAATGCCGCGAATTTTAGGGGTTTGTGAAAAGGTTACGACTTAGAAACATCGTTTCAAATGACGGGGTCGCTCATCTCCCCCGTCAAAAATACATAAGAAATTGCGTTGACTTTGAAATTTTGATGATTTATGATGTGCAATTAATTATTTTAATATTTTAATAAAAAAGAAAATCAAATGTTACAATTATTTGATCAAAAAATAATTAAAACTGAAAATGCTTAAAATCGCAGGGTGAGCGTTTTCTACATACAAATGTATACAAAACACCACCGATATTTTGAGACACCCGAAACTCAATCGACCATAACTTCAGAACCGAAAATCCAATTTACCTCAAACAAAAAGCATTTTAAAGCAGAGACTTAGCAGTTTCCTACTGTGCTAATATCTCATTTTTGTCCTAAGCACTGAATTTTACTATCTGACTAACATAGACCCCTCCCCCCTTAAATTAATTCAATAATTAGCTTTTAATCTACCTCTTCTGTGCGATGATTGTATTTTTTAAATACTCTTCTTGTTTTAATCACTAAACGGTAAACCCACACACACCACTAATGAACGTTGATCAAAAATTATTAATCGGTGTTTTTAGCTTTGCGGGGGGTCCCGGTTCTAGATATTCTGCCCATAATGCTCCGCCTACTTTTCACTGTGTAACTTGTTATTGTTCGCCGAGAGGATTTACACGTAAGTCAATGGAGAATATGACTGCATATGCATGATTTCAAGTGTCATTTTATACCATTTCTAAACCGGATCCCCAACAAGTTTTGAAATAATGGTAACATAATCGTTCACAGTGTTTCATGACTTTGGTTAGAACAAGTCAAAAAGGCTGCTGACACTCACTCACACTCACGACAGTTCACTTACGTATCTACTATTTGCCTATAGGCAAGTGACCGTGTATTTTTTCTTTGGCTATTTTACTTAATATTACTTTTTTAGTTTACGGTATTTTTCTTGGCTTTATTTCGTAGCTGCAGCTGACAAGAACGAAAAGATATCGTAAACCAAACACAGCTGATCGGGTGGGTGGGCGTGACTTGGGGGGTCAGGCAGGTCATTTCACGTAACTGTCAATCAAGACATCTGCCGAAAATTTAGCGTGAATAGGGAAACATTTTCTACGAACGTTCATTAGTGGTGTGCGGTAAACCATCGCCGATCAGTAAAGCATCGCCGCTATGAACATGATGAAGTAAGTGTTGACTGTTTTCTTTTTTATTTGCAGTTAAATATCACCAGTTCTCATTTTCTGTCATGTGGGCAGTTCCGTAGTTGCGGACGTACATTTCAGACACTTTAAGGGCTTGCAAAATCTAAACATATTACCAGCATGACCAGTTAGTATTACTATACTAGTACGTCATGCTAGTATCCCGTAGTACCACTGCCTAGCTACAAAAACAAGCATTGACTTCCTACGTCGTATTTGTTTCATAACAAAAAATAAATTTTCTGGTAGTTAAATTTAAGTTATCCTTACTTATAGAACTATACTTACGGATTATTTTGATACCATCGATGTAATTCTACGCTCACGAATTCTGGAGATTTTAGAGGTTTTTTAACGACTAAATAATTACCGTTCTTCAATGCCGTCGAGTTTGCTTGGTCCCTGCATCAATGGGCTCCACACAACTCATCAAAAAGGGATTCTGGGTACCGGGAATCAGCCTAAGTAATAGGGGTCAATTCAGGGTCGATTAGACTAAATCTCCGTCGCCCTCTACGTCGCTATCTTGCAGGCTATATTTGTACAGCTTTTGTACGGTAATTTTGAAGACTTGGGGATGTACCTAGGGTCGATACGGAGAGTTCATATGAAATAGCGTTCTTCCGTTTGCACAGCGCATTAATTCCCTTTCTTGTATTTATGTAATGAAAACTGCATACCCAGGACCCTAATTGTACATAATTTGTCGTATTGGATGGTTTTAAATGTCAAATATGTTAGAACATTGTATAGTTTGGTAATAGACCATTTAAAATTGAGATCAGAAATCTTCGGAAAACAGGTCACGTGCGTTCTTCGGAATCTCACTAAAAGCAGCCTGGTGCCAACAATTTGGAACCAGGCTGTTGTTAACAGTTGATCGCGTTCGTAAATCGTAGTATTGGTTGTCCGCCTAGTGATTTACTATGTTTGCACACACGCGTACACCCATGAGGAGTAAAACGTGGAACGAGACTAATTGAAAATATTCGGAACCAATCGTAAACTACCGCGAATTGACTTTCATCTTTGCTGACGACTTTTCATTTCGCTGTGATTAGGGCCGATTTTATATCATTAATATTTCATTTTGAGTAGCATTTATGGAGCTGAAAATGTATCTAGGATGCAATAACAGTACATAGCACATGTATAACCCAGGTAAGTGTATTCAAATGTTTTAGAAATAGGCAAACTAGAAACGAAAATCGCCAGCGTACGAACATATGCTTTCATTTCATAGCTCTCATACTGAGTCGTATCACGACGTATGAGAGCTATGAAACAGAGCTAACCACTGCCCTAGTCGCAGTAACATGTGTCTCAGGACTTATAATAGTACTGAGTCACAGAACGTTACTATGATGTGACTTCGGTATTTAAGCTTTAACGAGCCCAAAATTTACAAAGTAAAACTTCTGCAACTCCTAGCATTTTCCAAAACTATTCATTCTCACCCACAATGACATGGCTGTTTAGCTAAGAATCACAGAATTTGTTTGAACTTATTGATTACAACGATATTACACTTACATCTGATAAAAATAGTAATTTAAATCCACTTTTATGCCGATTCGGGTCGGCTAAGTTCACTCTCGAAGATACTAAAATCTGCGCATGCGTATTTCCAAGTAAACAAACGATGACGTTAGGCCTGGGCGAAATTATCACAGCGTGACAGGCGATTTTGTTGCACGTAAAAAAATTGATTTTTCACCCAACTTAATCTATATTGATGAGATAATAAGATAATCTCATATTTATTCATTGCAAGGAGACATTCAATTGTATTATCTTATGAATAGTTATCACATGTTAAATACGGATACCTCAATCAATGCAATAGACACCCTGTATGAGCCCAATACTGCCTGGTGGGAGTTTGTTTACAAATACGCCCCCACGTGTACGACCTCTGACCTTGTAATTTCATCCTTCCGGTTTTGTTTCGACTTAGTTTTCAACACGGAGGAAATTGGCGTGTGGAAAATTCTCCAAATGCAACGTTTTTGAACAATTATCTTCATTTTAAATGGTATGTACATCAAGGTATGAGTCCATACAATTGATATCACTTCGAAAATCGTTTGTGAATCAAATACTTTGGTTTTTACACCGTTGCAAAAATCTCATTGCTTATTTCCGTGTACCACTTATTGGTAACGTTCTAGGACTTAAGAACTTCTACTTCTACTTCTACTCGAATACTTGGCAGGATCCATAAGTTAGGACTTTGTGGCCAAGGTTGTAAATTATGCTCATGTGCGGTGCAAAGTTCCAAAGTGCTGATCTGTACATGATGTCAATCATCGTGCGAGTAAAAAACTGGATGCCTTTTAGTTGCTGGCTGATACTGCTTTCCTGAAGGCCTCCACCGACGGGGAGGTTGCAGCACTTGCCGGGAGGGCGTTCCACCAGATTATTGTGCGAGGAAAGTAAGAATACTGGAACAGCTGTATGCGGAATGGAATAATCTGGTACTGGTTTGGATGGTAGTTTCTGGTGATGGCTGGAGCTCTTGGAGTGAGGTAGTCGGCTGGATTGATGGCAATGGTCTCAGCCTGGACTTTGTACATCAAATCAGAATCAGTAGTTGATAATGTCCAGATGTTAATGATAGATGAGATTCGCAGGTCCTATGTTACTACGACTACCACTGCCCGTACTATATAAACTCGTACTACTTGCATGACTTAAAGGTAGATGACCCGATCACATTTTCGTAACACAGAATTATTTCAAACATACGGAGATTTTCATATCATATTGTAACAAATTGCTAGGTAGCGTGTAGCTTGTTTACGGTGGCTAAATCAAGAGATGAACTAAACAAAACAAATACAGACGACGACATAGGCAAAATACAAACCAAAATATAACGTTCTTGTGCACGGCGGCAACAAATATATTAGCTCGTTCACGTAGCGTACGTGTTGTCGTTCCTCCCACGTGGGAGAGTAGATCACTGTGATCGTATCGGAACGAGTCTGAGCCACCTCGGACTACAAATATATCAGTGTTTTAATCCGGTGAAACACAATGAATCTCTAACAATACAGAGACAGCCGCTATAATATGGAATGGTCATAGTCACTTAAATGGTCGGCTATGTTGCCCGTAAAAATAAACACGTCTGATAAGAACAGAAGGTAAACTAATTATGCTCGCATCCGTCGCCATATGCGTCGACCATAAGGGCGCCACACACGGCAGTCGACACGAGCCGTCGCTGGCGATGCAATGCATCGCCGGCAACGCGGGACACGCGAAAATGCGTCGCCCATCCAGGCCTCCAATCTAGCCACTTCTATTCCGCTATTGCGTATTATATAATGATAGGCCTGATTTCAGCCATGTGATAGTTTTTACTATCATTATGCCTAGGTATTAAATTTGTGATATCATTATATAAAACAAATATTGAATGCCTTTTGCTCGTGCAATAGTAAAACTATATCACTCTGTCCAATTTTGATTGTTCCATCACACTCGGCTGCGCCTCGTGTAATGGAAAAATCCAAATTTGACCTCGTGATATAGTTTTACTATCACACTCTCCGGCATTCAATATTTGTATACCATAAGAAGAGGCTAGGTCGGAGCACTAGAGGGGAAACATTCAGGACAATTTAGATCGCAAATAGCGCTAATTTCAAGATTAAAAGATCGAAAGATATGAGATTAATCCCAACGCGCAGTATGTCAGCCCAGAGTAACATAGCAGTAGGTCAAAGATAAATTGGCACAAGTCAACTCGTCCGTCAGCATAATCATTTGTAAACATTAATCAAGGTATAAGAGTTTAGAGTAACAATAGGGTGAGGGCAGTAAAGGCTCGGGCGTTACACTACCCCCACCGAATAAAAAGGATTTTTCCTCAAATCAAAATAAACAGATCAATAAAATTCCGAAGAAACAACAACAACAACAAAATCTTAATTTGAATAAATTTGAATTTGTACTAACAATTTTGGAATGGTGACATATAATTTGGAAGTTTTTGGAGCATGGTACAATTTACAATAAAAATTGAAAAATACAAAATTACAAGGTCTTTTCTTAAACGAGGCATCATCATTCATCAATAATCATCACTAAAAATTTGGCATATTATGAATAATTTGAAGTACATGTACCCATGCTCAGCCTACACAGTAGGCATTGACTAATAAAATATAAAACACACAAACATGTCACCATAAATTTGGAATAATTTTGACACTTCATTTGATATGAAAATTAATTAACAATACCTAAACGGGCAGTTCCGTAAGAGGTAACCCAAATTGAAAAAATTGAAAAAAATGAAAATCGTCGAAATAACCTAATTTATGTCTCATATCAAAGGTTATAGGTTGTAGTTAGTTACATGATATAATTTTGAATTTGACCTATCATTCTCGGTTTGGCTGATTTTGAGGTTGTGGACGTACAGGGCGTTTTTGAGTAGAAATCGCACCATTGAAGTGCAATTATTTCCATGAATGAACTAAGGCAAGTATTACAAATTGATACAATCAATACAACAATGAACATGTGTTATACAAAATAGTTACTTAAAATGACCAAAATATAGAGGAATTACACTTTTTGGATTAAATTTGGTACCTTCTGTGTCGGACGTACACTCCCAAAAGCTGCTACTTTTAACCACTCCGTTCAATACTTTGGCAATGTTGGAAACCAATGAGGTAAGTATTTTTCTAAAGCTGATGATTTATACTTAATGTTTAAAACTTATTTTGTTCTGTACCTGTTTACATGTTTAATACATGGGCTCTTGAAGTGTGTCGGACGTACATCTGTGAATTATTTCAGAGATGTACGTCCGCAACACTAATATGTACGTCCGCAACGGTTAAACATCAGTCAATTTTAACTTCAAGATAAAGGTTCTGATAAATTTCTCTGATGGTTTTGTTTAGGTTTGTCCCTCTTACAAACAAAACAATATTAGTTTTCATTACAGACCTGAACACTTCAGAGATTTTTTGATTGGAATACAGGTGTACTGAAAAAATCACTTTCTCTGCGTACGTCCGCAACGGAGGGTTTTCACACTATATCTCATAAACCGAAAATGGTACAGCAAAGGAATTTTCAGGTTTTGTACTTCTACTAGAGGTACTTGAAACCCAGGTGTTAAAAATCAAGCAACTGGTATAGTTTAGATTTTGCCAGCCCTCAAAGTGTCTGAAATGTACGTCCGCAACTACGGAATTGCCCAAACACAACCTAAGGCCTAAAGATGTTGTGTTCTGTCACGGTCAGCGGTACCTAAAATAATTGGATGAACACAACTCGCTCCAGTGTCAAACCAGGTGAACAGATGGACACTGCCAGAACTTGGAGTCTGAATTTGGAAGGGGGGAATATTTAATTTAGAAATGTAATAATTTGAAATTTGATGTGGGCCTACAAAACAATATTCGTCGTCCGGTAGTGTCCCTCATCAGTAGTATTGCCCTGGTCCGGTAGTAAAAATTCCACTCATCGGTAGTTTCATCTTGGATCGGTTTTTCGCAGCCACAGAATCCTCCCAGCATACGGAACACGGTCAACAAGAGGCGACGGAATTTTGCGTTGCCGAATTGCGTCGCCATTTTCATAAAATGTTGTTTTTCATATTTAGCCGATTAATTACTGATGGCTGACATTACTAATTACTATTACAACATTTCGCGTACTTTTAAATACGCAATGACGTTTTAGGCTTTTGAACAACCTTAGCTCACACGATAGGACCGTATTTGTAATGAGCCTTTGACTAAAATATTCAGTCAACTAAACTTGTTCACTTTCCTGATTTTAACACAGACTAATAAATCATTTGACCGGTATCTCTACATCTCCACCTCCTCCTTTGATTTAAAATAATACTTGCTTACATTCTTCGAAAGACGACTAAGACATTATACATTCGTCAATGCTCGCCCTTGTCTTATCTCGAAAAAGTAAGACAAGTATACCAGAACTCCTATAGGAAAGCTCTGGATTTATTCAGAATCATTTATCAATTCATTATACCGGTCATGTACATGTAGTGTGAACAAGTTATAGACATTATAACTTTAGGCTCCAAAAGAGGCCAAATGTCTATAGAGCAGTCTACCATTGGTCTAACAATGGAAAAATCACTGTTCTTGTGTATGCATATTCTTTGTACGATTGTAGGCAAACGATCAAGTTTTGCTTTCATTTGAAACTGATCATGTCTCTCTCGGCTATGCACTGCCGTAACCCTGCTGGTTATTTATCGACAGGACGCAAGTTACTTTTGCCTGCCGCACTCATAATAAAAGTGGTCGTTCGTCGGGCAACGCATTTACGTTCATTTCACCCCAATTCCGCCTAGAATTATGCAAACGTTTTCTCATACATCACATCTTTATCTCTCTATCATGCACATCTTGTATGACGCGCGTCATCGTCTCTCTTATTGCTCATATTCTGTTAATTTATACAGTACACATTTCAGCAACACTTGACTTTAATTTAACTTTAAAGAATTTACGGAGATGAAAGAGAGCGGATAACAATCAACCCAGTCCTCTCTATTTGCACTTTGCGTCATTTCGCATCGCCACCTCCTGAACAAGACACTACCAGTTGGATATTAACTATATACAGCCAAACAGAAATACTTCAGCAGGGGCACCAACTTTCACCATCATCACATAATGAACCATTTCACTGCATTTGGTTTCACTTCAATCATGACTGTCTATCACGTTAACCTGACGTCCTACCGTCAGTATAGTACTATAGTGCATCACACTACCAGTCGGATATTAACGATACAGTCATCCAGTGATGAGTAACAATCTACTCCATCACTCATGATGAGTTACCCCTCAGTACTTCAATCACAGATCCTCCCTCTGTGTTCTCAGTCATCACACAACATCACATGTCATGTAGCTCCACATGACTCCCAAGCTCATCAAGCTTTGTCCTCATCAATGTGGTCAGGCTGTTTATATAAGTTAACCTGAAGTCCTACCTCAGCATAGTGTCTAACATTTCGACAATGTCCTTCCGTTACTAACTCCATAACAGTTATAAGCAATCGGTATCTTACGACTCATACCCAAAATGCACAATTATTTCCATCGGCCCAAAACGGCTTCATCGTATAAGAGAACGTTTGCACTCATTATTATTGCCCATCATAGGCGATCCTTCTCCAACCAAATACCATAGTTTATCATTGGTCATTGGTTTTCTACAACCTATAGCGGATTTGATATTCAGTGCGTTACCAAAAGACTCTATACGAGTTCATGGTTCGAGGGGTCACCATACATTCAGTCTTCAAGAAGACTTACAACAAACAGTGTTTAATGTCAACTCACGGTTCTTCCTACCCCTTATCGACTCTTGCGTCAGTCTCTAACTGTTCGTGTCAGGCTTCCCATAAATTGAAGGGTATCATTTTCCAGCAGTGCATAAACTGGATATAGATATAGCCTCATTACTATCGCACTCTTCCTTGATAGTTTGTCTACTGGGTCGCCATTTGATCACATCACGCTCTCACAACGTGATGATCATGAGATCGGCCAGTGTCGACGGATGGACGCAATTTGCGTCGCCCGTACGGAGACGCAATTTTGCGTCGCCCTATCCATTTCACGTCGCCCTATCCATTTCACGGATGTTTTCACACTGGTCTTTGGCGCCCAAATGCTATACGCATTCAGATTTATTTCAAACGGTATTATTAATAAAAGAAAATCAATGTAATAACTGATTGGCACGGAGAACCGTTATTATTTACAGTTTTATGCAGTACAATTAATTCCACTGATCACACGACTTATTAAAAGTCAATCAGGCAATCTGCATAACTGAAACTGTTTACCATTAATCAGTTCGGGCCACGCCAGGCTCCGAGGCTATAGAGACAATTTCTCTCTGATTTGTAACCGAGGCACGTGTGCCATCTATTCGGTGGAAACTCAAAGTCGGTTTCATTATTATTGTCATGGCCTAACGGTTTATCATGTTTATAGCTACATGTAGGACTGCCATATACGGCACCAAACCGTGTCTTAGGTCTAACACTAGGCCTATCATGACTATGGTCTACCACCGTTTCGGTTAATAAACCGCCGGTTTCATTTGGTACTGAATAATCAGTACCAGGGTGATTACGAGCTCTCAATTCGGCGAGCCGTATTCTGCTCTTTTCGAGCCACCCTTTCATCTCATGGTCTACCAAACCCGTAGGTACGGTCTGATCCGCGGCGAATAATGATTCTGACTTGCCATAATTAAGTTAAGAAATCAAAAATCGCACCGCTGCTCACCAATGTAACAAATTGCTAGGTAGCGTGTAGCTTGTTTACGGTGGCTAAATCAAGAGATGAACTAAACAAAACAAATACAGACGACGACATACAGGCAAAATACAAACCAAAATATAACGTTCTTGTGCACGGCGGCAATAAATATATCAGTGTTTTAATCCGGTGAAACACAATGAATCTCTAACAATACAGAGACAGCCGCTATAATATGGAATGGTCATAGTCACTTAAATGGTCGGCTATGTTGCCCGTAAAAATAAACACGTCTGATCAGAACAAAAGGTAAACTAATTATGCTCGCATCCGTCGCCATATGCGTCGACCATAAGGGCGCCACACACGGCAGTCGACGCGAGCCGACTGCCGAAAATGCGTCGCCCATCCAGGCCTCCAATCTAGCCACTTCTATGCCGCTATTGCGTACCATAAGAAGAGGCTAGGTCGGAGCACTAGAGGGGAAACATTCAGGACAATTTAGATCGCAAATAGCGCTAATTTCAAGATAAAAAGAATAAAAGATCGAAAGATATGAGATTAATCCCAACGCGCAGTATGTCAGCCCAGAGTAACATAGCAGTAGGTCAAAGATAAATTGGCACAAGTCAACTCGTCCGTCAGCTGAATCATTTGTAAACATTAATCAAGGTATAAGAGTTTAGAGTAACAATAGGGTGAGGGCAGTAAAGGCTCGGGCGTTACAATATGAAAGCTTGTATTTTTCTCATCATCATACTGAAATTTGACGGCCTAAATCGGTATAAGGTCATGTTTTTTAAGTTGGGACCCAATTGTGTTACATGTGTAAGATTTAGAAGAATTACATGTTTTTTAAGTTATTGTAGTATAACCTAAAAAGTTTACATTGGAACTACACTCGTCAAAAGAAGTTCCTTGACACTCATTGAAGTTCAAATATTTCACATAAATATTTAATATAAATTAAACAATTGCATGTCAAAATAAGCAGACAATAATTCTCTATCATGTCTGTATGAAATTAAGATGTACGCATTCATGCATGGCTGAGCACATTCATTAAGCAATGGTAAGGTGCGTAAAAGGAAATTGCAAGAAATGAGCATTTACAGTCATTTGAATGGAGGGATTATCCAATTTTGTTGCAATCTTCTTGCCATTGTCAAGTGAATGGGATCTGCCATGCATGAGTGATCATGTCTAAATTCCATGTTAAGCTGTTAGAGGATTACTTTCTGCTTATTTTGATATACAATTATATATATATGGCTCATTCCATGAAGTTGGGGCACATTATGTGACATCCAAGTGAAATTTTCAAAATGGATATTTTCCAACTCTTTCTTCTTTTTTAGGTTCTACATTTACCAAAGTCCAATGTAGAACTCTTTTTTTCTAATGTAACATTTGGTGTAAAATAACCGCACATGTTCAACAGTTGGATGACATTTCCAAAAATCCTGATGCTACATGGACACCATTTCCCATTTCCATATCATTTTCTAATAAATTAGCTTAAGATGTGGGCCAAGTTTCTATACCTCAATTAACTACTTGCAACCACAAATACATGAAAAGAAACCAGATTTGTCTAGGTTGAACATAACTTAACGAACAAGACATCGTAGATTAACTGTTTTATGTAAAAACTCATTGAAAAGTGACTCTTTATTTTGCAATTTGTATAATGAATTTAAATAAAGTACATATCAATATTTGTTTGATGTAAAGTACTCTATAAACCATGCACATTGATTACATTATAATAGTCATAAAGTAAGTATATGAAGTATTATTTACCTGTATAATGTTATAAAATGCACTACCGATGCTACATGGACACCGCGTCTTGTAACATTGTTAATAATAAGACTATTCATACTGTTACAATTATAATTACAAGTGTGAATGGTTTGTCTACTTGTTCATCATATCAAGTAGATACACAGAGTGAATTGCTTGAAATTTATCTAAACACTGTTCATGTAAAATTTACCTTTTCTGTGTACTTAAGTATTACGATGCTACATGGACACCGTGCCCTAAAATATTTGGAACAGCTTGAACAGGTGCATCTTTTTCAGATCAATAGAGAGGATGTACTATGATGTTAACTTTTTATGTTATAAGCACACGATAAAATTAATAACATGGATTGTAAAACTACAAAATTACACAAAAAGATAACCTGCCATGAAGCATAAAACATAATTACCTATGATACACATACACCATTTCTTTCAATTACACAATAACAATACACCATTGATCAAAGAAACTTAAGATGTCCACTGAAACAAACTTCATGCAGTGTTGTTCTTAAAGTACCCTTTGTGATCTTAGTCTCTTTGCTCGTTTCTGATTGAATCATCCTCTATTATTGAAAAAGATGATTGAAAAGTTTGATCACTTAAAAGTCAGTTTGCAAAAAAATAATTTAATTGCCATGATGGATTTCTTTGGAACGGTACTAGTTTTTGAAAATGATGGGTTCCTTGTCTTCATCTCCATAAATTCCAGGACGATAGAACTGTCTTCTGAATTAATGTCAAGAACCTGCAAAGCAAAACAAAATAAACCCTATGGCTTAGTATCTTCATGGAACATTGTGTATTGATATTGGAGTAGATTATTTATTCATGTTGCACTTTTTGTGTTGCAGGAAAATATTTATATTAAAATCATGCTGGAGTATTTTATTTATTATTCATTTAACATGAAGAAGAATAGCAAAGGATAGAGAACTTAAATGATTTACAATTATTTGTTTTATTTATAGTAAATAAAACTACAATAAGGGAATGTTTATTGTGAATTCAGTGAAATGCTAATGGAAATGGTGTCCATGTAGCATTGTGTATTAATATATTTCATTAGATATACATCTCTCATAATATGCCTTTTTTTCTGTAAAGTGTAGTAAAATGTAGGCAATGTTTTGAATGTTTTGGGTGATGGATAATTTCGAATGGGGTAATTGTTTTAGTCTAATTAGGCAAATTTTATGAAATGCTACATGGACATGGTGTCCATGTAGCATCGTATTGGTAAGCTTTATTATTAGCATTAAAAGAGCAAAAACTAATTCATTATTAACTTCAAAGTTTATTAATGATGTGATTCTACAAAAAAATTACAATTTCAATGAACTATAACGATACTCAATGCAAAATATTGCCCATGCTATGCCCGATGCTACATGGACGCCAAATTATTATGGCGTCTGTGACTCAAAATTAATATCATAACATGAAAAGAAATTCTGATTCAGTGTTTCCCTTTCAATAAAAATGCATTAATAAATACAGACATACAAGCAACATTAAGAAATAATTACAATCGCACTTACCATTCACAAAACTATCCAATGTTTACATTTTGATGCTACATAAAAGTCCCGATGCTACAACGGGACATCAGCGACTGAAACCTTGATAAAACTAGCCCACATGTGGCAAATTCCAAACAAACCTGATAGCTATTGACCTCTATCCTTACAAAAAGAAATATGGAATGTTTTATTTATCTCCAGGGGGGGATTCCCACAAATTGCATAGGATGTTTATCACGATGCTACATTTTATGGTTAGGACACCATGCACACGGCACGGTATACTTTTTCATGAATATATGGAATGGTCTTCATGAAATTTATTCTCATTTGCAATAGTTTTCAATTGATAAATGCTCTTAATTTTGGAAAATAATTAAAAAATTGTATGATAGAGAACCACCCCCATTCAGCAATGAAAACTCCCGATGCTACACGTGTATATTTTGTGGACACCGTGCGTAGCATCGGAAAGGCAATTTTCATGTTGCTTGGGTGAAAAATCAGTCTAGCGTGACGAGGTGTTTTGGTCAGTAAACTATGAATACATGTATCTTTTATTAATCAAATCGATTTCCAAGCAATTTTATGATAGTTTTGCTTACATAAAACTCATATTAATGGTTGTGTTTTCCATGTCACGTTTTTTAGCAAAAATGGTCTTGGACACCACCTCATTTTTTCTTTTTTTTTTCTTCAAGGAAGGGTCGATTTTTTATTTTTTTTTCATGGCTCAATACTATAACCTAGTACTGTTTTTGGACACTAAATTTTTTTGATATACACATAGAGTAAAACCGTTTATAAGCTGCCTAAAGTACCAAATTCTGCTATTTTAACAAATGCCCCAACTTCATGGAATGAGCCATATAATCATTTACTATACTTTCTATTGTCTATGACCATGCATACTTGACTTGAGTCATCTATGTTGGACTATATGCTAGTGTTCTTAGTACATGAATTCATTATACCTGATGAGTGCAGCCAATGCTGGCTGTATGAAACAGTGCTGTAGTATAATCATGGAATTGTAATCAAGTTGATTTTATATAATATATATTGCTCTACTTATTTTAATGTTCTGGATTTACGTTATTGTATATATATAATCATATATAATTATATATATTTGATTAAATATTAATTTTATTTAAGTGTCCAAGAACTTCTTTTGCCGAGTGTATATAAAAGTATATATATTCTGAAAGTATATACTGTGGGGATTGCAAATACAGTACATGGGTCATCAATATACAGGGTGACCCATGTAATATACAGGGTGTAACAAGTAAAATAAGCATTAAAACGTGAATTCACTAATGGGTGTCAGCTGTGAACATGAAGTGATGAGTAACATTTCTAACACATGTAACGTATAGTTGAGTAAATTACCCACCCAGGCATATGGGCCATTCCACAAAAATGGGACCACTTCAGCTTTGGAAAATTATGAAAATAAATTGTTTCAAATCTGCTTACTTTGATTGTTTTTGATGACCCAATATGCTAAAGTTACTAGAACAATAATGTTTGCGAACACCACTGCTCACATTTTTACGCACGAAACCATGTAATTCAGGTGTTTAATAGGTTTTTTTCACTCGGTGAATGGCGTTATAGTGTTATATTGCATTGGCAGTCATTGCATCCCTAACTAAGTCTGAATATGATATTCAAATTATTGTTTTTTTGTCGTTGAGAGGTCTCCCCGTAACAATATTTGACAAGCTATGCGACAGAAGAATGAATTTCATTTTTTAGCCTCAACAAATCTCTTGCTATGAATCAACGCTTTTGACAACTATGTGCTTTCAATTTTGTACCTTTTTCCAAAACTTGTTTTGTCAATTTTACTCTAGTAGAAGAATATTCCCTTCTGTAATGTATCAATTGTCAAATTTTCTTTAAGCCCAACATTGAAATTGTTTGTCATTATGTAAAGATAACTTTATGCTATTTTTAATGGTATTATTCTTGGATAACGCCGTTCACGGTATGCCAGTTATGGGATTGAAACAAAGATAAAACAATTGAAACTGACATAAATCATGTAGCTGTTGCAGAAACTTTATTTATTTTATCAATTTTAATACGAAAAAAAATGAATTAAACCATACATTTGGGCTGAATTTCCCAATATTGACCGTCAAACAGTGGTCAAATATTTAATTTTCACTTTAAATGTTTTATATAGCTTGCATTTTCGTTTAAAAGGGGTATGTACCATTATATTAACTATTGTATTAAATTACATGCACACTGCATCGCATATTGTGAAGTTGTTCTCTTTTTTTGATTGATATGGACATTTTAGGGTAAATTCCGTTATCCCTGTGAACAGCGTTATCCATGGTTATCCTGACATACACAAGCGAAATAAGCCTGACGAAAACACATGCTCAATACTTGCTAAATAGAGCGATTTGGCTATGTGTAGCGCGGTATTAAACACTTATATATGTGGACTATGAGCCATATATTTACACTTACAGCATATTCTAGAAGAAACCGTTTGGTTCACAAAGTGAAATGCGTTATAAATATAGAACACAAAAGAAGAAGCAAACTCACTGTTTTCAATGTTTCGCTGCTGTATCTAGACTTCTCAAAGATTTTCCAAAGAAGAAAGATTGTGCTCTTGCAATATTTTCTTCAAATGAGGGTGATAACACTTTACAGGATAACGCCGTTCACGATAACGCCTTTTACGTTTTCACCCCTTTTCGGACCTTCTGCAAGCCATATGGTTGCATTTCTATTTTTTTCGACACAAATGGTGAGAAAAACATTGGACCTATAATATATATTACCTTTTATACGGTAACAGAATACCTACTTTACCGAGAAATATCGATCACGGAGTTCACAAGCTTAAAACAGTCGTTTGAAATACTGAACTTCAACATTTTTTATAGCCCAAATGATGCGCCAGAGACTTTCAAGGTGATATAATTTTAAAAGCGTGGTGGGTTTGCTAGGGGATTGTTTATAAACGATTGCAAATTTAGTACATTCAGTTTATGTTGGAACGCTAGCTGTGCGGATATCGGAAATTACACACATTTCGTGGAAAGTTCATTTGATATTAAAAGTGCACGTTAAGATTAATGTAGGCAGAACTAAATGCCTTTATATTTTGGTTTGATACGTTTGCTACATTTACTCGTACCAAAATATTACAAAAACTTGAATTGAGAATTAAATTCAGCAGCATAAAATTGAGACATCGAGCCGTGGAAACAGTGTTTTGGTGGTTTTGAAGGCCTTTCAGTACAAATATGAACCTGATAATGTCATTTAAAGTATGGCAAACCATGGTGTTCTGAGTAGAACTCATCGAGTTTTACCATAATATTAATAAACATTTGTGATATATACTTGCAGTAAGATTTCCCGGATCAAAGAATGATAAAAACCCAAGTGGTCCCATTTTTGTGGAATATTTTGGTACGAGTAAATGTAGCAAACGTATCAAACCAAAATATAAAGGCATTTAGTTCTGCCTACATTAATCTTAACGTGCACTTTTAATATCAAATGAACTTTCCACGAAATGTGTGTAATTTCCGATATCCGCACAGCTAGCGTTCCAACATAAACTGAATGTACTAAATTTGCAATAGTTTATGAACAATCCCCTAGCAAACCTACCACGCTATTAAAATTGTATCACCTCGAAAGTCTCTGGCGCATCATTTGGGCTATAAAAAATGTTGAAGTTCAGTATTTCAAACGACTGTTTTAAGCCTGTGAACTCTGTGATCGATATTTCTCGGTAAAGTAGGTATTCTGTTACTGTATAAAAGGTAATATATTATAGGTCCAATGTTTTTCTCACCATTTGTGTCGAAAAAATAGAAATGCAACCATATGGCTTGCAGAAGGGCCGAAAAGGGATGAAAACGTAAAAGGCGTTATCGTGAACGGCGTTATCCTGTAAAGTGTTATCACCTTCATTTGAAGAAAATATTGCAAGAGCACAATCTTTCTTCTTTGGAAAATCTTTGAGAAGTCTAGATACAGCAGCGAAACATTGAAAACAGTGAGTTTGCTTCTTCTTTTGTGTTCTATATAACGCATCACTTTGTGAACCAAACGGTTTCTTCTAGAATATGCTGTAAGTGTATATATATGGCTCATAGTCCACATTATGAGTGTTTACTACCGCGCTACACATAGCCAAATCGCTCTATTTAGCAAGTATTGAGCATGTGTTTTCGTCAGGCTTATTTCGTGTGTGTATGTCAGGATAAGGCTAATGAAAGTGAATTGTTAGTTTCCCGTTACATTTTTTGGGGTCAGTGAGTAGGCGACTATTTCATTATTCATTATTCATTATTTTTAAAACATTCATTATTTTTAAAACATTCATTATTTTTATATGTGCCCAAATACTTGTAGCGTATAGAACCAAGAGTGTATAATTGTGAATAGGGGCATAAATATGTCCTTACTACAATAAATAAATGAATTCCAGACCATTTTGCATACAAAGTCTTGTTTAAAAACAATCCTCAAAAAACATTCATGTGATAGCTAGATAGCTGCACCAGTAGTACACTCGTGCATTGTCTTTTTATAAAGATAGCCTCTGTCGCACCGGTTTGCGTTCACTCGTCGCTATCATTTTATCAAACGGTGTGAACGAAGGAACAAGAGGTGTAGCAGATACTACACTTGTTGTCTACTGCAGTTTTCAATGTATAGTTCAAATATGCTTTCAGTTTTATAGCGGGGTCAAAATATGCTTGTATTTTCTTATAAATGCTGACATTTAAAAGGAAATAATTTACCCGTAGTAATTAAATATATAATTTACCATTTTTTTATATTTTCTTTACATTTTGTGTGTGCAAATATCGTATGTTTGGATTTATTAATTGTACATATTTAGTGTATTTTACTTCAACGATACGGTATATTTATATGCACATTCTAAATGTATATGGTGCATGGTGGTTAGTGGCTCTGTTGCGAACTTGCGATCACGATTCGGTAGAAATGGATTGATGGAAATCAGCGATCGCGGAGGCAATAATTAATGTGGCGTATAGGCCTGCTGTACAAGTTGTACGGCTTCGAAAAGTGCCTCGAAATCGTTAAAAATGAAGAAAAAAATTGTCATATGGACGGGTTGATATGTGGAGTATTCGATTTACATCGTATTTGTACTTATTTATTGATGAAATACAATAACATTGTAGTAAAACTTCGCTTATTTTTTCTAAACAAACAAATAATGAAATATTTACCAAATAATGAAATATTCACGCGGGGACCAAAATGTGAGTCGGTCGGGTAACGGGAAACTAACAATTCACTTTCATTAGCCTAACCATAGATAACGCTGTTCACAGGGATAACGGAATTTACCCTAAAATGTCCATATCAATCAAAAAAAGAGAACAACTTCACGATATGCGATGCAGTGTGCATATAATTTAATACAATAGTTAATGTAATGGTACATACCTCTTTTAAACGAAAATGCAAGCTATATAAAACATTTAAAGTGAAAATTAAATATTTGACCACTGTTTGACGGTCAATATTGGGAAATTCAGCCCAAATGTATGGTTTAAATCATTTTTTCGTATTAAAATTGATAAATCAAATAAAGTTTCTGCAACAGCTACATGATTTATGTCAGTTTCAATTGTTACCTTGATTTTTTCAAAAATCCAGGTACTTGTATCTGTACTGTTTCTTTCTTCATCATCATCTTCTGGCAATATATCTACAAAATGCTTCTTCTCCTACAGTTTACATGCTACGATCACCATATTTGGTCTGTAGGACCCCCTACCAGACCTTCATTACAGTACCTCACAGTTTGGGGTCAAAGGTCACAGGGGGGTCACTAGGGGTCAAAACGTGATTTCCCCTTAAAACGCATTTCCAATTTAGTGAAATGACCTAGGATCGTCAAAATCGGTCAACATATTCCTTATGACCGTACGCATATATAATAGTTCGGTTTTTACAATCAACAAATATTTGGGGTCACTAGGGGTCAAAATGTTGATTTTCTAACCATATCACTTAAAATGCTTCTTGTCTCAGAGGAAATGGCTCATGAATGTCAGAATTGGTCAAAAGATTCCTTGGGTCCATGCACATACAGCGATATGTACTATACAGTGGTAAAACGTGAGATATGCTCCGATTGGGACCGGGTTTGTTGCATCTTGTTTGGATTGATGGGCTAAGAAAATAAGTCAATCATATTGACCAGGTCAAAGGTCAAGAAGGGGTCAATACAGGTCATTGAACTTTACAGAAGTAAAAGTTATAACATGATCCGATTTGGACAGGGTTTGTTGCATCTGGTTTAGATTGATGAGCCAAGAAAATAAGTCAAACATATTGACCAGGTCAAAGGTCAAGAAGGGGTCAATAGGGGTCATTGAACTTTACAATGGTAAAAGTTAAGACATGATCCGATTTGGACTGGGTTTGTTGCATCTTGTTTGGTTTGATGAGCCAAGAAAATAAGTCAATCATATTGACCAGGTCAAAGGTCAAGAAGGGGTCAATAGGGGTCATTGAACTTTACAGGGGTAAAAGTTAAGACATGATCCGATTTATACCGGGTTTGTTGCATCTTGTTTAGATTGATGAGCCAAGAAAATATGTTAATTATATTGACCAGGTCAAAGGTCAAGAAGGGGTCAATAGGGGTCATTGAACTTTACAGGGGTAAAAGTTAAGACATTATCTGATTTGGACCGGGTTTGTTGCATCTTGTTTGGATTGATGAGCCAAGAAAATAAATCAATCATTTTAATCAGGTCAAAGGTCAAGAAGGGGTCACTAGGAGTCAAAACATTGATTTTCAATCCGTTCAACTAAAATGCTTCTCGTCTCAGAGGAAATGACTGATGTGCATTAGAATTGGTCAAAATATTCCTTAGGTCCATGCCAATACCAGTATTTCAGCGATTAAAATTAACATGTCGTATGGGGTCACTAGGGGTCATTGACCTATACAGGGGTAAAAGTTAAAACATGTTCCGATTTGCAAGACATGCTCCGAATTAGATCGGACCTGTTTTATCTTGTTTGGTTCAATCAGGCAAGAATAAACGTCAATCATCATAACCAGGCCAAAGGTCAAGAAGAGGTCACTAGGGATCATTTTCTCATAAAAATCAAGGTGCCCTGGTCTCAGACCAGAACTAAATCTAGTTTTATCTTTGTTTCAATCCCATAACTGGCATACACGTGAACGGCGTTATCCAAGAATAATACCATTAAAAATAGCATATAAAGTTATCTTTATATAATGACATACAATTTCAATGTTGGGCTTAAAGAAAATTTGACAATTGATACATTACAGAAGGGATTATTCTTCTACTAGAGTAAAATTGACAAAACAAGTTTTGGAAAAAGGTACAAAATTGAAAGCACATAGTTGTCAAAAGCGTTGATTCATAGCAAGAGATTTGTTGAGGCTAAAAAATGAAATTCATTCTTCTGTCGCATAGCTTGTCAAATATTGTTATGGGGAGACCTCTCAACGACAAAAAAACAATAATTTGAATATCATATTCGGACTTAGTTAGGGATGTAATGACACTGCCAATGCAATATGACACTAGATAACGCCGTTCACCGAGTGAAAAAACATATAAAACACCTGAATTACATGGTTTCGTGCGTAAAAAATGTGAGCAGTGGTGTTCGCAAACATTATTGTTCTAGTAACTTTAGCATATTGGGTCATCAAAAACAATCAGAGTAAGCAGATTTGAAACAATTTATTTTCATAATTTTCCAAAGCTGAAGTGGTCCCATTTTTGTGGAATGGCCCATATAATTACGGAGAAATCGATGAAATAACGTCGAATTACCGCGAATGGTGGTAACCACCGATATAGTTTGTGTACTACTCAATGGGTACAGTTCACAGCATCTTGTGCGTCTAAAATAAGAACCATAGAGCTATGCAACTCAACTTTGGAACACGACTTTTTTAAGGATGACCGTCCTTTCATGTAGAATAGAAAACTTCAAGTTGAAAATCGGAACACCTTTAATAGATTAATAGATCAGCATTATTTTTTTCGTACATCAATTTAACCAAAATCAGTTCATTTGTTTAAAAATGTAAAAAAAATCATTTTATTCAGTGAATTTCGCTTTATTTGGTATTAAAACGGAATAAATAAATTTGGTTAAAATGATGTACGAAAAAAATAATCGCAGCCTGGACCTTCAATTTGCCGTTGACAACAAAGCATCAAAATCAATTACTACGCTCTACTCGACCATACAGAAGAACGTTCCTAGTACCATGTGAGGCTGTGTAAGCGACCGTCATTTACATGAGCAATATTTCCGAAATTCATAAAATGTTTCACTCGATTTTCAGACTTTGACCTGTAAAAAACATGTGAAAACTTGCATGTGTAAATATGATAACATGAGTATGTAGAGGAATCACTTTGTCAAATATTCTGTTCGATGCAGTGCTTCCACACCTCGAAAGAAAAAAAATTTACCTGGAATAGAGTCTCAGATTACCTGGAATTTGATGGGATTACCTGAAATCTTCAAAATTGCTATATCCGTGGAGTTTTTGGCTGTTTAACAAATTTAATGGAGGTCATAAAAAAATGCAAGAATTAAATGTTTTGAGAAACTCTGAATTCCGCATCAAAAAAATAATACGTACGGGAGATGAGTGGTTAAATAATGAATGAATCAATGAATGGTCTACACAGAGGGCGCTCATTTTGTGTTTTGAAAGTAATACAATGGACCAGGGGGTGATTGTCGCTAAGGTTGGCAAAACTGTTTAATATTATTACGTGGAACCAAATATTAATTAAAAACAGAAGAAAAAGGGTGGATATATATAGGTAGGCCTAGCCTAGGGGTATACATGTACAACCAGAAAATTCCTTTCCTGTACCATTTTCGGTTAGGCCTAAAGGGACACAATGTCATGTTGAATTTTTTTAATTTTAATAAATTTCCTTCAGAATTCAAGATGAACATTCAAAATTGCCATTATTGTTGTTTCTACTAAAAAAACACCCAGCAAAACTTGATTAAAACAATGTTTTAAAATATGTTGGAATACCACCCTTAAAGGTAGATGACCCGATCACATTTTCGTAACACAGAATTATTTCAAACATACGGAGATTTTCATATCATATGAAAGCTCGTATTTTTCTCATCATACTGAAATTTGACGGCCTAAATCGGTATAATTACGGAGAAATTGATGAAATATCATCGAATTACCGCGAAAGGTGGTAACCACCAATATTGTTTGTGTACAACTCAATGGGTACGTTTCACGGCATCTTTTGCGTCTAAAATAAGAACCATTAGAGTTATGCAACTCAAACTTTGGAATACCACTTTTTTAAGGATGACCTTTCATGTAGAATAGTAAACTTCAAGTTTAAAATCGGAACATCTACCTTTAACCAGGGCTGTCACCAGACTAATCTGAGTGCCGGCTAAATTTTTAAAAATACGCAAAAATCAGCAGATAAAAGCACGAGGTCAGGAGGTCATAATGCATCGCCAACATGCAGTGGATCATGGCATGGGATCCAGAGGCCTTCTTAATGTCTTTTTAGGGTTTTTTAATGCACTTTGAGGGTTCCTGCCACATAATTTCTTGTTTTATGAGGCAGTTTAATTGATTTTATCCACAAATTGTAAAAAAAAATAAAACATTTTTTAAATATTTTTTTGGAGTGCAGGTCGGCCGAGGTCTGTGCTGGTCGGTGCCGACCGGCGCCGACCAGCGTAGTGACAGCCCTGCCTTTAACTTAACCATGTAAAGTGCTGATCAGGCCCGATCAGCATTTTTTGAATCGACATTTTGTTGTACAGAGAGGGCTGATTTTTCTTAATCCTTATGCTCGAATCATACTAGCCGATCGCTGGTCGCAACAGGTCGCTTCACCAATAATCGCTAGTTCGAAGTATTTTGGTGCGACCAAAGGTTGCCTCGAGCTACTAAATCGCCGGTAGTCGCATGCCTTTTCAGGTCTTTTTTTGGTCACGCAGACGACAACCTGGATTATGGCTGCTGATTGGTTATGCTAATTTAGAGGCAAAATAACCTCCCCCCATTGGTTGAAAAAGTAGGATGTTCATTACATCATGAGCGACCGATCTTTCGAGTTGAAATGAAGTCAACTGGCCGCGACTGGTCGTTTCCAGTCAAGCGATCTCTTGATCGATGTACAATGTATCGGGGTTTTTTATATGACGTAAAACTTGTCATAGGAGCGATTTAATCGCAAAGCGACCTTAGTATGATTTGAGCATTAGGCCTAGTAAAAAAATAAACATATTTCCCGTCCCCGACTGGCGGTTTGTCTGCGACCGAGACTAAGCGTTTACAAAGACTGCAAAATCGCGCTGCGCGTCTTATTTACCATGTTGGCAGACGAACTAGCGCGAAACCATTGCTCTGGGAATTGCATTGGTTGCCTATCCAGCAGAGGATTGAATTCAAGATCTTGGTGCATGTGTATAATTGTATGGATGGTTCGTCACCAATTTATTTACAGGCTTTACTTAACGTTTACAACTCGGGCCGTGAAGGGCTTAGGTCATCTCAGGATTCTAGACGTCTTGCCATCCCCAAAACTAACAGATCCTTTGGGGATAAATCATTTTTAATCCTTTGGGGATAAATCAAGCTTTTTAAAACATTTCACATTTGGGGCAGTACGCACAGAAATGGGTAGGATATTCCACATTCTTGGTCCTAAAGCTGAAAATGATTTATCCCCAAAGGATCTGTTAGTTTTGGGGATGGGATGCCCGCCTCCGTTTTAGCCGCCGCCTCCTTTTTTTTACTATTTACTATTTAAAAAAACAAAACAAAAAACACCATTTTTTCAGAGCTATAATAATAATTGGTCACCTAAACAGCATTAAACATAAACAATATTGTTTATGATTAAAAGTACCTGCAAAATTATAGTGTTTAACACTTAACAGTATCTGATCATGGAGGTACCGTGACCCTGACCCCTTGGGCCTTTAAGTGACCCATATCATGCCCAAGTAAATATTATCTTGGTGTGTTGAAATAATTTAGAAATACTTTCATCAAATCGAAAGACATTTTCATTTTAAACAACGATCAAGACACACACAGTTTTGAATTATTTTCAACATTTCAAAAATACCTTAATTCAGTAAATATTAAATGGGGGAAGAGAAGTGTTGACTGACATAACAAACACTAGAAAGATTTGTCAATGTTTGTATATATTTCATATTTATTTCATTTTTGTAAAAAAAATAAATTAAAAAAAACCTGTTGTTAGGCATGCTATGTTGAATAGCATTCAAACCTATTTGTCATTTCATTCATTCATTCATAAATAAAACATCTTTCTTTATCACAGGCAGGCATACAGACAACATTTTATTTTGTTAACCCAAATTGAAGAGAAAAAAATATATCATTTTACGTCTATTGCCCAAATAATTTACAAAATGTGCTGAATTTAGATGGTTATTTTGTTTCTCTAGAAAGTATATTGGAAAATGTTTTGGTGGAGGGAAGGGGATGGTTTGTTCATTTGGCTGATTACATTTTCAAGGTCATCAGAGGTCATTCAAGGGGTCAAATAGATCAGTAGGGCCTACCTTGATGCGACTTGGTGGAGGGAAGGGGGGGGGGGGTGTGTATTCTTTTTGTTGATTAAATTTTCAAGGTCATTGGAGGTCATTCAAGATCGTCTGGGGTCCCCCTAAAATGTCTTGCCTCCTTTTGCCCTCCACCCCCCAAATTATGATGCTGGCGCCGCCACTGCATAGTCCAAAGGGGGTGGGGTACCATCTAAACTTTGAAGGGCCATAAAGCGGAAACGATTCGTTTGTGTTCCGCAATTTTTTTAGTACTGGGTAACATTTGAGCATCCCTAAAGGTATTACATCCCTTGCATTAACCACAATGCATACCTTTGTGACAGTGCGACATTGTATCATATGTTTCATCATCATTTCTTTCAAGTCACTTTTGATGAACAGGCGGAACGCGCCGTTCGAGAACCGCCTTGTTTTTAGGTCGTCCGTAGGAAGAGACCTTATGGCAGCATCCTTTGTGTGTGGTGTCTGTCAGTCTGTCTGTGTGGGGGGGGGGGGGGGGGGGGGGGGGGGTGTGGGGTGTGTGTGTGTCAACAATTTGGTATACACTTTTTGTTTTGTCCATTTCTTCTCCATACAATAACCAATTGCAATCAAACTTCAGTCATAGATGCAACATGGAAACCTTCATATGTTAATGAGGTCATAGGTCACATACCAAGGTCAAAGGTCATCGGAGGTCAACATGTAAAATTCAGTACACATTTTTAGTATTGTCCATTTCTTTTCCATACAATGACCAATTGCAACCAAACTTCGGTCATAGATGCAACATGGAAACCTACATATGTTAATGAGGTCAAAGGTCACATACAAAGGTCAAAGGTCATCTGAGGTCAAGATGTAAGATGTAGTACACACTTTTTGTATTGTCCATTTCTTTTCCATACAATGACCAATTGCAACCAAACTTCGGTCATAGATGCAACATTGAAACCTTCATATGTTAATGAGGTCAAAGGTCACATACCAAGGTCAAAGGTCATCTGAGGTCAAGATTGAAAATGTAGTACACACTTTTTGTATTGGCCATTTCTTTTCCATACAATGACCAATTGCAACCAAACCTCGGTCATAGACGCAACATGGAAACCTTCATATGTAAATGAGGTCAAAGGTCACATACAAGGTCAAAGGTCATCTGATGTCAAAATTTAGTGCACACTATTTGTATTGTCCATTTCCTTTCCATACAATGACCAATTGCAACCAAACCTCAGTCATAGATCCAACATGGAAACCTTCATATGTTAATGAGGTCAAAGGTCACATACCAAGGTCAAAGGTCATCTGAGGTTAAGATGTACAATTGGCTGCATATGTAAAATTGATTACATTTAAACAGATGAAGTACAATTGCAACCAAACTCCCCATATAAACGGACGACCTATTTGGGACCGCTGTCCCTATTTTTTAAGAGTGCCGGTCGGCAATCGCGAGTGCCGGCTCCTCCCGACCGCCTTAGTGAAAACCCTGCCTGATGAGGTAGCAATTTTTAGCTTTAAATATATCTTTAAATACTTTTATTGATTTTATTCCACATTTTTTTCAGTGTATTTGGAAGAACATTACAATTCAATATGCTTCATTCAAGTGGATGCTGGTCATATACGTGTTATGCAGTTTTAGTGGTTGTAGGCATCGCTACCTTGACAAGTAAGTTAAAGGGACACAATGTATGTTGAATTTATTTTATTTTAATTAATTTACTTCAGAATTCAAGATGAACATTCAAAATTGCCATCATTTTTGTTTCTACTAAAAAAAACACCATCAAAACTTGATTAAAATAGGAGTGGGCTATTATAGAGGGTCATAGTTTCAGATCATGCTTGCTACATGGTTTTTTGATGACTTTATATATATACGCACTAACAACATTTTCAACAACAAAAAATGCAAAATCCAGGGGTGTCCCGGCCAAAAAAACACAACAAGTCGCCATTTTGGAAAAACACTATTTTGACCATAAATCAATCATTTTTGGTCCAATCAATTTGATTTTGGTGGCAAAACCCATGTTTGTGGGGACATGGAATAATCTTATGCAACCATTATCGCATGACGATGTTCCGTTTTAGTGAAAATAGCCCTTTGGGGGCGCTGTTTTAAAAAATACCTTTCGCATTGAAGCATCTCAAATTCTAATGTTGAAATATGATAGGAGTTACATTTTAGGCATTTCCTGAAATCTGAGTAAAATACCATTTGTTGTTTTGAAGCTACACCATTTTGAACATCTTTGAATTGTCTCCATTAAAACACACACTAAAATGAAAGTAGGCCTATGTTTACCCCTTTGTGCTTTTAAGGGTGCACACCACCATAACCTTCCGTGGGCCAGAGTGCAGGGGTACTAAAGTTCCTAAACAACTTTGATTGCTGCTTCAAATGTGAATATTTTGACCAGATTTTCACCAAAGGTCTTGGATTTTGTTTTATTAAAAAGTTGAAATCTTCACGATTGTAATCTGAAATGTAAAAAGTCACGAATTATTCTTGGGCGAATTCTTGATCACACGTGTGAAGCGGCCCGAAACTCAGATTTTCCTGTTCTTTACGCACTTTAAAGGCGAGTGCTTTGCGAAATCAAAATTACTGAAAAACCGGGACTGTCGATCATATGAAATGTTGATAATGTGTATTAAGAGCATTTTTGATGGTAACCTTCATCTTCCTTTCATGGTATCATATACAGTCATCACAATAAGTAACTGACCAGGTAATAAATGTGCTGATAAAGTTAAAGTATAACTCCTACATTTGGGCAATTCCATGCGTTGCGGAATGACATTTACACACAAAAATCCACTTTCTTTTGGGTGTAAAACCAGAGATTTGTAGTTCCTCCCCATTTTACAACTTTATTTGATAATAGCGATTGATACTCAAAAAATAAACCTAGGGAAAAAATTAGACTGCGCTTCCAAGTATCCTAATTTGCATATGCAAATTTGCGTTGCGGAATGACGCAGACGATTGGTGTGTTTTTTACATGTTTACACAAAGTGAAAACTCTGTGAACTTTTTAGAGTATATCATTATTGAAGTTACTTTTTAGAAGGTTTGAAGTGTTAGCTAACTGACAAAAGCATTTTCATAAAACTTAATCATCATCTAGGATTTCTAGTAGGTCATCAAAAAATAAAAGTAGGTGTTGCGGAATGACGTTGCGGAATGACAGTGTGAATTTGTGTGCAAAACTCCATAGAGAAAAGAAAAAACATGTTCTTATGGAAGTTATGCTTTAATATGCATAAAAAATAAAAGAAAGAGTAATCAGTGGCATTTCATATGTTACAAATTCGTGAATACAAGTAACCCAACTATTTTCACATTGAAATCATCATTTACCGGTAAAGTAGCCATGATTTTGTGATAAAGTTGCCGAATTCAACAGCTTGCACATCAAATTATGGGTTTTCATCAATTTTGAAACTTTTTTAGAAGTTTAGAGTCCATATTTGAATGAATTATCATAAATAAGGATGATCTTATACCAAGTACACAAAAATATCACAATTTGCTCAATAAATTACCTAAATATAGGGAATAAATACCTTTGTCATTCCGCACCGTCATTCCGCAACATGTCATTCCGCAACGCTCGTTAGCGCTATTTATTAACAGAATTTTCCAATTTTTTTTTTATCATTGTGAAGCATGTCAATTGTGTGCAGAGAAAAAATAGTTATATGAAAATAGGGTACATTTTTTTCTTGCTATCCTAAAAAATTGTACTTTTGCGTTGCGGAATAACATGAGATTATGCATACTAATTACCTGGATTAACGAGACTAATCGGCCGTTGATCAAAATTAAATTTATATCAAAACTTTTCCCATCAGTACTACTATTGTGCCTGACATTTATTTTAAACATCATACCTATGTGTCTAAAAGATATGGAATAAATAAAAACAAGCCTTTTCACTGATTTTGTAAGCTGCAAATATGCAAATGTATGCTAATTAGTTTATACATCAAAAAACATAGTATCGCTAAACAAACTAAAAATTCCTGAACTTTGGACTCTTGCCTACATTATAGGCATAGAATTAAACTTTGGATGCAAATTTGAAATTTTGGCTATTTGGTTGACATTTGCTTGGAATTGCCCATAAACATATTTAATTATAAAGTTATTGAGAAATTTCTCTTCTTGAATTTGAGATATTACACGCTAAGAATGGCTGATTATTAAGGAAGTTACGATCCCAAACGTTAGGGCAAGTCTGATTTTCATTTTAACATTTTCTTTTCAACACGGGGAGAGTATGACAGGTAAAGCGTGTTTGTCGTATTGATCAATCGTAACAATGCCACCGGCCGACTATCCAACAACCAGGCCATTGACGGGTGAATTGGCACTACCACTACCAGTAATCAATAATTTGCCAGTCTGAGTCCCCGTGTTGAAAATGAAAATGTGAAAATGAAAATCAGACTTGACAGTACATTTGGGATTGTAACTTCCTTAATAATCAGCCATTCTTAGCGTGTAATCTCAAATTCAAGAAGAGAATTTTTCCAACATGATTATCATTTGATATGTTTATGTAGGAGTTATACTTTAAATCAGCACATTTATTACCTGGTCAGTTACTTATTGTGATGACTGTATAGGCAATAAATGATCCTTTGCCCGCCAAGGAATAACTGTCTGAAGTGCCAAACCAAATGTATAGTCGCCACGCGGCAAATGAATGATTAGGCCTACGATCAAAGCAACTGAAAATCGTTCCCGAGATCGAGTTATTTCTTCTTTTTTCTCAGAAATTGAGGCCTTGGAAGGGGGGGGGGGGGGAGGATGAAAAGACCGAGGGAGGGGAAGGCGGTTGAAATGGTTAACTTTACACATTAGTCGATGAAACCAACGCATGGCACGCGCATGCAGCCAAAACGCGAAAATCAAGGTTTTGAGCCGGCGAGTGCTTTGCGAAATCAAAATTACTGAAAAACTGGGACTGTCGATCATATAAGAAATGTTGATAATATTGAAGAAACAAAAAGACGAAGATTTTACAACAAAAATGAATATCCCAAGTAAGGAGAAGCGATTGAACACAGGGTTTCTAACACGCGTTTCAATGGAAGCGACTAACGCGTTCTTGTGATTTTAAAATGGATGCCATGGTCAAATAAAATGAGATAACATGCTCACATCTTCAGACAATGTTTTTGACACACTATTAACATATTTCGTGTATTTAAATTCATTTTTATTAATGCGATAGCCACTTCTTTGCAAAGCACCCTCACAGTCCAAATTTGACCAGAATCAGCTATTACAAGAAAATAAAAAGGTTAGACGAAACCAGCATAGAATGACATCTTGTACCCTTAAACATAGGTGTTGCCACCAAAATCAAATAAATTAGACCAAAAATGACTGAGTTATGAATATGATCAAAATACTTTTTTCCCAAAATGGCCGACTTTATTGTGATTTTTTGGCTGGGGCACCCTTGATTTAGCATTTTTTTAAAAAGATTTTTTTGAAAATGTTGTCATCAGTACGCATAAAGTCATCAAACAAACATATATAGCAAGCGTGATCTAACACTATGACCTAAAAATGACCAAGGCCTCATCTCAATTTTTTCAAATATGAGATTTTGGTTCAAAATTTTAAGAAAGAAATTGTCTTATCTCCATAACACAGCCCCTTTCAAAGTTATAGCCAGTATCACAAGGCCTCATCTCCATCTCCCCAATGTGTTTTAAAATCTTCAATAGTATTTTTCTTAAAATGGTCAAAATGGAAATAAGGACTTGTGGTTCTAAGCTCTCGATATGCCTCAATGTCCTTACTTTAACACTTTCCACGCGGCTATATATGTTTTACCATAAAATATATACAAAAAGGATTTTTCACAAACCTTTCCCAACTTTGAAGGTCTATCACAAGGATTACTGGACCAATACTAGGCACATTTGTACTTGTTTCAATGCACTTCTCATGGTGATTCCAAATATATTTCTCAAATTGTTTCTATTTGAATGTAAAATGATAGCATTTTCATCAAGATTGTTGGTGTAACGTGGAAAGAATTTGCAAAATGTCCTGTGAACTTGTGTGGCGGTCATGATTTACCTGGAGACACAATAACATTTTGGGGAATGAAATACATCAAGTGAAGACTATTTTATAACATTTTGAGCTACATGTAATCTGCTAAAGCAATATAAACACAATTTGCGAAAACAAGTAACATGAGTAACGTAACGTGAGTAAGCTATTTTGGGCCATTTTCTGAAAAAGGTTTGTCTAGTGAAATTATTTTCACCTTTCATTTGTAGATTTTTAGCTATATATCAAACAAATAAACTAGTTTCCAAAAATATCCCGTATGAAGACATTTTGTGAATAAAGGCTTGTCCATACAAATGTAAAATGAGTAACAAAAGGTTTTTTTCTTCTTACTCGCAAGTTATGTCGTGTATTGCATATATATTTAGTGCTGGGTCTTGTGTTACTACCGCAGAGAAAAGCTTTCTGTTATTAAAGCATGATCTCCTGAAAAATATAGCGTTTTCAAAAAAGAAACGTAGAGAAAAAGTGTAACGTGAGTAACATGGAGATGCCCATATATGTTACTCATGTTATGCTTTTTATTCTATTGAGATGCTGTTGTCACATTTTTATGAATTTTACACTTTGTGGCAGTTGCATAGCCAGATTGGGGGCTGGGGCAAGGTTGGTGATTTCCCTCTAATATAATATTTGAGTCTAGATGTCGGTTATCGAGAGCTCTACTTTTCGTGCGGGTTTGAGAGAAACCAGATCACGACATCCCCCTCTCTTTTTTTCTGACTCGGCAACAGGTATACTAAATACAGTTGTTTTCGTTTTTTCTTTTGACATTTGAACATGCAGGTGTTTCAGCACAAGAAGAGGCTATAATCAGTGGCGATGTTCAAGCTTTAAGCAAATCATCTACACAATTAACCTGTACATATTCAACACAAAGCCCTACAGATGAGGTAGCTCGTCTAACATGGAGATTTGGTCCAGACGTAACTGCACCAGAAATAGGCTATTACTTAGACACCGTTCCAGAAGTTACATATGGAGAGGGTTATGGGCCACCGGATTATGTAATTAGTACAGATGATATTAATGTTGGTTCTGGTTCTAGTGTCTTATCAATATCAAACGTGGACCTAGATAAAGATGAAGGAACTTTTTGGTGCCAGGTTCTTGTCGTGGGATATCTACCTTTCAGTGATGACCTTATTTTAAATGTGAATGGTAAGTTTCAAAATTGAATTGTATTGCCTGTAACACCAATGATCAACAAAAAAAAGGAAAATTCTGTTTATTAATAGCCCTAACGAGCGTTGTGAAATGACGTGTTGCGGAATGACGGTGCGGAATGACAAAGGTATTAATCCCTATATTTAGGCAATTTATTGAGCAAATTGTGATATTTTTGTGTACTTGGTATAAGATCATCCTTATTTATGATAATTCATTCAAATATGGACTCTAAACTTCTAAAAAAGTTTCAAAATTGATGAAAACTCATAATTTGCTGAATTAGGCAACTTTGATGTGCAAGCTGTTGAATTCGGCAACTTTATCACAAAATCATGGCTACTTTACCTGTAAATGATGATTTCAATGTGAAAATAGTTGGGTTACTTGTATTCACGAATTTGTAATATGAAATGCCACTGATTACTCTTTCTTTTATTTTTTATGCATATTATTATTAAAGCATAAAAACAGGTTTTTTCTTTTCTCTATGGAGTTTTGCACACAAATTCACACAGTCATTCCGCAACGTCATTCCGCAACACCTACTTTTATTTTTTGATGACCTACTAGAAATCCTAGCTGATGATTAAGTTTTATGAAAATGCTTTTGTCAGTTAGCTAACACTTCATACCTTCTAAAAAGTAACTTCAATAATGATACACTCTAGAAAGTTCACAGAATTTTCACTTTGTGTAAACATGTAAAAAAAAACCAATCGTCTGCGTCATTCTGCAACGCAAATTTGCATATGCAAATTAGGATACTTGGAAGCCCAGTCTAATTTTTTCCCTAGGTTTATTTTTTTAGTATCAATCGCTATTATCAAATAAAGTTGTAAAATGGGGAGTAACTATAACTACAAATCTCTGGGTTTTACACCCAAAAGAAAGTGGATTTTTGTGTGTAAATGTCATTCCGCAATGCGTGGAATTGCCCATTGGTGAAATATTATGAGCAAATGTAGTCCGGGAGCCCAGAAGGTTTAATTAGCTGATAATAAGGGTAAAGGTTTGATGATCTGATAAGTTTAGTTGGGTGCCAAGAGTCAATATTTCATATTGCTGCCGTGTCGCATCCTGTGCGGGTGGCCGCTGTCAAAGGTTGAAATTTTAATTTTTTTAAAATTTTTAAATATATATATTATATATATATTTTTTATTTTTTTTTATTTTTTTATTTTTTTATTTTTTTTTAAATTTAAATTTAAATTTTTAATTTTTTAATTTTTTAAAAATTTTATACGAGGGGCATTCAATAAATACCCGCAACCATTGTTGTTCTCCACACCTGAGTAATTCTGTGAAATCTAAGTGGGTACATTATAAATAAAGTATGAACCTTAATCTATTATCACAATCTGAATTACTGAATATTCATAATTACGTAATAGCATAGCATAAAATAACATTTGGACAGTGAAAAACATGCCACTTTGGCAGGAATTTTGAATTGGCTTGATAGCACATGTATTGAAATGAGCAGAACTTTGTTCCGGATAATAAGTGTGCAAGTCTAACATTTTGCATCGGGAAACCAGAGACCATGTTCAACGAGGTCCTAAATGGAGAGGTTCTGTCAAAGACAACTTTTGGAAATACACTGCATCTTATCTTGGTCAACATTAGGCTTTGACAGTGAGCCCCAAAAGGACGAAAATCCAAAGAAATGAAAATTATAGTTATGGGCGGGTTCAAAAAAAATGGCACCATTCACATTTTACCTTCTATCACTAATACAAAGTGATTTACAGAATAGGTAATTGTTCTAAAATATGTGCTACTATTGTCTCTTATTTGTGCCGAAAAATGTTAACTGAAGATACTTCAGATTTTTTTTGTTGCCATTTATGACACCAAAAAGTGTCAGGAGTGTAACGTTTATGTGGGACATTAAAATTGGACATGTAATTTCAGTAGGCCAGAACAAAAAATTCAATGTTCCTACTGACCCATAGCATGGATGTTTTTAATATTTTTTACTTTTATTCAGAACAAATCACTTAGAACATTAGATGCTATATGTCTATTAAAATTATGAATACATCATTATAGTTTGGTTTTCTGAAAAATCAGGTCAAACCCAAATCTTTGAACAAAATTGGTCAAAGTAAGCAAGATGAACAATTTTTAATTTTTTAAAAATTTTATACGAGGGGCATTCAATAAATACCCGCAACCATTGTTGTTCTCCACACCTGAGTAATTCTGTGAAATCTAAGTGGGTACATTATAAATAAAGTATGAACCTTAATCTATTATCACAATCTGAATTACTGAATATTCATAATTACGTAATAGCATAGCATAAAATAACATTTGGACAGTGAAAAACATGCCACTTTGGCAGGAATTTTGAATTGGCTTGATAGCACATGTATTGAAATGAGCAGAACTTTGTTCCGGATAATAAGTGTGCAAGTCTAACATTTTGCATCGGGAAACCAGAGACCATGTTCAACGAGGTCCTAAATGGAGAGGTTCTGTCAAAGACAACTTTTGGAAATACACTGCATCTTATCTTGGTCAACATTAGGCTTTGACAGTGAGCCCCAAAATGACGAAAATCCAAAGAAATGAAAATTATAGTTATGGGCGGGTTCAAAAAAAATGGCACCATTCACATTTTACCTTCTATCACTAATACAAAGTGATTTACAGAATAGGTAATTGTTCTAAAATATGTGCTACTATTGTCTCTTATTTGTGCCAAAAAATGTTAACTGAAGATACTTCAGATTTTTTTTGTTGCCATTTATGACACCAAAAAGTGTCAGGAGTGTAACGTTTATGTGGGACATTAAAATTGGACATGTAATTTCAGTAGGCCAGAACAAAAAATTCAATGTTCCTACTGACCCATAGCATGGATGTTTTTAATATTTTTTACTTTTATTCAGAACAAATCACTTAGAACATTAGATGCTATATGTCTATTAAAATTATGAATACATCATTATAGTTTGGTTTTCTGAAAAATCAGGTCAAACCCAAATCTTTGAACAAAATTGGTCAAAGTAAGCAAGATGAACAAAAAGTTGCTATTCATTTTTGCATATTTTCAATTGGTATTCTATTGCCTTTCACTAAATGGCCAATTGACTTGTAATAATTGCATTTCAGTATCTGCGGTTACGCATTTTATTGTGATGACCCAGGAATGTCAGGAGTGTAACATTGACATTCATCTTAATTTCTTTTTACTATGAAGCAGATGAACTTAAGCAATAATATTGTTTTGTTGTTGTACCTTGATGAAATAAACTAAATGTAACAAAACAAAATATGTTGTGTCACTTGTGTCTTTTACAGAGAGCAAATAAGTGTTTGTCAGGAGTGTAACACTATTTCACGTTAGATGTGTCAATGCTTTTTACTGCAGATATACTCATACTTATAATGTCAGTTTTGATTTGTTATTGTTCTCTGGAATTGTTGGTCTGTTAGTAAATGGGAAATCATTTACTATTATTGTTTTTTTAATTAAATTTGACAAATATGATTACTCATGAATATGGGTTCAAGTCCAAATGTTTTTGAAATGAGAATGGGAAAGTGATTTTTGAGTTTAATGTGATCCTATTTGGATCATGAATATTTTGAGATACTTCCAATGTACACCTTAATGCCTCTCAAGGTACTGTAAATAATGGAAACCACTATTCATAATCTTCATAGTGTTGTATATTATTAACAATATTGCTAAGTCAGGAGTGTAACACCAAATTGTACAAATGTATAGTGCTTCTTTAATGCTGCACTGTCGCACAGTGGATAGTAATAGAAACTCAATTCTTTCAGCCCATGGTTTTGTATGAACAAGATATTTAAACTAAATTGTAGAAAACTGATTTTCAATTCCTTTGTTTATTAAATCTATGTACTTTTGGCACTGTAAAGTGGAAATCTTTCAGAGTAAATTCAAAACTTTTTGGTAAAAATTAAAAACTGTCCACTTTTATGGGTGTCACCCTTTTATGGGTGTCTACTAACCTAAGACCTAAGACCTAAGACCTAAGACCCAAAACCTAAGACCCAAAACCTAAGACCCAAAACCTAAGACCCCAAAACTAAGACCCAAAACCTAAGACCCAAAAACTAAGACCTAAGACCCAAAAACTAAGACCCCCTCTCAAATGTCCTAAAATTCAGTTTTAGATACACATGGATAGTGGATAAGTTGTTTAGAGAGGATGACGGATCATTTGAATCCATTTTGGCGCCAAAAATCCAAGGGTCTTAGGTTAGTACTTGAGAGGGGGGTAAACTACTAAACTAAGACCCCCTCCCAAATGTCCTAAAAATCAGTTTTATATACACGAGGATAGTTGATAACCTAAGACCCTTGGATTTTTGGCGCCAAAATGGACTCAAATGATCCGTCATCCTCTCCAAACAACTTATCAACTATCCTCGCGTATATAAAACTGATTTTTAGGACATTTGGGAGGGGGTCTTAGGTTAGTAGTTTACCCCCTCTCAACTACTAACCTAAGACCCGTGGATTATTGGCGCCAAAATGGATTCAAATGATCCGTCATCCTCTCTAAACAACTTATCAACTATCCTCTTGTATATACAACTGATTTTTAGGACATTTGGGAGGGGGTCTTAGGTTAGTAGTTTACCCCCTCTCAACTACTAACCTAAGACCCTTGGATTTTTGGCGCCAAAATGGATTCAAATGATCCGTCATCCTCTCTAAACAACTTATCAACTATCCTCGTGTATATAAAACTGATTTTTAGGACATTTGGGAGGGGGTCTTAGGTTAGTAGTTTACCCCCCTCTCAACTACTAACCTAAGACCCTTGGATTTTTGGCGCCAAAATGGATTCAAATGATCCGTCATCCTCTCTAAACAACTTATCAACTATACTCGTGTATATAAAACTGGTTTTTAGGACATTTGAGAGGGGGTCTTAGGTTAGTAGTTTACCCCCCTCTCAACTACTAACCTAAGACCCTTGGATTTTTGGCGCCAACATGGATTTAAATGATCCGTCATCCTCTCTAAACAACTTATCAACTATCCTCGTGTATATAAAACTGATTTTTAGGACATTTGGGAGGGGGTCTTAGGTTAGTAGTTTACCCCCCTCTTAACTACTAACCTAAGACCCTCGGATTTTTGGCGCCAAAATGGATTCAAATGATCCGTCATCCTCTCCAAACAACTTATCAACTATCCTCGTGTATATAAAACTGATTTTTAGGACATTTGGGAGGGGGTCTTAGGTTAGTAGTTTACCCCCCTCTCAACTACTAACCTAAGACCCTTGGATTTTTGGCGCCAAAATGGATTCAAATGATCCGTCATCCTCTCTAAACAACTTATCAACTATCCTCGTGTATATAAAACTGATTTTTAGGACATTTGGGAGGGGGTCTTAGGTTAGTAGTTTACCCCCCTCTCAACTACTAACCTAAGACCCTTGGATTTTTGGCGCCAAAATGGACTCAAATGATCCGTCATCCTCTCCAAACAACTTATCAACTATCCTCGTGTATATAAAACTGATTTTTAGGACATTTGGGAGGGGGTCTTAGGTTAGTAGTTTACCCCCCTCTCAACTACTAACCTAAGACCCTTGGATTTTTGGCGCCAAAATGGACTCAAATGATCCGTCATCCTCTCCAAACAACTGATCAACTATCCTCGTGTATATAAAACTGATTTTTAGGACATTTGGGCGGGGGTCTTAGGTTAGTAGTTTACCCCCCTCTCAACTACTAACCTAAGACCCTTGGATTTTTGGCGCCAAAATGGACTCAAATGATCCGTCATCCTCTCCAAACAACTTATCAACTATCCTCGTGTATATAAAACTGATTTTTAGGACATTTGGGAGGGGCTCTTAGGTTAGTAGTTTACCCCCCTCTCAACTACTAACCTAAGACCCTTGGATTTTTGGCGCCAAAATGGATTCAAATGATCCGTCATCCTCTCCAAACAACTTATCAACTATCCTCGTGTA
The DNA here is from genome assembly GCA_035610835.1 of Ophiura sarsii. Classification (NCBI taxonomy): domain Eukaryota; kingdom Metazoa; phylum Echinodermata; class Ophiuroidea; order Amphilepidida; family Ophiuridae; genus Ophiura; species Ophiura sarsii. Next base: position 70,600,008 of record CM069449.1, on the reverse strand, counting down.
TATAAAACTGGATTTTAGGACATTTGAGAGGGGTCTTAGGTTAGTAGTTTACCCCCCTCTCAACTACTAACCTAAGACCCTTGGATTTTTGGCGCCAAAATGGATTCAAATGATCCGTCATCCTCTCTAAACAACTTATCAACTATCCTCGTGTATATAAAACTGATTTTTAGGACATTTGGGAGGGGGTCTTAGGTTAGTACCTCTCAACTACTAACCTAAGACCCTTGGATTTTTGGCGCCAAAATGGATTCAAATGATCCGTCATCCTCTCTAAACAACTTATCCACTATCCATGTGTATCTAAAACTGAATTTTAGGACATTTGAGAGGGGGTCTTAGTTTTTGGGTCTTAGGTTTTGGGTCTTAGTTTTTGGGTCTTAGGTTTTGGGTCTTAGTTTTTGGGTCTTAGGTTTTGGGTCTTAGGTTTTGGGTCTTAGGTTTTGGGTCTTAGGTCTTAGGTCTTAGGTTAGTAGACACCCCACTTTTATGGTGGTTGACGGATAACCATTGGAATATATATTGGGTAATCTTCAATATCGGTTCAAAAATGATGGGAATCATTTTATGATTCTCAAAATATGTGATACCTTAACTAGAATTGCTCTGTCAGGAGTGTAACATTATATGTATTTTTACTGGCACACTAAGTGATACTATGTTGCCATAGATTGTAGTAGGAACTTGAAACTTTCTGTGTAGTTTTGTACCAGCAAGGTGTTTGATATAAAGCTATTGTTAAATCTTATTGTTACTTGTTTTTGAAGGGAAAAAAACTTTTGTGCCCTCAAATTGAAAAAAATAGTGTTGTTTTATACAAAAAATGAATTTATTTCACTTTTTGTGTTGTAATACATTGTTAAGGTGGTTTTTTTTAATAAACAATCTTCTTACTTACATTTGAACCTTAAAAGTAGTGTTTATATTAAAGACAATTACTTAAAGATAACCAAAGAACATACGTAAGTGGTTTTTTTTCTCAAAAAATGCCTTTTCTGTGTTGTAGATGCAAAAAATGAAGGTAATTGGATTTTTTGGAATGCCCCTTAAGTTATTTTATAAACTTTGACATCCTAACATCACAAAAACAGCAAAAAAATGAACAGATATCGTGTTTGAAATTTTCGACAAAATGTCCCACTTTGGTGCCATTTTTCTTGAACCCGCCCTTATAGCAAACAATTGGGATTTCCTGAAATACCACAGCAAATGCAGGATTCGTTATTGTATAGATGACAGGGTATCAATAAATACATCGAGAATTGTTGAACTTGGAAAAAAAATCTGCGCATGCGTAGAACGCACAGTGGTCAGAAAGCGTTCATAATGAGCAGAAATGTTAAACAATCACTGCAACCAACGTAAAAGTTACAGATAAGGAATTGAATTTAAGAATTTTAACAAGAACTGTGGTTCAAAAATGTAAACATCTATTTGAAAATACAATTCAATTTAATGTTATGGTCAGTATAGTGAATTTACTCTGCAGAAAACGGTTTCAGATATTGTCTTTATAATCTCCCGTTTAAATCTATAACATGTAACAATGAGGAACAAGAGGTTTAATCCAAATCTTGCGGTTGGATACCTTGACCTTGACTGTTTATTCATTAAAGAATTTCTCTTAAGCTATGACAAGAAGATGTTGTTTTAATGTTACATAATAAGTGTTTTTTCTGCATAATTTGCATCTGAAAATAAGTAATGTTGAGCACATAGTACTGGTCTATCACTGTTTCAAACGGCAACTTATTCCATGCATCGGTTCTTGAGATATTTTGAAAAAAGTAACTGTGCATCAAATTGCTTGCAAATATTCTCCGCCCTGATCAGCTATTTTTCATGCAGTGTCCAGAGAGTATTCTTCATTCATGCATAGCGAGGAAAGATAAAGACCCATATTTCAAATTACCCTAATTCTAGTTGGCATGTCGCGCATGAGTGGAGAAAAACAATGGTTGTGGGTATTTATTGAACGCCCCTCGTATATATAATATATATATTTATTTATTTTAATTATTATTTTTTTTTTTTTAAATTTTATTTTTCTTCATTTTTGTTGTTGTTGTTAATATTTTTATTTATTTATTTATTTATTTATTTATAGATATATATATACATATATATTTCTTTTTTACATATATATCGTTTTTTAATTTAATTTTTTTTTAAATTTATTTATTTATTATTATTATTATTATTTTTATTTTTTTTAAATTTAAATTTAAATTTAAATTTTAAATGCTTATTTTAGTGACTGTCATATGATTGTATGACTGTACATACAGCTTTAATACCAGTAACGTGGGGTAGGTTGAGATTAGAAATTGTTCAATATAAGGCAAAGGTCTCCCAAGGTCAACTTGTAAAATAGGCAGCAATTTAGAAAATGCTCTTACATGAGCAGTTCAGATTTAATTCCTACAATAGATCGCACAAGAAGGCGGTCGCGAAAGCAGGCGAGACTAGTGGTTCGAGAACCGCCTTGTAGGTTCTGCAAAGATAACTCAAAACATATTTTGTCAAATTTTGTCATACTAGTTTTATTTATATTCCTCATACAATTCCCTAGGAATCATGTTTTTTTTTTTTTTTGGAAATCTTTATTATTTTTTGAATTACCGACCAAAAAGTGCCAAAAAATATGATTTTTTACCAAAAATTGCCTAACTCACTTTTCAGCAAAATTGAGTTTTTTGCATAAATCATGACTTCATTACATTATGCACATGCTGTTATAATACCTAAGTCATTGACCAATCAAAAGTGTTGATAAATGAAGAGCTTTGATTTAAAAGGGCCACCAGACCACTTCAACATGTTACTCATTTTGCATTATTGAATTTGCATTGACAAATCCATGGAATTAATCAAATTATTGTATGGCTGTGTTCATCTGTTTCTATATGACTTGAATTAGTGCATCCATGCGCGCCAATCCTCAATTGGCGTGCATGGATGCACTAATCCAAGTCACATCAACAATACAAGCCTTACATCAACAATACAAGCGTCATTCCACAAAATGAATATTCATCCATCAATAATGAAAAATGAGTAACAGGTACACAGGTAACAGGTTTCATACTTTTGTTGTTTTCTAAGAACTAGAAAAAATGAGTTAGGCAATTATCGAAGCAGACTGACGATATGTTAGCGCATGTTTTTTTTAAAAATGTTGTGAGTATTGTAAATATTGAACTATGACTCAAATTTCTTCTTCTTACCTCGATTTTTTCAAAAATCCAGGTACTCCATCTCTGCCGTTTATCTCTGCCGTTTCTTTCTTCTTCAACATCATCTTCTTTTGGCAATATCTACAAAATGCTTCTTCTCCTACAGTTTACATGCTACAATCACCATATTTGGTCAGTAATACCCCCTACTAGACCTTCATTACAGGACCTCACAGTTTGGGGTCAAAGGTCACAGGGGGGTCAATAGGGGCCAAAACGTGATTACTTAAAATGCATTTCCAATTTAGTGAAATGACCTAGGTTCGTCAAAATCGGTCAACATATTCCTTATGACCGTACGCATGTAATAGTTCGTTTTTTACAATCAACAAATATTTGGGGTCACTAGGGGTCAAAATGTTGATTTTCTTACCATTTCACTTAAAATGCTTCTTGTCTCAGAGGAAATGGCTTATGAATGTCAGAATTGGTCAAAAGATTCCTTAGGACCATGCACATACAGCGATCTCAGCAATTAAAATTGACGTGTCATGCGGGGGGCACTAGTGGTTATTGACCTATACAGGGGTCAAATGTGAGATATGCTCCGATTTGGACCGGACTTGTTTCTATTTGTAGGCATTGATAAGACAAGAAAAAAAGATTATGATTTTGGGGTCAAAGGTCAGGAACAGGTCAGTAGAGGTCATTAAACTTTCTTGCAGACCCATACAAAATGCTTCTTCTCCTACAGTTTACATGCTACAATCACCAGCCTTGGTCAGTAGGACCCTCTACCAAACCTTCATTACAGGATCTCACAGTTTGAGGTCAAAGGTCACAGGGGGGTCACTAGGGGCCAAAACGTGATTTTCACTTAAAACGCCCTTGCAATTGAGTGAAATGACCTAGGATCGTCAAAATCGGTGAACATAATGATCGTACGCATATATATAATAAGTTCGGTTTTTAAAATCAAAACATATTTGGGGTCACTAGGGGTCAAAATGTTGATTTGCTTACCATATCACTTAAAATGCTTCTTGTCTCAGAGGAAATGGCTGATGAATGTCAGAATTAATCAAAAGATTCCTTGGGTCCATGCACATACAGCGATTTAAGCATTTAAAATTGGCGTGTCGTATGGGGTCAAGAGGGGTCATTGAACTTTACATGGGTAAAACTCAAGACATGCTCCGAATTAGATCGGACCTGTTTTATCTTGTTTGGTTCGATAAGGCAAGAAAAAAAGCCAATCATCATAACCAGGTCAAAGGTCAAGAAGAGGTCACTAGGGATCATTTTCTCATAAAAATCAAGGTGCCCTGGTCACAGATCTTCTTCTTCTTCTTCTTCTTCTTCTTCTTCTTCTTCTTCTTCTTCTTCTTCTTCTTCTTCTTCGACTTCGACTTCGACTTCGACTTCGACTTCGACTTCGACTTCGACTTCGACTTCGACTTCGACTTCGACTTCGACTTCGACTTCGACTTCGACTTCGACTTCGACTTCGACTTCTTCGACTTCGACTTCGACTTCGACTTCTTCGACTTCGACTTCGACTTCTTCTTCTTCTTCTTCTTCGACTTCGACTTCGACTTCGACTTCTTCTTCGACTTCGACTTCGACTTCGACTTCGACTTCGACTTCGACTTCGACTTCGACTTCGACTTCGACTTCTTCTTCGACTTCTTCTTCGACTTCTTCTTCTTCTTCTTCGACTTCTTCTTCTTCTTCTTCTTCGACTTCTTCTTCTTCTTCGACTTCTTCTTCTTCTTCGACTTCTTCTTCTTCTTCGACTTCTTCGACTTCTTCGACTTCTTCTTCTTCTTCGACTTCTTCGACTTCTTCGACTTCTTCGACTTCGACTTCTTCGACTTCGACTTCGACTTCGACTTCGACTTCGACTTCGACTTCGACTTCTTCTTCTTCTTCTTCGACTTCTTCTTCTTCTTCTTCGACTTCGACTTCGACTTCGACTTCGACTTCGACTTCGACTTCTTCTTCGACTTCTTTGACTTCGACTTCTTCGACTTCTTCGACTTCTTCGACTTCTTCGACTTCTTCGACTTCTTCGACTTCTTCTTCTTCTTCTTCGACTTCTTCTTCTTCTTCGAGACTGGTTGGGGATATTTCCACCCGTCCGCGTTAGAAACTGCCCGTCCAATCCAGTGGACGGGTCGCTGGCTAAGACGTTGTTCCTACACCCCCCCCGGCGGTAATCTGTCATGGTCTAATCATGGAGAGATATTAATCTCTAATCCTCCTTATGCATTCAAACAGCAAAAGAAACCATCCAAAATATGCACATTTCGTGTTTATTGTCATTCGTGGAGGCCACCATCTTGATTTTTAATACAGGTTGTTGAATTTTGCAGTCTTGGGACGTAAAGGTTGTTGAATTTTGTAACCTTGACAGTCAACAACTTTGTAAATCGGTATACAAATAAGCGCCCACCCGAAATGACTTAGTTAACCGCCCTGGGCGCTTAATAGGGATAATACGGTACTGTTAGGGCCATGCGTTTTTAACTCGCCACCCTTTGCGTTGCGTGTCCGATTGATTCCTCTTAACTACTTGCCCTACCCCATAAAAAGTATACATTTTCTTAAAGGAAATTCCATGAGGAATCCAATTATGCTATTGAAATTAGGGTAGTGGTAACATGTTATGATTCACAATGTTTGATTTAAAAAAAGAAAATCTTATATATATTTGAGCTTCATGTATTTCTTATACCTACCTTACTACCTATGACATAATGTTCTTTGCATTTTTGAATTCCCAATGAAATTACTATACTATGTTTGTCCATCTCGAGACAGTGACGTAACCGTGTATTCTACTAATTGCATCACATAACGCGCGCGCATACTCGCGGCGCTGGCGTACAAACACGAGCGTTGAAAGGCGGAAGATACACACGCGTGTAAAAGCTGCGCCTGTTCAGTTACGTCACTGTCTCGAGATGGCCAAACAGAGTTATAGTGGTATTTATATGGCCATGTGTTATGAACTCGCCACCCTTAGCGTTATACATCACAAATATTATGAATTTTTACACCAATTGAGTTTCAAATTGGAATATCTCCACAATTACTAACCCTAAACTAGCAAAGGTATACATTTTTGGAAAGCTGAGGACACAAGCAATCATACACATTTCAACTCATTATACAGGGTGACCTTGAAATTATACAGGGTGTAACAAATAATTTCCGGATAAAAAGTGGATTGCATAATGCATTGCTTATTACTAACTTACAGTAATAAACTGAAAGTAAACAATATTTATTTGGTTAGAGGATGGGTAAAGCCTTCTGACTTTGGAGAAAGAAAAATCATATTTGTTTGTTAATCTCAGAATACAGGGTGTTCCAATTTTTATTTTATTTTTTACAATTCAACATATTTTGAACTAAAACATTTTAGCCCTAACCCTAACTGAAAATGTAAGTCCATATTTGGATTCCTCATCAAATTCCCTTTTAGAAAATGTATACTTTGACTGTGATAGGATAAGTAATTCAAAATTTACAGCAACTTTTAGATTTTGAAGACATCCGCATTACAGTGTTTATCATGAAAACGGGTAGTTTCGTAAGTAAGAGTTCATATTTTATGGACTAAACTAATCATAAAGAGTTCAAAATGATTAAAAACAACTAGCAGAATTGTTTAGCTGTAAATTAAGACCAAAACCAAGTTTGTAGCCCCTGTTTATTTAGTAGTAGTGAATTTAATCAAGTTTACACACACGAAACGCGCTGTTCCCATAGAGTTTGTGTGTACCGCATCCCCTCCTCCACCTTGACGATTCGCAATTCAATTAACCATAACTTCGCTGATTGAAAAGCTATGTTATTCATATTTGAAGAGCTTTGTTGCAAAAGGGCTATGGTGCATTTTTTTTCAAAAATGAGTTTTATATAGAAATGTATAGGGAAAAATCATATGTTTCAAGGAAACAAAGTCATTTTTTTCAAAAAGACCTACTTCTCATTGTAAACAGCCATTGAAAATGTTGTTTTGTTGCAAAAGGGCCTGTATCCAGAATTAAATCGGGATACAGGCCCTTTTGCAACAAAACAACAACTTCAATGGCTGTTTACAATGAGATGTAGGTCTTTTTGAAAAAAATGACTTTATTTCCTTGAAACATATGATTGTGACCCATACATTTCAATATCAAACTTATTTATTTTAAATGATTAAAATAAATGATTTTTTGTGTGTGGTATTTTTTTATGTACAGGGTGTCTCAAAAAAAACCGTGCACGTGTTTACCCAACTTATTGACCATGAACTTCTAGAATTTGGGGTAACAATTGTATACATTGTGATAGACTAAACGCTTAGCTTTCATATGCCGTTTATTTCATCTAATTTGATTTTGTCAATCCTGAGATATGATCAATTAACTAAAGCTACCTAAAATCGACTTTGTGCCACTTTTACAGAAGAATGCTAAAGACATAAGCATTAAAACCCTCGTCATCCTAAGGGAGGGTGGTCGCCGATTGCACTAAAAACGCAAAGAACAGTGATTTAGGGCGTACAGGTGATCGATTTTACATCCCCTGCGCTAATGTTGACGAAAACAAATTAAGGGTGCCACCTTACCCGAGGGTAGGGTAAGCCGTCAAAGGGGTGGGGGTGGTTGCCACCTTACAATTGTTTTAAATCGCCATTTTGAAAAATATTTGAATTATATGGTACTGAATATTATAGCATAGGCCTATGTTAGAAACACCATTTCCCTCACTTATAAGCAAAAGAGTGGGTGAAATTCCGATATTTGGAACTTTTTTAGAGAATATTTCTAGTTTGGCCTATATTTCCCTGTCCAGCGGGATTTTGAGGTCGGCCATGTTTGGTGATGGGGTCATTATGACGTCATGCGTGGGATGTTTGTACTTGTTTTGGTATGTATGGATAGAGGGAACCTCTAGCTATACCATGGTACCCAAATAAGCATACTCTGCATTTCGGATTGGATTTTTTAGGGGGTGGTAACAACCCACCCCCACACCACTTCGTCTCCGGAGTAACACTTTCTATTAATTGCAAACTGTAAAGTGGCACAAAGTCGAATTTAGGTAGCTTTAGTTAATTGGTCATATCTCAAGATTGACACAACCAAATCAGATGAAATAAACGGCATATGAAAGCTAAGCGTTTAGTCTATCAATATGTATACAATTGCTACACCAAGTTCTAGAAGTTCATGGTCAATAAGTTGGGTAAACACGTGCACGGTTTTTTTTTGAGACACCCTGTACAAACAGATGGAGTTTTGTTGCAAAAGGGCCTACATCCAAATTTTCAAAAAATGTAAACATGATTTTAAAAAAAATTAAAACTAGCACATTTAAAATCTATTTCAATTTAAATTAGTATGTACCTCTTTCATAATCCATTCAGTTTTTCAATTGCTCAACTTGAATATTTAGTAACAGTTTTTTGACTTTTTCTCAATAAGAGCCAAAGTGGATGTAGGCCCTTTTGCAAAAAACCTCTTCATTTACAGGTTTGCTAGTGGTACTCATTAGCTTTCAAATGAGACCAAGAACATGACTATAGCCTTATGTTTTGCTGAGATATGATAAATTAAACAGATCACAATTTGAAAATATGTAACAACACCACCATTTTTGGGTGGCGAGTTCAAAACGCATAGCATGGCCATATATTAATATTGGTAAAATAACATACAGGCTAATGAATGTGCCCCAATTTTTCAAAAATATTTGTTTAGAGTTTACAATATTTTGTTCACTATGCCCCCTACACTGATTTAAACTGCACTTTTGAATTGCCCATGTTGAGAGCTTTCCAAAAATGTATATTTATGCTATCATAGGTTGAATACTTTTTCCGTTAGAGTAATTTATATAAATTGGGATTAATACTTGCGTTTACTTACTTTACTGTGTAGCGAATAGCGAATGTAGCTTCCCCCTCAGACTTCCCCCCCCCCTCCCCCCTGTCCGCGCTAGCGCAGAACGTGGTGCTCCGCACCTTGGTGCTTCGCACATCATTCATTACAAAAATTCACTTTTATTTTTTTGGACGGGCACATTTTAAATCCTAGCTAAAACCCTGTACGTAATATCTTACCGATTATACCGCGTAAATGCTGGTAGCGCGGTTAAACGACGATACGAAATATATCTCGTGTTTTGACTTTTATGTTTACACGATATGGATCAGATTTCATATGCGTGCACCAATGAAATTGCAGTATTTACACCTACTAAACAATAATACAAAATATTGAATCTTGGCACCCAACTAAACTAATCAGATCATTAAACCTTTTGGGCTCCCCAGTGGCGTAGCTAAGGGGGGCAGTTGCCCCCCCCCCCCCCCCCCCCCGACAGAAAAAAAATCCTTATAGAACCCTCAGAACACCCTTGGTACCCCGCCCCAGCCCTTGGTACCCCCGCCCAAGCCCTATTAGGCCCCCGCCCGCTTCTCCGGATGTAAGGTGTATAGGCATTATGACAACTTACAAGGACCATTTTTCGAGCGTGTAATGTGTAAAACATGCCCTCCCCCCCCCTCTCAAATTTTCTGAGCTGACTGCAAACAAAATTTGGGAAACCTTTTACGAAAATCTTGCCCCCCCCTGAAAAAATCCTAGCTTCACCAGTGGGCCTCCCGGACTAATGAATACCGACCCCAACAATTGTTTTGCTGAAGTTATAAAACAGTCAGATGTTTTCATTATTATTTTTTAATGGTTATTTTTTCAATGGAAAAGATGAACAATAACTTTCCATATGTGATGCGATCTGTGAAAACCCACCACATGGTGGCATTTTTCATATTGGAGATATTTATATCATAAGAAAGCTATCTGTGCGGATTACAGAAGTGTTTCGATCATTTTTCTACGATCACTACAAAAAAAGTTATGAGTGAATGATGATTGTGATGTCATCAAAAGCTACAAAACAAGAAATCATGAAAACAGGCCAAAAAAGATACATAATTCAATATAATAACATTATAAGGTTAATAATAAAAGTGACTCAAGTAAGTTTTTGAAGGTGAAATTTCATGAAAGATGATGCTACAAAGTATTGGAAACTAATTTTCTTTAAAAAAATCGTTAAAAAAAAGTTTTTAAAAAAAATAAAAAAATTAAATTTTAAATTTTACCCATAATCCCTAGTTCACATTTTGCGACATCCGACGGGTTTTCACAGATCGCATCACATATTGTTAATAATCTATTTGATGAATAGACATGGAATATTTGTTTTCATCTTTGTTTTAGGTTGTTCCTATGGCTTATTTTTTATTTGATATTTTATTAGAGCTTGCTGAGCTCCACAATAATCTGAAATTTGAGATTGATCGGAGGTACGGTTTTCTAGATGACAATTTTATTGTCAATAATGAAGCAGAATTGAAGCATTCATTTCTTTTGTTTCTTATTGTGTTTTTGACCCCCTAGCTGGCCTAGCAAAATAGTTAATCTATGCAAAAATGTTTAATTATTTTTTCCAAGAAAAGTATAAATGCTGCAAAGCTGAAATTGTGGGAGCTTGTTAATTATAGGGAGCACATCACCAAGACGCTCTCCATAGACTTTACTGTTAGGAAAGGCTTACTTAAATGGCTCTAATTTCTATATTAGTGCGTTTGGTTCAATGAAATTTCGATATATGTTTTACTCTTTAGATTCCACACCAGTAAATAATTTCAGTCCTTGTAGAGACGACAATCAAAAGTTTTTTCTTAGCTTTCATCCTGTGGCCCATTGATTATAGAATTAATCAGAAATGGTACTTATTGCTCCCAAATGATTAAAGTTGTAGTTTAATCCTGATTTTAGGACTACTACCTAATACCACAGTGGAAAAAGACATATTTTCAATGCATTTTGTAGGTTTTTTGGATGTATTTTGATTGTAAATGATCTGGCAACATTTCTCAACTTTTTCTGATAAATGAGGGCGCTACACCAATTGTCCAACTTTGGGGTCTTATTGCTCAGAACTTTCGGGGATACCATATATATTTGTTTTGATTAAATGATCAAATATATCATGAAATTTAAGGAAAATGTCAAATTGAAAATTCCAGTCGCTTTATAAGCGAGAAAATGGGCTTTTTGTAACTACCATTTTACATGTAAACGCATAGGGAAACCATTTGGTGGTGTGGATTCACAAGGGTAATGTACAACATATGGGCGGGTTCAAGAAAAATGGCACCAAAGTGGGACATTTTGTCGAAAATTTTAAACACGATTTCAGTTCTTTTTTTTGATGTTATTGTGATGTTAGGATGTCAAAGTTTATCAAATAACTTGAGGGGCATTCCAAAAAATTCACAATTTTTTTTTTTGCATCTTCAATACAGAAAATGCATTTTTATTGTGAAACAACACTTACAATTTGTCCTTTGGTTATCTTTTAGTAATTGTCTATATAAACACTACTTCCAAGGTTCAAATGTGAGTTAGAACATTGTTCATTAACAAAACACACCTTAACAATGTATTTACATCACAAAAAGTTCAAAAAAATCATTTCTTGTGTAAAACAACACTATTTTTTTCACTTTGATGGCACTAAGTTTTTTTTCCTTCAAAAACAAGTAGCAATAAGATTTAACGATAGCTTTATATCAAGCACCTTGCTGATCTGAAACTACACAGAAAGTTTCAAGTTCCTACTACAATCTATGGCGACATAGTGTGCCAGTAAAAATGAATATATTTGTACATTTACTAGTGTTACACTCCTGACAGAGCAATTCTAGCTAAGGTATCACATATTTTGAGGATCAATAAAATGATTCCCATCATTTTTGAACTAATTATGAACATTGCCCAATACATATATTCCAATAGCAATCTGTCATCATACATAAAACTGGACAATTTTAATTTTACCAAGATTTTTTTCAAATTTTACTCTGAAAGTTTTCCACTTACAGTGTCAAAAGTATATAGACTTAATAAACAAAGGAACTGTAAATCAGTTTTCTACATTTTAGTTAAAATATCTTGTTCATACAAAATCATGCTGAAAGTATGGATTTCTATTACCATCCATTGTAGGACAGTGCAGCATTAAAGAAGCACATACAATTTGTACAATTTGGTGTTACACTCCTGACTTAGTAATATTGTTAATATAAATACAACACTATGAGAATTATGAATAGTGTTTCCCATTGTTTACAGTACATTTAGAGGCATATAAGGTGTGCACTGGAAGTATCTCAAATATTCATGATACAAATTGAACACATTAAACTGAAAAATCACATTCCCACTCTTATTTCAAAAACATTTGAACTTGAATAATGGAGTTATCTCTTCCAATTATGTTTGAAGTGATGGGGAAAATGCTATATATTGTATAAATTTCATGGTGGACTATTAATCAATGTAATACTGGATCAAATAATGTCACAATTTAAAACATGTATGAGTATATATCTGCAGTAAATACATTGACACTTCTACCGTAAAATAGTGTTACACTCCTGACAAACACTTATTTGCTCTCTGTCAAAGACACAAGTGACACAACATATTTTGTTTTGTTACATTTAGTTTATTTCATCATGGTACAACAACAAAACAATATTATTGCTTAAGGTCATCTGCTTCATAGTAAAAAAAAAATGAGATGAACGTCAATGTTACACTCCTGACATTCTTGGGTCATCACAATAAAATGCGTAACCGGTGATACTGAAATGCAATTATCACAAGTCAATTGGCCATTTAGTGAAAGGCAATAGAATACCAATTCAAAATATGCAAAAATGAATAGCAAGCTTTGTGTTCATCTTGCTTACTTTTACCAATTTGTTCAAAGATTTGGATTTGACCCCATTTTTCAGAAACCAAACTGTAATGATGTATTTATAATTTTTATAGACATATAGCAGCTAATGTTCTAAGTGATTTGTTCTGAATGAAAGTTAACACTTCAAATATTAAAAACATCCATGTTAGGGGTCAGTAGGAACATTGGATTTTTTGTTCTGGCCTACTGAAATTACATGTCCAATTTTATTGTCCCACAAAAACGTTACACTCCTGACACTTTTTGGGGTCATAAACGGCAAAAAAAAAAAATCCGAAGTAGCTTCAGTTAAATAAATGTGGCACAAATAAGAGACAATAGTAGCACACATTTTGGAACAATTACCTATTCTGTAAACCACTTTGTATTAGTGATAGGAGGTAAAATGTGAATGGTGCCATTTTTTTTGAACCCGCCCATATCTGAATATGAAGGTGCCATTACCGCGCACATTTTTTTAATATAAGCCGCCGCATAACAACGTAGTGATATGCCTACCTAAATTCGGCCTCTGGTCTGGATATCACAGCATGTGTAAATCGGTCCGTGATAGCGTCGATAGCGTGTCGCGAGACCTCCCTATAGTTTTTAGAAAGTTTCCTGTGCTGCGGGAGGTTATAAGACATCTGCATAATTAATTATACTTAATTAATTATCTTACAATTTAAAAAAAAATTAGGCTAATTCATGCACTTAAGGGAATTAGTGTCAACCCTATTATTTTGATGATCAACTTTTGCTTCTAAGTTTGAGAATATTGAATAAAAGTACATAAAAGTATACATTTTTAGAAAGGAAATTTGATAAGGAAGCCGATGGTGATATCAATGTGATACCAAATAAACTAAATTTTGAGAAATGAACCAAAAAGCCATTTTTTTTACCCCAAATTTTTCATACAGCATAACTATAAAATAAAAAATGGTAATTTGTTCTAATATACGTTTTTGTAAACAAAACAATTTTGTCTAGGAGGCAATTTTTTCTTTTTCCAAAATAAAGCTTGGTTTTGGAAATATTGCTAAAAACATCGGAAAAGTGTAAAAGTCGTGGTTTTTTGCGTACATTTCGCTAGAAATGGATGCATATCTCGAGTTTGAAATCCATAATCGAAAAAATAAAAAAATGCCTCCTAGCGCTGAAAGTCCTCTACACAATGGTAGTAAAAGCTTACCTGATAGTTTGATATATTTTTAGTTATGTTGTCTGAAAATTCGTAAAATTCCTTCAAATTTGAACTTCTATAAAACATCGATTTAATAAAAATATTGACATTTTCCACCATTTAAAGCTAAATGTTCACGGAACACACGGGCGTGTGACCTAAAAAGCGAGTATACTATTATGAACAATCATAATAAACTATCAGATTCAATTTATATTGTCACAATGTGAAGAAATTGGAAGAAAACTAAAATTTAAATGATCGTAAGATTGGCCTTTGTTTACATTTTAGACATTGTTTTGCGCTCTTTTTTTTCTTCGCGTCTACGTCGCGGATATTAAGCGGCGCGTCTAGTATTACGCGCGGGAAGTTCCAGCGCGCGACGCAATGATCGAACAGCTGTCGCAGCATTTGAAAAGCGCGGAACTCCGCTTAAATTCCCGCCAAATAACTATGCGCCTTTTCCTGACTCAAACTTACCAAAACAACAATTTAAAATCACCCAAAAGAACGGGAAATAATAGCTTCCGATTAGTAACTTATGATGGTAATGATAGAATACATATAAAAGTATAAAATAATAGAGAAATATGAAATTCAATTTTTGAAACAAGTGCCGGGTTGACACTGCCCTTAATTAATTTTTTCAAGTTCATGCACTTTATAACATGTAATGCCACTTGGTGTATATGTTGGCTATACAACTCTCCTAATTCCTGTGCTGCGGGAATCTTAAGAAGTTTTCAATAAAAAATAGGAGCAAAAACAAAAAAAACTATTTTTTTATTGAAATTTTACCTAGAAGAAAAAAGACTGCCCTCTGTTGGCCGAAACCCAATACAAAACAAAAGAATTCAAAATGACTTAAAATCCAATAAAATTGTCATATCTAGAAAACTGTACCTCCAATCAATCTCAAATTTTAGATTATTGTGGAGCTCAGCAAGCTCTATTAAAATATCAAATACAAAATAGCTATAGGAACAACCTTTAATGGCAGTATTATATTAAGGCCAAAAAAAAATAAAATGTTTGGTTGCCCTTTCCCGACCGACTGTAAATATTGAAAAATCTCAGTCATGAATATAAATGCTTACAAGATGGTGAATTACGGTTGCTGTTCATTTGAAATGTATTGCAGACACAATAATATTCTTAGGCCATACATATTTTATTCCTCTCTAGGAGCTTCTAGGCTGATGCTAAAAGAGCAGGTACACGACAATCGTAAACATAACATTTCACCTCACATGTTTCGCTCGATCACCTTGGTGTGTTTCTATTCTATTGTGCATGAACGTTTCTAAGAATTTTAATAAAACACCATATATGCACTACATCAAGTTTAGATATCTGACTTGTCTGAGTGTGAATTGTTTGTGTAAGAAAAGATTGGTAATGTATGCAAAAATCATGTAAAATCCCTTTCATCTTCCATTTTACATTTGTAAAAACACTTATATCGAATAAAAACATATCTAATTCACTTGAAAGTGTATTTTTTGGCATTCTTTGACATCTAAAAAAAAATTAAAAAAATTGAGGTGAAAGGGCAACCAAACATTTTTTTGTTTTTTGGCCTAATGCTTGGATTTTTGAAAGAACATGATCAAATTGCAAACAATCATTTACTTACACATTCATTTCAATATAGCTGTATCATATGTAACTTGAAATCTCTCATTACTGTTGCTACAGTTTTGGATACATCAGCAACCAATCTACTTTGGTTCAATGGAAAAGAAGTTGTTGAATCATCTCTGAATTTGAAGGATGGTGAACATACATTCGAGTGCAGAATCATTGGAGCCAAACCAGCACCTACCATAACTTGGACATTAGGTGAAACAATTGATCGAACTGACACTGACAATAAGGATCCTCGACTTACTGATAGTATCAGCACACAATTAGTAACAGTTGACGACACATTTGTTGAAGGAAAGGATTTAACCTGCAAGGTAACAGTTCCAGCAGATGAAATAGGTGTGGCAGATACAGTAACAATAACCCGGGATGGTAAGTTTACATTTGTTTTGTTTATAGTGTTGCTGTTATCTTGTGTTAGCTCCAGTGCTACATAATCTTTTTAAAAACAAATTTTTATATTTTTTATTTATTTATTTATTTATTCAATTATGGCACTTTTGAAATGGTGGCCTGATATTGGGGAGCCTGGGACAGTGTGTTTCATCCACGAACAGTGTGTTTCATCCACCTTAATGCTTCTGCGTTCCATGCCTGAATGTAAAGTTCACTTAATAAGACAGTTGATGAATGTGACATGTGCGGCGCATCATCTCACCTCACAATCTAAATGACTTCACTATTATATCAGGTTTCAGAGAAAAGGCAGGTGCTTATTGTGTTATTAGCTTACTACAAGTAAGCTAAAGCGACTCGATGCGAAAGGTCACGGTAAAGGTCAAGGGGAAAGTGCGACTATGAAATATGGTTTTATCTTGGTCACCCAAGTGGTATTTGTCGGGAAATGTACTTGAGATAGTGAAACAATATGATCGCATAAATGTGTTATAAAATGGGCTTGATTGCCATTCGACAAAACAGGCAATTTTGCGTTATTTTCTTTGTTGTCAAATTTGTATTGAAAATGCATGTAAAACGCTATAATAGACAAGTTGATTAACACATGACACGCATGTATCATGATGTGCAAGCGTGATTGTCTTATTGTGATTGGTTAAACTACTAGAGATCATTATTATTCATGATACGAAATCAGCGTAAAATAAAAATACAGCCGTCAAAGTGAAAAATGGGGAGGTTGTTTTTCGTTAATTGATGTTAATCGCTTCTGTATATATTCTTCAAACTATATCTCCGATTTCAGCGGCCAAAATTAATGGAAATTGATGTTTTCAAAGGCTTTTCATCATGAGGTGCTGTTAGAAACTCGCGAAAATGAGTAAAACTTGCGACTATTGCCTTGCCAAAATGCTGAATTTGCACGCTTTATCGCGCCGTAATATTTTGTATTACCCCCACCAGTTTGGTATCGTCGGCCATTCATAAAACTTGTGGACGAAGGATTTAGATTGTACTATTAAACGCCAGGTTATGTTTTAAAGTAAAAAAATAATATGTATACTTTAACCCTCGGACTCGGTTAAACAAAATCAACTTTATTAATGAGAAAGTACAAAAATCATACTTTTATTGAGGCAAACTGTGTCCTAAAGTGGTGGTTTATCATCCAAATACATCGTATTTTCCATCATTAGATTTTCGACACTACGCACTGACCTACCTACTATATAAATTTGGTATCGTCACCTTGCCATATATGGTAACATTTAATTAACTATGCATCGTATGTCATGAATATTGATCATTTCTGATTCAACGAATCCGATTGGTCCGCGATGACCCAAGCTACCGGGACAGGTATTTAGAATTGTATTTAGCGTCAGTAGCAGAGTCGGAAGATTGGACCAATCACGCGACAGCTCTTCTGTTTGGTATATTAATAAATTGACACATCAATATTCAAGCCCGTATTGATGGCCTAATCGTTAGGGCATCCGACTAGGAATCGTTTTGAAAGCGTTCGCGGGAGTTCGCGCCCAGCCCGGAGCGTTAACTTTTCTTGTTTTTTCCTATAAAATTTTTCATAAATTATATTATTCATTTAGTTTAACATTAATGGCGGTAAAAGTGTACAAATATTTTTTTTTTCTCTGCGAATTATTATTTAGATATATTAATAATAATTTAATTTATATTTTTTATTTTTTTATTTGATTTCTTTTTTTTTCAATTTTATTTACTATGTTAATTTATTTATTTATTTTATTTGTTATATTTTTTAATTTTAATTTTAAATTTAATTTTTAATTTTTAATTTTTAATTTTTAATTTTTAATTTTTATTTTTTAATTTTTAATTATTAATTTTTAATTTTTTAATTTTTTAATTTTTTAATTTTTTAATTTTTAATTTTTAATTTTTAATTTTAAATTTTAAATTTTAAATTTTAAATTTTAAATTTTAAATTTTAAATTTTAAATTTTAAATTTTAAATTTTAAATTTTAAATTTTAAATTTTAAATTTTAAATTTTAAATTTTAAATTTTAAATTTTAAATTTTAAATTTTAAATTTTAAATTTTAAATTTTAAATTTTAATTTTTAATTTTTAATTTTTAATTTTTAATTTTTAATTTTTAGTTTTTAATTTTTAATTTTTAATTTTTAATTTTAATTTTAATTTTTATGTTCATTTTCATTTTTATGTTCATTTTCATTTTTATTTCATTTTATTTTATTTTATTATTTTTATTTTTATTTTCATTTTTTTTCTTTTTTAAAATTTTATTTATGTTATTTTTTATTTTTTTTTATTTTTAATTTAATTTATTTTTTTTAATTTTTTTTTTTATTATTTTTATTTATTTATTTATTTTTTTTATTTTTTTTTATTTTTTTTTTATTTTTTATTTTTTATTTATGTTATTTTTTTTATATATTTTTTTTTAACTTTTAATTTTTTTTTAAATTGTTTTAAATTTTTAAATTTTAAATTTTTTATATTTGAAGAGCTTTGTGCAAAAGGGCTATGGTGCATTTTTTACAAAAATGAGTTTGATATAGAAATGTATAAGGAAAAATCATGTTTCAAAGAAACAAAGTCATTTTTTTCCAAAAAGACCTACATCTCATTGTAAACAGCCATTGAAATTGTTGTTTTGTTGCAAAAGGGCCTGTATCCAGAATTAAATCGGGATACAGGCCCTTTTGCACAGCATAAAACAAATATGCCACTATTATAGTATGTTCAGTCCAAAATGACACAATTACCTTTATTTTATGTAATCTCAACCGAAGCATATGTAGAAGGGCAAATTTGCTTACACTGTGAATGCATAATATATATGAACATGTAGGGTCTATATCTAATTCTTGTTTCATGTAAGGTATAATATGGATTTGAGCTTTACATCATTTGTCATATGCTGGACAGATTATAGTGGTTTCTATATTATAGACATGTTTTATGAATCAGAATCTTCACAAATTCGCAACTTGTAGTGAGCTTCTGCATCATTGATGCTCTCGTTATGTACCATAATTAGTACATAGTGGGGTGAACTATGTTAAGTATATACATTAATTTTCATTTACATGTATAATCCAAGAGTACCTCTTTATGACACTATATTGGTAAAATGTACTAACATTTTAATATGTAGTGGTAATGCATGTTTTCAATAAGTCAACCTGAACTTTTGCCATCTTGGTTTTGAAAACAAGATGGCTTCTTCTTTCCACTATTGCAGTTTTTTGACTCGCCCTGCAGAAGCATACACAAACGCAGTGTTAATTAAACAACCATTTTGGAGTATTTTGTGAAAAGCATGTTTGTACCATTCAGAACCTACCATTGATATTTTGAATGTGTGCATCACGCTACATACTCACTAGTCCTATGTTTACCCCAGGGGGGCCACTCATTATAAAAGTTCTAATCATCATTGTGAATGCACTCTCAGAACTACCCTTAAGGGAAGTGTCAACCCTATTATTTTGATGATCAACTTTTGCTTTTAAGTTTGAGAATATTGAATAAAAGTACATAAAAGTATACATTTTTAGAAAGGAAATTTGATAAGGAAGCCGATGGTGATATCAATCTGATACCAAATAAACTAAATTTTGAGAAATGAACCAAAAAGCCATTTTTTTACCCCAAATTTTTCAGACAACATAACTATAAAATAAAAAATGGTAATTTGTTCTAATATACGTTTTTGTAAACAAAACAATTTTGTCTAGGAGGCAATTTTTTCTTTTTCCAAAATAAAGTTTGGTTTTGGAAATATTGCTAAAAACATCGGAAAAGTGTAAAAGTCGTGTTTTTTTGCGTACATTTCGCTAGAAATGGATGCATATCTCGAGTTTAAAATCCATAATCGAAAAAATAAAAAATTGCCTCCTAGCGCTGAAAGTCCTCTACACAATGGTAGTAAAAGCTTACCTGATAGTTTGATATATTTGTAGTTATGTTGTCTGAAAATTCGTAAAATTCCTTCAAATTTGAACTTCTAGAAAACATCGATTTAGTAAAAATATTGACATTTTCCACCATTTAAAGCTAAATGTTTACGGAACGCACGGGCGTGTGACCTAAAAAGCGAGTATACTATTATGAACAATCATAATAAACTATCAGATTCAATTTATATTGTCACAATGTGAAGAAATTGGAAGAAAACTGAAATTTAAATGATCGTAAGATTGGCCTTTGTTTACATTTTAGACATTGTTTTGCGCTCTTTTGTTTTTCGCGTCTACGTCGCGGATATTAAGCGGCGCGTCTAGTATTACGCGCGGGAAGTTTCAGCGCGCGACGCAATGATCGAACAGCTGTCGCAGCATTTGAAAAGCGCGGAACTCCGCTTAAATTCCCGCCAAATAACTATGCGCCTTTTCCTGACTCAAACTTACCAAAACAACAATTCTAAATCACCCAAAAGAACGGGAAATAATAGCTTCCGATTAGTAACTTATGATGGTAATGATAGAATACATATAAAAGTATCAAATAATAGAGAAATATGAAATTCAATTTTTGAAACATGTGCCGGGTTGACACTCCCCTTAAAGGAAGGGTCCCGCAAGCACAACATTGAGCATTATTTGTTAGACAAATACTTATCGAGCCAAAATTACGTAATAATATAGAACAAAACACCATACTAGTCACAAAAATGAATAAAAACTGCCATCACTCAACATGCACAGTCAATAGTTAGGTCACCCAAGCCCTATATAAAAGCTATGAAGATTGTTAAACGGGGTCAGTAGTCACAAACATGCACAAACACAATAGTCGAACGACCTTGCTATTGTCAAAACTCCCTACACAGAGGACTGCAGTGCAAATCTGTACGATGTTCGCCATGTAATGTCTATGGCGCCTAATGGCGGATTTCATTCCTTGGTATGAAGCTATGAAGTTTCCGTGGTCTTCACTATCTCCAAGCAGATAGAGCAATACGTACACGGAATTTTTTGTAGACGAGGGTTCATTTCATGATTTGGTGAGGTTTAGAATGAGTTAGGATTCCTGTAATTTCGAAGACCACAGATTTTCAAAACGTGAATTTTCCAACATTTTAGGACATAAATTTGGTCACAAAACGTGTTTAATACTATACATTTTACCGATCTGCAGATGTTATTGACCCTCCTCTAAAATTCTACCTGATTTTTAGCACGTTTCTTAGTTTTTGAGATGCCCAAATAGACCATTTTCCGAAGCTATATCTAGCAAATATTGCAGTCACTGATACTCCATTGTTTTCTTGCGTATAACAAAATATGACATGCAGCGTGACCTCCCTACTGACTGTGCAATTTTTAAAATTCGCGCCGATCGAAAGACCCGGTGTCGATGACGTCATGGGTATTGGTGCTCAAATTTGCGCATGTGCATTGTATAATTATGACATCATCGACACCTGGAGTTTCGATCGCCACAAATTTTAAAAAGTGCATGTTGAGAGATTGCGTTTTTTATTTATTTTTGTCGTAAGTGTGGTGTTTTGCTCAATATAATTACAAACGTTGTGCTCGATTGTTATTTTTCTAACATATAATGCACACTTTTATGCTTGCGGGACACCTCCTTTAACACGGATTCTCAAATCAGGAACAAGTGGTCCTCGACGAATCATACTCTTACATGTAGGAAAGAATCTACAATCGCGGCCATAATTAGTTGGAACATCCATGTAATAATTACCCTTTCGTGCTTTCCCGTTTGCGCAAAATGTACACTATCAAAACATTGCTGTCTTTGACGGAAGGCTTAAAGCCTCTCCTAAACATTAATAACTCCCCCCCTCCCCACTGGGCAATGTTGACCCTTCCCAGTATCCCGTAACCCAAAAATTATGTTTCAACATTGATCCAGGGGGAAAGGGGGAGTTTTTAAACACACATATAAAAGTGTTCCAACAATATTGGCCGAGATTGTAGGTCCTTAAGACGGAGCAGTTTACTGAAATGAACGTATGAATAATATTGTGATAAAAGTGTTAAATTTGTTGTATATAATCCTATATATTAACAATTTATAATGACCTATAAAGCATGATTCGAACAGACTCTATGATCTTAGGATCCTCCTTTAGTATAGTCCCATCAGGTGTTTTATAGGAGTGTACGCACAAAATCACATACATGTACACCTAAACTGTCAATGATTGTTGCACCATTTAATTAATCACAGATAATTCAGAACCCAATTTTGCAATTCCCAAGTCTATCAACAAAGATACTTGCAAACACTGTCTGAATTTTAATAAAACCTATGAACACAACAATAATTGATTGTATTTCTTAAAACAATCCTAACACAATGATGTCAAAGAACCAACAACACCAACTGCAAAGTGTCTCCCTATATCCTTGGAAGCATCCATAATGGAATTAACTCCATCAATATAGTAAACAAACTATTTTGCTCTACATGTATCTCAAAATAAGCCTGGCCAGCAAGATGTTTTTACGACGTGATGCGTCACATGTCCCTGCAAAAAAGTATAAAACATGTTTGAAATTCAAAACGAAGATGTGATGAAGTTCAGGGTTTACTATTGATCCTGCCAAACAAAAACAATTTTCTTGGGAATCCACTACATAACACTTTACTTGAAACTTTAATGATTCAAAATACATGTCCCTTACACCCAATTCAGAACCCAATTTTGCAACTCTCTAAAAGTCTTTTAACTTCCATGCATTATTTGCAAACACTGTCTTTAATTGATAAAACTTATGAACACAACAAAATACGTATTTGTATTTTCTAAAAAAAAACCTCACATGATGATGTCAAAGAACCTCACAGTGGCGTAACTCCCAGGGTGCTCAGTGGTCATTACAAGAGGGGTATCATGCGTGTCCAAGAAATCACATAATTAGGGTAGTTTTTCAAGCTGGGGCACGTTACGTACGCAACGTGAATAGGGTATCAAAACAAGCCAAATTAAGAAAAAGGGTATAATTTTTACATCATTGGCTTTCATATTAAGGGTCCTTATATGCTCCATGAGGATTATAGATAGCCATGATACATGGGCGAGATATATTTCTCAAATTGTATCCGCGCAAGTGATCTGATAAATCAGCTCGGCATTTGTTTCATAATACTTTTAGCTTATTAGGGAAGGAAAAAAGGTTAGAAATGTGTCATACGTGGTAAGAGGTTTAAACTATGCAAATTACTTGCTTAGGGTATCAAAATATTTTGAGTACTTGTTTAGGGTATCAAAATATTTTGAATACTTGTTTAGGGTATTGAAAATACTACTTGCTTATAATAGGGTATGTAAAATACTGTGCCATACTTGTTTAGGGGGCGCTTTTCACATTAACACGATAACGTATTTAGGGTACTTTTTGAAAGTCCTTGGACGCGCATGATACCCCCTTGTAATGACCACTGAACACCCCGGGGCGTAACGTAACTAGACTTGAAATGGGGGGGGGGGGGGGGGGGCCTCCATTCCACACCCACACCGATTGATTTCATTTGGGGGGACAAGCAGCAGGGGCAAGGGTTCCAAGGGGGGGATCCCCCCTCCCCCCCCCCCAGTTCCAAGTGGGGGATCCCCCATCCCCCCACCCCACCCCCCGCTGGTTACGCCACTGCTACAACACCAAATTCTGGAAGTACAGAAGTGTCTACTTCCATGGACACATCCACAATGGAATTAACTCTATCAATATCACATCCAACTTGTTGCACACGTGGTAAGATTTGGGGTTACATCCCTAATCAAGTGTACAGTGCAGTATTGAATTGCAAAACAAATTTGATCAACAGAATACCCAATTATGAAAGGGTCATCCCCATACATACATAATCTATTTTGAGTGATTATCACATGTGCCGTATCACAATTTCACATCAAAGAGAACATTTTTTGACAACATTAGGTTAGGATTGTGAACAGATGCAGATATCACTGACAATTAAACATTATTTTCAATGCTACCTAGTTTTTGAAAAGTGAGGTTTTACTCACTGGAAATATGAGGAAATATTTTGTTTTTAAACTTGTCTTTATTTAAAAGCTATTTTGCTCTTTGCCTCTGTTTTGGCTGACAAGATCTGATTTGTCACAAGTGTTATGTATATATGAAGAGGTATTTTGCAAAAGGGCTATGGTGCATTTTTTCAAAAAATGAGTTTGATATAGAAATGTAAAGGGAAAAATCATATGTTTCAAGGAAACAAAGTCATTTTTTTTCAAAAAGACCTACATCTCATTGTAAACAGCCATTGAAATTGTTGTTTTGTTGCAAAAGGGCCTGTATCCAGAATTAAATCGGGATACAGGCCCTTTTGCAACAAAACAACAACTTCAATGGCTGTTTACAATGAGATGTAGGTATTTTTGAAAAAAAATGACTTTATTTCCTTGAAACATATGATTGTGACCTATACATTTCAATATCAAACTTATTTATTTGAAATGATTAAAATAAATGATTTTTTGTGTGTGGTATTTTTTCTTTATGTACAAACAGATGGAGTTTTGTTGCAAAAGGGCCTACATCCAAATTTTCAAAAAATGTAAACATGATTTTAAAAAAAATTAAAACTAGCACATTTAAAATTTATTTCAATTTCAATTAGTATGTAGTGTACCTCTTTCATAATCCATTCAGTTTTTCAATTGCTCAACTTGAATATTTAGAAACAGTTTTTTGACTTTTTCTCAATAAGAGCCAAAGTGGATGTAGGCCCTTTTGCAAAATACCTCTTCATATGCAGAAAAAGGGATTATATGAAACATGTCAGATAAATATTCAAATGTGAATATTATTAGCAACGAAGTTGTTGGTCGCCGGATTTATCTCAATTTGCATTGAATATGAATTATTCATGATGTTAAGTAATTTATCCAATCACTGTCTGTCCTTTATTATAATAAAGGACTCTAAAATTGACTACGTACAGTCATCGATTATCGTCGTTGCTAATAATATCGGGTAAATTTCAAAACTGAGACACAATAAAGTCTGGGATTTACTAAAATCCTGGCAAACAAAAAGATTCTTATGATTTTGTTCAGAACCCTAGACCATTAGTAGTACTGTATTGTAAACCACTTATTCAAGCATTTTAACACTAATGCTTCAAAATGCACCCTTATGATTTAGAGCTCAATTTTGCAAATTCTCAAGTCTTTCAACATCCACACAGATAATGCAAACCATTGACCTTAGGGTCAATGTGCAAACACTTTCTTTATTAACTTATGAACACAATTGATTGTATTTTCTAAACAAAATTTCCCACATGATGATGTCAAAGAACCTACAACACCATCTGCAAATACAGAAGTGCTTACTTCCATGGAAGCCTCCACAAAGGGTAAGATTTGGGGTTACATTAACAAGTACACAGTGTACCATCTTGAATTGGTATCTCAAACCAATTCATCTTCAGAATAACCAAGTTTTCATCTTCACTTCATTATGGTCTATATTATTTATTCATGCGGAAAATGATCCACAGGACCTGTTTGTATTTAAGGTTGTTCCTATGGTTAATTTTTATTTGATATTTTAATAGAGCTTGCCGAGTTCCATAATAATCTGACATTTGAGCTTGATCGGAGGTACGGTTTTCTATGACAATTTAATTGTCAAAAATGAAGCAAATTGAAGCGTTCATTTCTTTTGTTTCTTATTGTTTTTTTGACCCCTAGCAAAATAATTAATCTATGCAAAAATGTTTAATTAATTTTTACAAGAAAAGTATAAATGCTACAAAAGCTGGAATTTTGGGAGCTTGTTAATTATAGTTTTTAGAAACTTTCCTGTGCTGCGGGAGGCTGTAAGACATCTGCATAATTAATTATACTTAATTATCTAAGGAAGCTTTAGATCATTGAAAATTGAGGCTAATTAATCATTTAATGCACTTACTTATTTTTTAAAGTTTATGCACATTCTTAAATATATTACCACTTGGTGTATATGTTGGTTATACTACTCTCCTTTTTCCCTGTGCTGCGGGAGTCTATGGCCATGCGTTATGAACTCGCCACCCTTAGCGTTCGTTACATCACAAATATTATGAATTGTTACACCAATTGAGTTTCAATTTAGAATATCTCCACAATTATCAACCCTAAACTAGCAAAAGTATACATTTTTGGAAAGCTGAAGACACAAACAATCTAAATATACACATTTCAACTCATTATACAGGGTGACCTTGAAATTATACAGGGTGGACAAAATAAATTCCGGATAAAAAGTGGGTTACTTAATGCATTGCTTATTACTAACTTACAGTAATAAACTGAAAGTAAACAATGTTTATATGGTTAGAGGATGGGGGAAGCCTACTGACTTTGGAGAAAGAAAAATCACAGTTGTTTGTTAATCTCAGAATACAGGGTGTTCCAAATTATGTTATTTTTTTTCTTTCAATTCAACATATTTTGAACTAAAACATTTTAGCCCTAACCCCAACTGAAAAAGTAAGTCCATATTTGGATTCCTTATCAAATTTCCCTTCAGAAAATGTATACTTTGACTATGAATGATAGGATAAGTAATTAAAAAAATACAGCAACTTTTCGATTTTGAAGACATCCGCAATACTTACTACAGTGTTCAATATGAAAACGGGTAGTTTCGTACGTAAAAGTTCCTATTTGATAGACTAAACCAATCATAAAGAGTTCAAAATGATTAAAAACAATTAGCAGAATTGTTTAGCTGTAAATTAAGACCAAAATCAAGTTTGTAGCCCCTGTAGTAGTGAATTTAATCAAGTTTACACACGCGAAACGCCCCATTCCCATAGAGTTTATGTGTACCTCCCCCCCCTCCTCCTCCCCTACCTCCTCCTCCCCCACCTCCTCCACCTCGACTGTTCACAATTCAATCAACCACAACTTCGTTAATTGAGAAGCTATATCGTTCATATTTACAGGTTTGTTAGTCATATTAATTAGCTTTTAAATGAGACCAAAAACATGACTATAGCTTTTTGTTTTGCTGAGATATGATGAATTAATTTGAAAATACGTAACAACACCACCATTTTTGGGTGACGAGTTCAAAACGCATGGCCCTATAGGAGTTTTTAATAAATATTTAGAGCAAAAACCAAGAACTAAATTGTCATACAAAATCTTACCTAGGGAGTCAAAAAAACAATAAAAAACAAAAGAAAATAGACTGCCCTCTGTTGGCCGAAAAACAATAAAAAACAAAATGATGTTTTCATTTTGCATTACATACATGTACTGCCTAGTAAGCATACCATCACTATCGCATTTTAATAGTCTAAAGTTTGAGAATTGACCATTTTCACATGACATCCATGTCAGCACTGGCACGATTCTCACTATATTGTCAAGCCCATGTTTAATTATCATAATAGGAATGAAAAAGAAAATACCATACTAAATACAATGATTAGGTGCTACATGGTTACTTGTGATGCGTTCGTTTTTGTCAACTCGATATTGGTGCTTGCTTGTTGCAGAGGAGGAAATAACCACACAGGATTCAACAACACAGGAGTCAACAACACAGGAATCAACAACACAGTCGAGTAAATATTAATTGAAATTGTCTTTCAATTATGTAATAATTGTTTGCCTTAGTATTCTTTTCGCTTTTGATTTTCACACATCAGAACTTTGTTTAAATATGAGTTGATGGTAAATGTCACAGCTTACAATATTTTACATCTAAGCTGCTTGATTGAATTCAAATAAAACTTGATATTGTTTTCAAAAAAACACAACCCCCACCCAACAAAAAAACAAAAAACCCAAAACAAACCCGACATTTTTATAAAACCAGCCTTTCTCTGTTTATACAGAGTTCAACCGTGTGTGTGTCATTAATAATTAGCTCTTTGCATTCAAAATCACCGCTAATTATCTAATTGTAAAAAGTAATATTTTGCAAGCAACAAGTATAAAGTTGTAGCATCTCCATCTCACGATTTACATTTGTATTATAATCCAATGTATAATTAAACAAACAATAACAAACAGAACATCACGTGCATCTCAGATGAGAGTGTCAATTTCAAGCATGATCACCATTGTGCTGTATAATGTTTGTTCTATTGTTAGTCTGATTATGGTCGTTAAAATGCATTGTATAAAAAAAGGTTAGCACTTAATGTCGTCAGCAACTCTGAAACGTTGTGGTATTGATATGCGGTCTACTCGTTTATTCCCAAGGGTCATTATTCCAAAATAAATGTTAGGATCATTATTCCGAAGGGTCATTATTCCAAAATAACTGTAAGGGTTGTTATTCTGAAATGTTGTTATTCAGATAATACAATATGGGTTGTTTTTCTGAAAAATACAACACGTGGTTAGGGTCAATTGTTTAATTTTCAGAATATTGACCCTTACACATTTCCGGAATTACGATCCTTTGAAATAAAGACCCTTCGAAATAATGACACTTTGGAATAATGAACCTGACCCATTGATTGTAAGAACAAATACAATTGAATAAGATAATGTGTAGTGGCTATAAAAGAGTCTGTTGTTTTAATATCCAGCATATAGTCCCAGAAATTTTGGTCCAAAATGGAAGCTGACTTTAACAATTGGTGTGAAGCAAACAGCTTCTTACAGTGATAACTTGTAAAGATACACGTTATCATGTTGAAAATCAGTTCCCCAGGTTGACTGAAAATCATTTATCCATTGAATGAAGGCAAACTTTTACTTAACCTGGAACAAGCCAACAAATGTTGTCATAGCAATTATATGTCTTTAGGTAAAAAAGATACGTTTCAGAGTCGGTGAAATGTTCAAACCTGAGATGAAACTGCTGAGCATTACAGGCTGTGTAAACAGTTGAATAAAATATATTCAAAAGAGTTAGCCATTGTGGGTACTTTTTGAAAATGTGTATGTGCACCCTTTTTATATGTAGGGGTGTCAGCTTATTGTTTTCTTTAAGACGACAAAAAAAAAACACCCTGTTTTAAGAGCCCGACCGACCCACTTTTTGTATTTTTCAAGATATTCTTTTTGTTGTTAGTTTAGATATTTTTCTCAAATCATGTAAAATCAACTGTTTTTGGCCCAAAATCTGTCAAAAATTTTGTCAATCAATTTAAAAAAACAAAAAACAGAAAATCTGTTGAAAAAACCAGATTTTGGCAGATTTTGGTGACATTTTAGGTTTTAAAAAAAGAAAAACAACCGACCGACCCTACTTGACAGGTCCGTCCGCCCGTAAAACAGGGTGTTTATTTTTTGTTGCCCAAGAGCTAAGTAAATAGTGGCCATTAAGTATAGGCTCAGGAAACCTCTTAACCCTAACCACCAAAGTGTTTTGAGGAGGAGAAAACAGGTCAAATTTGGGGGGAAAGTCTAGCTGACCTGGGCCTGACGCCAGGTGTCGAACATGGGTCACCTGTGTGGGAGTCCAGCCCCTACTTGATCATGTCACAGAGTCAGCTTTGACAAATCTTAAGATTTGTCTCAGCATATGATAGCCTGCCAGATTGCACAATGAGATACACTGGGGGAGCGTGCACTACCAGCACCTACATAGTGTAGTTTATTAGTAGTGATGAGAAACGTTACGGTTAAAAGATTAATTAACCAATTAACTAACTCCTTTTGGAGTACAAATTGGTTTATTAATCTATTGACAGCACATGATCCCTAGCACCAGGTTGAAATTTTTACTTGGTGAAATCTGTGTTCTGTCATGTACTGTAAATGATTATTTAATTAAGGCACCCCCCCCCCCCCCCCCCCAACCTTTTCCGAAGTGAAGAATATGAGCTCATATTGTAACTTGAATGGCAGAAGATTATTTTTTTTGGACCCCATCCACCCACTTTATTGTATTGATTATAATACTGTTCTCTTTATTTAATGGCCCATATATACCTCAGTGAAATTGTTATGAGTTTTAGATGCATTTCCAAACATGTTATTGGCTTATTCCTTAAGGTTCGGGTGATTGAGTGATGAAGATACATGTACTGTCAGCCTAATTGTAAAATAAAAATGTATCTCCTCTCACCCCAATATCCCCTCTGGGTCCTGATTTTATGACACAACTTGAGGCCTACTTACATTTCAAAACAGGGAAAAGAACCTACAATGGTAAACTCTTGAATCCATGAAGCTTAGATAGTCATCATTCTTTGGTACAAAGGCTAAATAGTTTAGTAACTGCAATCATTCTTCTTTTTCTTGGCTTTCTGTGAGCACAGAAATCTCAACATTTCATCATTGATGTGCTTTTTCCTTAGGCCTTCTAAGTGTGTCATACATTCTTTGTACTAGCTGTATGCAACCTGATCAGCACCGGTATTAAAATAAATGCAACTGCCAGCATTGGTCTTCCCTACCCATCCCATCCCACCTCACACAAAATGATGGGGAAGAGGGTTGGAAAACTACATTTCCCTCCATAATTTTCTAATCGTCAGCTTAATAAAATAATTGCCTTAGTCATTTTAACTACTTTTGAGAAAAATTGAAAAAACAATCTAGTTTTGTTACTTTTATTAACCATTCAAAGCATAATAACATGTTGATACAAGACAAAAAATTATGGCTTCGTTGTCATGTCTCAATAGTATTACGTAACCAATTAAAATCACTTTAATAACAAATACCGCTGTGACTTAGGCAGTTGTCTATTTACTTCGCACTTTTACATCAACAATCTGTGACTTCTGCAATTTGACTATGCTCATTCTAACATTTTAAAATTCTTAGAAATTCACTATAATACTCTACCTTTTTTACATCCAGACTCTGGCACTACAATCACCTTTCTAACTTATAAAACACTTTCACTGTCTAAATAGTTACACTATTTGATTTAGGCAATGCAATAAATATGCCTAAGTCATGCGTCACGCGTGACTTAGGCAATAATCCTTTTGATTTGGTAGCATGATTTAGAGTTGAATATTGACAAATGTAGGTGCCTCCCATTGTAAAGAGCTGATTTAGGCAAAAATCTCAATTTGTTAAAACAAATGACTTAGGCAATTATTTTATTAAGCTGACAATATGCATGTTTTATCTATTTGGAATGAGCAACATTTTCAACAAATACCCAAATTACCAGCGAATGAGATTCCCAAATTTCCCCATTTTTGCCTTGCCTGGTGGGGATCTCCAAAGGCTTCATTATATCCCAATTCACATCTTTCTTGGGGGGTCCTAGTGCATCCCACCTGTTGGATTGTGTTTATAATTAGTACATGTAGTCATGCAGTTATTGGATTTTTGGACTGGCTGCTAATCATGTTGAATACTGAATTGCGCTCCCGGGGTGCTCAGTGGTCATTATGCGTGTCCAAGAAATCACGTAATTAGGGTAGTTTTTCAAGCTGGGACATGTTACGTGCGTAACGTGAATAGGGTATCAAAACAAGCCAAATTAAGAAAAAGGGTATACTTTTTACATCACTGGCTTTCGTATTAGGGTCCTTATTTGCCCCATGAGGATTATAAATATCCATGATACATAGGCGAGATATATTTCTTAAATTGTATGCTTGGCAAGTGATCTGATAGATCAGCTCGGCATTTGTTTCATAATACTTTTACTTAGCTTATTAGGGAAGGAAAAAAGGGTTAGAAATGTGTCATACGCGGTAAGAGGTTTAAACTATACAAATTACTTGCTTAGGGTATCAAAATATTTTGAGTACTTGGTTAGGGTATCAACATATTTTGAGTACTTGTTTAGGGTATTGGAAATACTGTTATTACTTGCTTAGGGTATGTAAAATACTGTGGGCTACTTGTTTAGGGGGTTATTTTTCACATTATCACAATTACGTATTTAGGGTACTTTTTGAAAGTCTTTGGACGAGCTTGATACCCCCTTGTAATGACCACTGAGCACCCCGGGATTGCGCTATCTTTTTCTGTGTGTTATTTGTGTGATTGGGCTTATTTTTACTTTACGAGGATATGATCAGAGGCAAACTATGCTCTATATCATTGCTGTTCTGTCAAAACCTTCGTATATTGGTCCATGCACCATGCATACAGTAAAACTGTGGTTTGCTTTAGGAAGCGTTGCTTTATATTCAGGTGGCAAGAGCACTTACAAGGTGTTACATGTAGTTGTGTTTTTTGTCCTTGAACATGTTTCGAGCAGACTGTGCAAAGGTTATACCTGAGTCTAAAAGTACTTTAGGTATTTTATTCTCAGGTTATGGAAGAATACTTCCATGGTTATACATAGGATAGGAAATATTAGTTTATACATGCTGAAGGGCCAAATAAACATATATAGTGTGTTTCTATTGAGACCCATTATCCGGGTTAACCCGGAGGAGAGATTAATTTTGCTTAATAGAAACAGACATTATCCTGTATCCTCCGGATAATAGCGGAGGGATTTTCCCTCCGGTATTTATCCTACTTCTGCAAGGATAATACCGTAGGCATTATCCGGATTGCGCTAGTAGAAACTCACTTCGTTCCGATACAGTGCGCAAGCGGTAGGGAACTCGGAAGTAAGCATACAACATCGATTGCAAGTGCCATAATTATTTGTCGTCTCCGACTTGCTTTCTGGTACAAATGTGCGCGTCTCTGAAGAAGCTGGGTATATTTGGGTATTCTTTTGAATATATTTTGATCATTAGAACCGCTCATAATTTTGCTCAGCTTGCATGGATGGAATCAAGTCCATGCATTATGAAGCTAGCTTTACATTCTTATTATTTCATTGTTTTTAGGTCCTACAACAGAAATATCTTATCTACTAGGTAGATGGATCATTAATCAGACTTTTAATGATGCTTTGTTAGACCCATCGTCTGACGTGTATAATGAGAACGCTGAGATCCAAACTAATGCTGTGAGTATATAATTGAAGAAAAAGAAAATACATGTTAGCGTTACAAAAAAGGAACTCTCTCTGCAAAACTCTAGCAACTCTACATATT
Organism: Ophiura sarsii; assembly: GCA_035610835.1. Taxonomy (NCBI): domain Eukaryota; kingdom Metazoa; phylum Echinodermata; class Ophiuroidea; order Amphilepidida; family Ophiuridae; genus Ophiura; species Ophiura sarsii. The sequence goes on along the minus strand of CM069449.1, from coordinate 70,566,855 downwards.
ATTAACCCTAACCTTCCGTAGCAATTAGATTCACTACGGCCAGAACAATGTCCACACGCATGATAGAACATTGATTCGATGGTCGATGACGTCATCATCCGAACTGATATTTGAGTACAAAATCGCTGCCCTGGTGAGTGTTGGCAGGTTAGGTCAGTGGCTAGGGATACGGCGGTGGTGATCAGAGGGTCCGGGGATCGAATCCCTGGGTGTCGAGGCGATTTGTTGGGTAAAATGTCATATTTTGTCCCCCTTCACACAGTTTCACACATAAATTTATAGCCTGGCTGTTTAGGGTTAAAATGCTTGTTTGATTAGATGGGCTTTATGGGTATTCATACCATAGACGATGTCACCTGTAACGTCACAGCAGCCCAGCAAACTTACTTGGATGCCAATGTGCACCTGAATATAAAAGCTTGCCTCCCCGTATGCGCGTGCATTCAAAGTGGAGGGGGTCCATTATAAACCATACACCAAACCAATTCCCTGTGCACAGGAATGGAACCGGGCACTTAACATTGTTAATCAAAAAGAGGTGACATGTTCTACAGCAGGCCTTCTCAATTAGATTTTGTGATGCACCACTTTTGAGATGTTAGTGATCTAGAAGCGCCACTATCCCTGTGAGCGTAGCGAATGACGGGTGGGGTCCAGGGACCCACCTTAGGGCCCCTGGTGGGGGTCCCTGGAAGCTCATGGGTTTACCCCCTTTTAAGAGGCTAAGGAGAGCTATATTTGCATGCAATATGGTACAAGATATGAAGAGATGTTGATGGTAAAATGTACACAAAATTGTAGCAAATGTAGTGATAATCAATAGGTCTACTACTAATAATCATAACTAATACCCCACTGCAGTTAGTGGCTGAAGTGGATCTTCATGCTTCTTGCGATCTGGTCGAAGTTGGGGATATATTTCTTCTTCTTTTTTTATTTCTTTATTATTATTTCTTTTTTTCTTTCTTTTTTTATTATTTTTTTCTTCCATGCGTCCTTCCGTGCGCCACTCGGACTGATGCCATACCCCAAAAGTGGCGCGTCCGCCACCATTTAAAAAGGCCTGTTCTAGAGGTTAAGAGTTTAGGTTAAAGGGGCATTAAGAGATGTGGTGGAGGCAGCGCCCCCTATATGATAAAAACTGTGATTTGTATAATTGTATTACATGTATGAACTTACACCCATAAGAGTTAAAATCAGCCCTCTTTGTACAACAAAACGTCGATTCAAAATGCTGGTAGAGCCGCAACCAGCATTTTACATGGTTAAGGGTGGTATTCCAACATATTTAAAACATTGTTTTAATCAAATTTTGCTGGTTGTTTTTTTAGTAGAAACAACAATAGTGGCAATCTTTAATGTTCATCTTGAATTCGGAAGTAAATTAATTAAAATTAAAAAAATTCAACATGACATTGTGTCCCTTTATGAGTAAAACTGTTTTAACTTGACCAACGGCAAAATCATTAAACACTTAACCTATGATTGTTGAATATCTAATAATTGAATACTATTTTCTTGATGTATCAAACATTTGTGTAGATGGATGGTGTGTTCATCAGCACTAACGACTATATTGGTTGCAGCGTTATTCGGTTCTCCAATGGAAGTATAGTTACAGACTTTAAAATCTTACTGGATATTGATAGCTCACTGGAGGCATCCGATCTAAAAACAATCATAGACACTGCCATTGACAATGGGGATCTATCGAGTATTGGAGTCATTGGTGAATCTGTGGTATCAGGTGAGTTGTACAAAATGTAAGAATTCTCTCAGGGGCGTAACTAGAGGGGAGGTGGGGAAGTTTTTTCCCCTTGATATGCCCCCAATTACAAAATTAAACATAAATAATTGATAACGCCCCCTACCCGATCACACATCTGCCCCCCCCCCCCCCCCCCTCATGCCCCCTTGAGGTCCCTATATAGTTACACTACTGATTTCTCTTGGTCAGGGTTGTTATGTCAATTTTAGTTACAAGCCCTGTGGGGCAAGAATTTTCTTCCCCCGATCCTGGACTTCTCATCCCATACTACCCCCAAACTTAACCTGACCCGACCAAAATATTTTAAGCTTGAACTCACTTACTTCACCGTCATTAGGCCAAACAAAAAAGTGTTTGCTTGTCCTCGTCCGACCGACCGTCTCCTACCGTCCCGACCGTGACGTTTTAAACTTTTTTCCAATTTTTCCACAACAACAACAAAATAAAATCACCTTTTCGTTTGTGAAAAAAATAAATATCATAAAAATGGAAGAAAAACATGTTTTGAAACACCACCTTTTTTTAACATTGAGATATTTGTCTTTTGCATATGTATTGTTATTTGTCAGTGTTCAATGAGATTGAGTTTCATCTTCAAATAACTAAAAAAGTATGATAAATCCTGCAGTGTCGGCAGTTCATATTTCGTTAGTTTCAGAGTTAAAAACGCCATTGCTTTACACATATGTGCGCAGAACTCTTTCTGTCGGTTTAAAATTTTAATGGCAGTTTCTGCGCAAGTCGGGGCATGTTATAATCATGACATCACTTTTGATGCTAATCTTGTTCCCATGCCGCTGAGTGTTACGAAAGGCGCCAATAAAACTATTGGTGCACCACGGACACAAGGAATCATATAACAAAACGGCACATCCGCGCATCGTTAGAAGATGTAAACAATTATGAAATCCATCGTGACTCGTGAGCGAAATAATGCCTGTATTTCCTTGTGTTTTGTGACTAAAATGTGTTTTAGTTCAAATTGTAAAATATAGTTCGTGTTTACGTATACCGTGTTTTGCTTACGGGCCACAGGTTATATGTGCGTTAAACGGTCGCATTGCCTAGTGTTCATATTGATACTTGAAACAGGATTTGAAAGAAGAAGAAAAAAAAAGAAGTAAATCCGACCGACCCAACTTTTCTTTTTGCATCTATGGACAAGCAAACCATTTTTTTGGCCTTATTTAGTGTAAGTTATGTTTAGCAATGTTTTACAATGTTATGTTTTTATATTGTTAAGCACTGTGGTATCATTGTAAAATGTGAAAGAGCGCTATGCGTTATTTTCCCTAAGACCGGACCGGACCTTTCCTGTTTGTCAACCCCCAAACTATGGCGATTATTTGCTCCCCGTATTGGAACTGGCCTGTAAATAAAGGGAAAGATGATCCTGACCAGATTTGCTTCTGGTCCGGGGGATATCAGGGTTTCAGTGTGCCCCGCAGGGCACTTACTAATCTATACTCATCATCATCATCAGTACGCTTTCCGTCCCTAATCGGACATTGCGTGCTTAATCTAAGCTAGCAATTAATGTCCATAAATGGACGCCCCCTTCCGCTACGATAGAGGCCCGGATTTAACCGTTTTTTCCTGTAACCTGGGAATATAATGTGTACAGACACAGACCGGGATGATCCCCTACTCTTTACGAAGGAGTCTGTGACCTTTTAACATGTACTAGGTGCTGTCAAATGGGATGCCTTTATTTATCCATATACATTAAAGGGACATTAAGTGGTGTTGAAAATTTTAAATGTTTAAAAATTTACTTCAGAATTCAAGATGAACATTAAAAATTTCCATTATTGTTGTTTCTATTAACAAAAACACAGCCAAACTTGATTAAAACAATACCATACTGCAGGGGGATACTGTCGGACGTAAAATGCTTGTTGCGGCTCTACAAGCATTTTTGAATCGACGTTTTGTTGTACAAAGAGGGCTGATTTTTCTTAATCCATGTGTAAGTTCATACATGTAATACAATTATAAAAATATAAAATCCCACTTTTTATCATATATTTTTGTAATTGAGGGCGCTGCCTTCACCACATCTCTTAATGCCCCTGTAATACACTGATAACAACTGATAACAGGGATAGCCTTACCGCAGTAGCTCAGAGCCTGGTGGTGTATACGGAGTCGAAGTGGCCTGGTAGATGAACACTAGGCCTCAGTGGCGTAGCTGGGATTTTTTTCAGGGGGGGCAAGATTTCTGAAATTTTTGTAAAAGGTTGCCCCACATTTTTTCCAAGTCACCAACTCGTGAATTTCACGTAAGTGGGGGGGGGGGGGGGGGGGGGTGGTGGTGGGGGGGGTTGAGGTTCAAAAAATGTCGCACGGTCAAAAAAACAAAACGCACAGTACATTAAAACGCACAGTATTTTGCCTTATTTCACTATTTGGGCTGAATATACCCACACATAACCGCCCGCCATCTCGGTCTTTTATCATTATTTTCCTATTTTCATTTTTTTCCTCCTTTTTAATTTTTTTTAGAGGGGCTGGGGGGCGGGGGCACAAATGGGTTTTTTTCCGTCAGGGGGGGCATTTGCCCCCCCTGCCCCCCCCCCTGAGCTACGCCACTGCTAGGCCTATTAGTAGAGTCATTATCTTGGATTTCGTGACCAATTTCTTGATACCAAAGTTTCTTAGTGAATTTGTCAACTAGAACCATTTTAAAAGAAAAAGAGCTCCCATGCACCTCTCAAAAGTGACGGGACCGTTCTTTTATAGCGCAAATTTCAAAATGGCCGCCATACAGGGGCCCAAAAATCAAATGACTTTAATTAAGCTAAAAAGCACACCAAATTGTTCGGCTGAGCACAAGGATTCCGAAAAAGAATAGTTGTATAGTTTGCCCTACTTCCGATGTTTGGTTAAAGAGTTATCGGGTAAAACATAAAAAGGTCGTTATAAAAGAACTTTCCCGTCACTTTTGAGAGGTGCATGGGAGCTCATTTTCTTTTAAAATGGTTCTAGTTGACAAATTCACTAAGAAACTTTGGTATCAAGAAATTGGTCACGAAATCCAAGATAATGACTCTACTATATTATTAAAACAAAATAATTCTCTGTCGCTTACCCAGCTGATTGCATAAAATATCTTATATATACGAAAAGCTTGAAAAGTTGATACAGTACCTCAACTTATATGTTCTCCTGTAAGAAGTGGAAACTGGCACAAAATAACAGTCAACATAATTTGCTGAAAATTTACCAGTAAGCTGAAGCGTTAAGACGTGAATGAACGAACTGTCACCCTACTATACCACTCTGCTATACTATACCACTCTGCTGCATATTCGATACTCAATTTAATGACTGCATTCAACCGATCTTAAACGGGCTTAAAGGGGCATTGAGAGATACGTATGGGAGTGCGCCCTCAATTATCCTGGAAATCAGGGGTTTTTGCATCAAAGTAATACTTAGGCATAATACTAACTACCATCTGAAACAGACTATGAAACAGTTTACCAACATTCGCCGTTTATCATATAAAATTTCATGATTTTCTTAGTTTCGTCTTAATAGTTTCGATATGATCATATCGAAACTAGGTGCTGAATTCGGAAGTTATGCTATCGTTTTACTCACAGACTTTCGCGGCAAATCTCAACCAGGAAGTGCAATTATTTGCTTATTTGGCATGAAGGCGATGTCAGAATTGTATGACATTTTGGATTTGGGCTATGTTGCTGATTATCTTTACGTTATTTGCTCATTTAGTATATCGATACATCTCTCAATGCCCCTTTAAGCCACGTTAGAAAATACATTTAATCGCTAGATTCGATCAAACGCTATTAAAACATTTTCAAACGCGCCTGCCCTGAAAAAAAGCAAAACATTAATACACTGATAACAACTGATAACAGGGGTAGCCTTACCGCAGTAGCTCAGAGCCGTCACCGGCCTACCCCTCATGAAGATCAAAAGAACAGTACATGTAATGAACAGCAGAAACAGCTCATGAAATAGTTTCATCAGGAATTCAAAGAAACATTCCAAAATGGAAACTTTCTATTTTTCCATACGGGTCATCCATACGCAATGATGGCGTAATGCATACAATCCATTCAGTTTATTCTTTGAATTGACGCGGGATTTTTGAAAGTGATGTAAACTCGCATGGATACAATGGGATTTTTAGCTTATAGTTTTGGTGAACAAAGTTCAGTAGTCTGCCTTGATTCTGCTGTATGCATCAGAAATGTAGCACTATTCGATTCAATATTACATTTTTCGGTCAACTGCGGTCATGATCATATCACCATAAATCGGTACGATATACGAGTAAGTTTATTTTGAACTACGTCTGAATTACAGGAAATTGCAGGAAATACATGAAAATGACCAAATTGTCGGACTTATTTCTTAAGAATTCACAGATTGGGAACCACATTTCCCTAAACAGAATGACATATTCAATCATTCGTAACTTTTTCGAATATACCGCCGATTTCAGTGGAAGTTTTGCTGAAATGTTTGTTTCCCTTTCGGTGGTGTAAAATATTATCATGCATGCTTACGAGGGACCAAACATCCATTGTCTTAATTAAGAAAATATATGTTATGCCCCTCTTACGCATGCATGATAAAAGTTTACAAATAAAATCTAGAAACCCTTTTAGTGTGATACGTACACGGGATGTCAAAACCACTTAAGTTTGGAGGTTGATCGCGGCTATACACATGTCTTCCAAGCCCGATTCAAGGTCATTTTTAATGTTTGACATACAACATTGTGTGTCAAACATTAAAAATGACCTACTGAATGGCCTCCTGAAGCGCATATTAATTGTTAGGAGGGTTTTCCTTGATTTTTGTAATTCAACACATTAAGGCTACCTGAATAATGTGAAAGGACTTTGAAATATTGTCATTTTTTCGAGTTTCATGACATTTCATGACTGTTTTTATAACGGTTGTAACATTGACACACGTTACAACCGTTACACATTCGGACGGTTCTCCAGACCCTGATATTGATCAAAATTACCCCCAGTTGGTTTTGTTTCAAGTAATTGATGTCCGTCAACTGAAGAAATAAGCACAACCCACATACATATGGTCAACTTTTCAAGATTTAGCCTTTTATATCTTGTGTGTCAAGATTAAAACATTGCGGTTGTAACATGTGTGTGTCAAAAAAATGTTACAACCGTTACCATAGGGTTTGTGTACAAAAATAAATTGACATTAAGCTAGGATTCTGAAATTTTGCTCGCTATCTCCCTGCTACTTTACAGTAGTGTTGGCCAAATATGAGCTAGAAAATCAATTTGAAACAAGATTTAGAGCCACAAACAAAAAAAAGGTATCATTACTGTGGAAACACCCATCTCCTCCTCCCAATGACTGCTGGTTTCTTTGTTTGTTGTCTAATTCATATGTGTGGGAAATGTATAGATTCAAATGAATGGTTGATAATCATAATCAATAGAGGAATCTTACCTGTAGGAGACTATCAACAATCATGGGTTCTCTCATTATTTTCAGATCTAAATGAGTGTCATTATGAGGAGTTACACGACTGCAATGCAGAGGAGAATGAAGATTGTGAGGACACTGACTCTGGTTACATTTGTAAATGCAAAGAGGGATATACAGAGCCAGGCTGTGTTGAAGGTAAACCTTTATTGTATGGGAGGAAGGGGAATAGGAATGAAAAGGGGGAATGAAAAGGGGAAGGGGAGAAGGGGAAGGGTGGAAGGAGAAGGCAAGGAGAAGAGTGGAGGATATAAGGGGAGGTTGAGAATAGAGAGAGAAAGGGGGGGTGTCAGAATTGTACTTTTTCTTTAATTGAAATTTTGATAAACAAATGTGTTCCCCATGGCCCCATTTCCCCCTATAGAGCAGAACTTTTTGCACATTAAATACATATGATATAATCAGTTCTGAGATTTTAACAATTAATCATACCAGCCATGCATCAAGTATTTGATGGTATTAAGTGCTTCATATACTTTACAATTAGACACTTGATTCAACCGTGTAATTAATGCATGCCTGGGACCTAAAGTACACTTTATCCATACTCAATTTTGCTGCATGGAATGATATATTGATAGTGGTATCTGGAGTCAAAATAACTTGCACCTTGACATATCCCAGCAGATACCACACTATTAAATACCTTGCCTATTCGATTACATGTTAAGGGGGGGGGGGGGGGGGGGGGGGGGTGGGTAACAAAAAGCCAATTTTCTCGCTTATAAAGACACTGGATTTTTCAGTTTGACATTGTCCTGAAAGTTTATGATATTTTTGATCATTTAATCACAAAAATTATATACGATCAGGCTTCTTGTTACATTGCGTTATTGCGTCCCCAGACGCAATATTTTTGCTAAAAACGCAGTACATTTTAAACTGGACTCTTTATTGCGTCCATCTCAATAATTTCTAATAGTGTGTCAAGATAATTTTGCACGTGTAAGTTTACAAATATTTAAAAGTCATTTATTTACTTATCTTTCTCTTTTTACAAACAATTTTTGGACATTTCAGCGCTGTAGTCTCCGTTTAACCATTCCGTATCCGATTCCGAAGTCACAATTCGCAAATTACATTTTTGACTTGGACCCCATAATTTCTTCTCGGACCCCATCATTTTGAGAATTGGTAGATTATGGGGTCCAGTGCACCCCATAATATTTTTACCTAACGAGAAGCCTGTATACGATGACCCCAAAAGTTCAGAGAATTAAACAACTGAATTTGGAGAGCTGGTGTACAACCGCGCTCAATCAACAGAAATGTGACCAGAACATTTACAATCAAATTTTACCTACAAAATCTACAAAATGCATTGAAAATGGTTTTATTTGCACTGTTTGTTTGTTTGTTTGTTTGTTTATACGGTCGGTCCATACGGACACACGCTTGGGTACCTTTCCTGATTACATTTTATTATTAGTAGGCCACACTGCTGAAACCTAATGAAAAAAGGCAGATTGTCGTAATATTATGTACTGGTGTGGTATCAGCATCAGCATTTCGCCCACACTAACAGTAACACCCCATGCACCCTTCACTTACAAGACACATGACTGATGAATCTTTGTAACTGGATCTTAAAACTTCTTTAAAATCCTCAGATAAGGGAGGATTAAGTTTCAGCCAGAAACTTGGTATTGGATTAGGAGTTGTGGCTGGTGTCATCGTAATATGCATTTTAATGGGGTGCTATGGCTATGTAAAACACAAACCAAAACCTAATCAAGGTAAGGAAGTCTTCAATAGAATTGTGACATTAGAGGTACATGTATGTGACCCAATCAAGTTCACTGTTTCCCATAAATATTGAGGAAAATTGAGGCTTTAAAGAAATCTTTCATTTAGGTGGCGTGCAAAACACCTAAATGAAAGATTTTAAGCTGAATGAAAAGCTGTAAGGTGGTTAACCACCCACAAATATGTATGCTGTTCTATGGGACAATTGTAAGTGGAATTTTGCCTCTATTTTAAAAAAATGATAAAGACCACTGACAAAATTGACTCAAATTTTGGAAAATGACTGTACAGGGTGTTAACAGAAAGAGTCAAAGGTCAAGTATAGGTCAATCTGTGTACACCCCATGTTACCCATAAGATTATTGCCACCAAGCTTGTTTGTAATGACCTTTGACCCCGTTCTGTCAAAACTTTAAACTATTTATTGCTGTTTTGGGAATAACATAATCTCAGGCAATCTGAGAATCAATCAATGGTGGTCATTCTGAGGATCTCTACAATGGCGGTCTGTGGACAGGTAATAAATAGTAGGAGAAATGTGTGACTTTGCACAGGGACTTTGTAAAGATGTCTGAAGGATCACATATCAAAATGAAGTCTCTGGCTCCTTCACTTCTGGGTGATTTCTAAAACTTTTTGATACCCCCTCGTACCATTCGGATGTCTCAGAGTTTTCCCCTTCACCAATTTTTTATCGTTGGGAGGGATGGGTTATTCGCGCATCGCTGCCTGGTGAATTTTTAATACACATTTGATCTTGGTTTATTAGCTTTTTCCAATTTTTCTGTTGGGGAGGATGGTTTTTCGTTTCCTACTGCCACATAGTTATGATCTACTTGAGCTTAATAATACTAGTGCAAATAAATGTCTTGTTATTAGGCCAAACATAAAAATAGGTTTGTCTCAAAGCTTGCGCGTGCATTGGTTTTGAAATGCCAAAAATACCGCGTCTGAAATGCAGGAAATTGTAAAATAATTTTTTTTCTCTACAAATTTTTATTTCTTCAAAAACACTGCACAATTGTTCTTAACACAACTACATCACAATATTCATTTCAAATAGAAAAAAACATTGTCAGAAAGTGTCAACGGTTGCAAATAGTAAAAGTAAAAATTGACACACAAATAAAAAAAAAATGTAAATAAATAAATAAATGGAAGACACAAAACCGCGCCCGATTTTGAAGCCTTTGCAAGCTTTGAGACAAACCTTTTTTTCCCCTTAGTATTGAGGCACACCACAAAATATAAAAGTATGGTGACGAATTTGGCAGAATTGTGAATTGTTAACCTCCACAGGGTTTTCCTCTGAGAGTGAGTGGGTTGTTTCTTGTCTGGATGCCTTCATATAAGTTTGGTTTGTAATTTTCAATCATTTTCTGCCACAAATTGCAGTAATTCATTCATCCAATTTATGGACTTTGTTGGGATAATTACTGAATAAAAGTCAATCTAACTCAAGTGTCGATATAAAGACTGTAAAAAATTAGACACGAGTTAATAACATAAATGCCATAAAGGGTCATTTACTTTATAATCTACAAGAGTTTTCAACAGCACCAGAGAGGCTGGGGGCTGATTGATTGTGAATTTATAATTGTGTGAATTTATAATTGTTGGGCAATCAAAATGTTGAGTGGTATACTGTCAATTGCACGCATCACCCATATGGAAACGATTAACCAGGTTTTTATCATAAAATAATTTGATCTATACCACAAGTCATGCACAGGCAGTGCTAAGTTCTGTGTACACAATACACCCAGCCACTGCACAGAAGCGCAAATCGTTTGGGTATGGGTTAACATTATTGAATGGTCCAGGAAAACGGCTTAGTCCAATCAAAAAAAGGTTTTCATATAATGCAAATGTAGGGTTCCTTCTATAAATAATGCCTTGGGATATTATAGTGCGGTCAACCGACAGCCTTGGGAAGCTGCCAAGGGGTGTTGGATTTGGGTCATGATTTGGCATTTTTTCACTCGGCCCGAAATATAAATAGTGTGATTTTGCAACATTTGATGTGCGAGTCCGGGAAAACGGTAGCTTTTATACTCGATCTCAAAGGTTAGTTTGTTAGAGGAATATGTAATGAATTATATTCTGGAAGGGATATTGTTTTAAATTTTTAATTTATTAAATATAACAATATTTTTGAAAAATTAGATTATTTTCTCTATGGGTAAATGGACACATTAATGATTTGAAAGCAGATGAGACTACATTGCCATATGATGTTTTGAGTCGCTTTTTCTCTTTTCTTTTGACTTAGAGTCTGTAGGCAAATAAACAACATATAAATAAGTAATTGTATGGATTTCAATTTTAATTCCAATCTTGACACATTTTAAATTATTTATGTAAAACCTTTTTCAGTTGGGAATTCGACGGAATTGAAAGCTGTACCTGATAAGAACAAGAAAACAGGCAAAGACAACACCAGTGTCACAGTAGATTCCACGGATAAGAGTTCCAAGGAATTGAAAGATGGACATGATAAGAGCAAGAAAACAGGCAAAGACAGCACCAGTGTCACAGTAGATTCCACGGATGACAGTTCCAAGGAATCGAAAAATGGACATGATAAGAGCAAGAAAACAGGCAAAGACAACACCAGTGTCACAGTTGATTCCTCTGATAACAGTTCCAAGGAATCGAAAGATGGACATGATAAGAGCAAGAAAACAGGCAAAGACAACACCAGTGTCACAGTAGATTCCTCTGATAACAGTTCCAAGGAATCGAAAGATGGACATGATAAGAGCAAGAAAACAGGCAAAGACAACACCAGTGTCACAGTAGATTCCTCTGATAACAGTTCCAAGGAATCGAAAGATGGACATGATAAGAGCAAGAAAACAGGCAAAGACAACACCAGTGTCACAGTAGATTCCTCTGATAACAGTTCCAAGGAATCGAAAGATGGACATGATAAGAGCAAGAAAACAGGCAAAGACAACACCAGTGTCACAGTAGATTCCTCTGATAACACTTCCAAGGAATTGAAAGATGGACATGATAAGAAAAAGAGAACAGGCAAAGACAGCACCAGTGCCACAGACATCCCCCCTGCTGATGTTGACCAGAAGACCTAGACGATATCGTACATGAGCAACTATAACAGTGGTAAGAAAAACGAATTTGTTTATAATTTGATATCTTCTGTGGCGGATACAGGGGGGGGGGGGGGGGGGGCTTTGGGGCCCTTTTATGATTTTTTTTGGTGTCAGCCCCCTGTAAATTTTAATCCTGGATCCGCCACTGATCTTGGTATGATCTTCTTTCTTGACATTGGATTTTTGTTATTTTCTACTTATTGTTTACAAATTGTATTTGTTAATGTTAAAGCTGAAACCTCAGTCAGTGTTCAGTTGTTGAAACAAAATAATATAGATGACAACAACAAGCAAACTGACAGTACCCTTAATCTTTTTCGACAACATTGATGGTTACAACTTTATAGTACCCTCTCATCACACCACACAATCCTTTCCATGAGGCATACATGAGGCGCAAAAGTATTTCCCCCTGGAAGCTTTCAACAAGCAAGTCAGAATTCCTTTGTAAAATCGCCGTAGTAAATCACCTCATGAATATCAATTACCTTATTATCCCTATTAGGCTCCCATGCCCTTATAAGCGCCCACCCCTCTTTCTCCCAATGACTACCAAAAAGTAACACCTAATAAGCGCCTATCTTTTTAGCCACTGCAGCTCAAAATAAAGCATGAAAGTAGCTTCAGAAAGTCCCGGTACCACCAACTTGTTGGCGATCAATGTATCGGCAGGCTGTGCACATTTTCCACCAAAAATGTGCATCAAAATTCGGAAACAATTTGACAGTTTCCACCATAAACAACTTTTAAAAAAGTAACTTAATAAGCGCCCACCCAAAATGACTTTGCTAAGAGCCCTGGGCGCTTAATAGGAATAATACGGTAGCTCATTATCGACAGTGTACCGCTATGGGAATTTTCAACTGAGATCAACTGGTGTTGGGAAACCCCATGTGCAGAAATATATACATGATTTACTGGCATGTGCAGTTTATTGAAATACCTCCAGAAGGGACCATTCCAGCTTAAAAATATTATTTTTGTGACGTCAGATCATGTTTTTGGTAGATATTTATCTTTTATAAACCATATCATTTCGGACCGTAATAGAGCAAATTTAGAAAGTTTAAAAACACCAGGAAAATCCCATTGACTGACTGCACTGTAGTGTTACAATAGAGGATGGATACGATAGGATGGATACGAGTATCCTATTCATCTGATTTGAATTTGTTTTGGATTGAGAAGAGAAGGTGGCATGGTAGAAAATGGATTTATTATGCCTTGGTAAATGTATGTTGTTTATCGAGCGGTCCTTTGTGAAGATGAAATATTGGGAAAAACTCTTCTGCCTTGAATCATCCTATTGAGAACGTGGTTTGTTAACATGTATAAGGTCACTGGAGCAAATAGGACAATGAACTACATGCATGCACACTTTGTATTAAATTTTGCTGGTTCTCCATAGTATTTCAGCCTGATCGTATTGAAAATAATTTTAGATGTGCCTATAAAAAGATGAATATCTGCCAAAAACATAATCCGACGTCACAAAAAAACCTTTTCTATGCTGGTTCCTTCTGAAGGTATTCCAATAAACTGCGCATGCCAGTAATCATTTATAAATTTCTGCACTTCCCAACACCAGTTGATCTCAGTTAAAAATTCCCATAGCGTTACACTGCCGATAATAATGAGCTAATTGATATTCATGAGGTGATTTACTACGGCGATTTTACCTAGGAATTCTGACTTGCTCGATCAAATCATGAATTGTAATGGTTTTAAATCACGAATCTTAATAGGAAACATGACTTAATGGGTATAAAATGTACAATGAACACAATGAAATAGTGATGGGGTCTGATGGCTTATTAAATACTTGGTTGACAACACAGTGATAACTTGCAAGCTATCAGGGGAGGGGAATACTTTTGTGCGGCAGTGTATTTAGCAACAATATTAAAGAACTTGAATTCTGTACCACCTGTAAAATTTGCCAAGTCTCACATAGAACATGTGTATTAAATATGTCTGTGACCTCCCCTAAATTCTGATGTAATTAGGACATGACATACTTTTAACACAGTGTTTCATTAGTTTTTGGTTGTAATGATGCTTTCACAATTAGAATACTCCAGAACAGAAAACGAAACCCCATATTCAAAATAGTATCACATTTTTGCCCCAGGCTTTAAAACGATTCTATCGTAAGGCCGAACGACCCACTTTTTAAAGATTTATTTTTATAGAATTTTGTAGATTTTTTCTTCTTCTCAAATCATGTAAAATCAGCAGTTTTTTGCCGAAAATCTGTCTAAAATTTGTTTCACAATTTGTAAAAAAAAATCCTGATTTTTGCGACATTTTAGGTTTAAAATAAATCAAAAACCGACCGACCGACCGACCCTACTTCACTGGGCTGTCCGCCCGTAAAACAGGGTTGTTGTTTTCCGTCGCCTAATGACATATTTGGAGCGAATGGTGATTCAATGAGGAAATTTCAAAATTAAAACTTCACAAAACTCATTAATTAATTATGACATGATTTCACAATGGTGCTTGTTTCGAGTTGCCATGATGCATTAACAATTGCGGCACCTCATGCATGGTCAGTGCCAAAGGTATAAGTTCAAATACTTATTTATTCATTGTTTTACACTTTACAGTGTCTAATCGTGATAACGACTATGGCTATTGTATTTATATCTCCCATGTAGATGGCGCATCAATGGCTACGATTAGTAACCAGGCTACAGCACCTGCCATGACGACAAGCAGGGTGTAAATAATGCGATATGGTTGACAGGACAGCTAACAATAGATTATGACAGCTATGTGCATTTTTACTAATAAACCTTGGATAAAGAAATTGCAGGATATACTATAAGGAAATGATTGCCTTTGATATTCAACTATTTCCTGTGAATGAAACCCAACGAAACACAGAATGTCAGAATAGTATGACATATCCTGGGTTATTGAAACCATTGATATATGGATGATTCTCTCTTCAAAACAAACCTAGAACAAGTTGCACTTTGACCTTCAAAGACAAGGACTGAATACAGTTATATATTTTCCAGCGAAGTACCAGACCTTAACAGTTTAAGATACACGATTATTTAAATGGTTTTTGTTTTGTTTTATTTATCATGTATTCTTAATATTTCTATAACAATGAGTATACATGTAGTTTTACAATACACTCATTTTTAAGCTATCTTAAGAAATACTTTCGAGTGGTTATTTCACTTTCATTTTCATATGGATTCAGTTGGAAATTGGAATAGACAATACTTACCCAGGGAAATTGGATGTGGTAGGAAGTTTATACTATTAACTGAAAAAATGTATGTAAAACATGCACTTTTTTAATCTTGTTTTCATCTATTTATTTTTACTCACTTTGTGGTAATCAACTGTATACTGTTGTTCCCTCCGAATGGGGATAGTTACCATCAAAATTTAATGTATTATTTGTGATTGTGTCCTTTGTTTGTTGTGGTTCGTTCGCTGTTGGTTTGTATATATCTTAGAAAGATCAATACTATTGTAATTTAATAATATAATTATTATATTATAATTTGAAAATTAATGTAAGTTACAGACTGAAATTGAAATGTTATCACACAATGATAACATTTTAAACAAAGAACTTTGATATGTGGTACTTTAGAGTGTTGGTTTTGTGGTTAATAATTTCATACATGTAGGTCTATAAATGGATCTGTACATTTATGGCGCAAATGTCTTTTATGAAATATGGACTTTGTGCAAGGATAAACAGGGTGTGTCAAAAAAGTTGTGGCAAAAGGTTTGAAGCATTTAAATCTACACAAAACATTAGTTTTCAATTTTTAAATTCCAGTACAACTAGTGATGGTAAAGGCTTATGTGATCAATATCCCAGGGCAGAGAATCTTCTCTCTGGGAACTTTTTCCCTAACACAGCATGCCATATGCATATTGCTAGGACTGATCTAGTAAGAAATGCCTAAGATATGCATGGAGGTGTCTATAGGCAACTCTTTGATGAGAGAGAGTCCAGGGATTGGATAACTGAATGATATGCTCTTCAAAATAAAGCCAACACCTTTTGATGCACCCTGTCATAAAACAACTCTCCAAGAGCAACTGAAATATAATTACATTGTATATTTGTGTACATTTTTATTTTCATAATATCATTTTCTACTGTAAAATAATCATAAGATTTAAAATCAATATATTTCTATATCTGTAAGATGTTATTTATAAAGTATGTATTTGTTCCTGTATATTTTGAAATTGATAACTATTATAGATGCCACAAAATGTAACTCATCAATTATTGAATTAATAATTCAAAGTTGAAATATGAAGCAAAAAGTATTATTTTCCAACTGTTTTAACCCTAACGTCGGTTTAGGATTTTTGACCGGGATCACAATTTTCGAGGAAAAAACACCAACTAAATCTCCGGGAACCTGCCGGGATTCGATCCGGGGACCCTCCGTTCTCAAGCCCCACCTTCCTACCACTAAGCCAAGGCCCTCAGCTACACATTCGTGCAGTATACTGCACTCATTATATAGGCTCGGTTGACTACGTCATCGAAAACCGACGGCGCATGCGTTTGGAGAGGGACTTTGGATTAGCATTTTTTAGCACTCAGGGGGGTTAGGGTTAATAGTTGGACAAAATTGGATTTTTAATTTTTGAAATGTTATCCCTCAATAGATCGGAATATGCATAGTTGTATTTTTCATTATAAAATATGTTTAATAATTGTAAAATTATTGAAACTTATTAGATGAATGATTGATTATAAAATTAGTGAGAAAAAACAAACTTGTTAACTTTTTTTCTGGATGAAACTTTATTAAATGATAATCACCACCAGTGTGTATTCAGCTAGTTAAGCTTGCAAATGTCAGGCAAGGACCTAGGCTATGTGCTGTTATGTGTTCATAAATTGTATCAAACAGAAACAATATCTCTTAAACAAACATATTTCAAACAATAGTGTTTTACCTGTTACTTTCATGGTTTTACAGGGTGAGTCAAAATAGTCAGGTCCCGATTTTACCGATTTTTTAAACAAGTTAAAATTCAAAAATGAATATATTTAATGACTTGCCTAGCAAGGCGGCATTACTAGCCATAACCTAAATTTTATTTCATTCAAATTGGTTACTCGAAACGGGAGATATGATAATTTTTCTAAATTCTGTGAAATAAAATCTGTTCCAACTTATCTAAGGGATCCCTATGGATGTTAACGTTTAACGCGCGCCTTTTGAATAAGTCAATCAAAGGCGTGTTGGTATTCACAGCAATTACAATAGGAACATAGATTCTATTGTCTTTGCGGTTATGTTTTCAATAGTTTTCGTGCAATCAGAGATAACCTATAACAAACATTATTGAGTTTTAACAAAATGTTGACCAAAGTATTTTGAAACTTGTTATTTTAATCGAACTGATATGAGAAAGTCTGAGAGAAAACAGATCTTATATCTTTAAACAGTTTGTGCTTTGGCAACTTACCATGCAAATTGCAATTTTTATGAATATATTTGTGCAATACTGAGTTACATTATAATATATTTAAATACTTTGCATGCAATATCGTTGAATTTATCAGAGATTCAACAAAAAAACCCATGATATTTTGGTATAAATTGCAACAGTTATACAGTGTGTTGTGCTGTATGAATAACTAATATTACAGTAGTATTAACATCCACCACCAAACTTGGAACACTTTGAATTACGGGTCTTTTCGTAAATATGTTGTAAATCTGGCGTGGAATATGATATTGTCGTGAAAACATCACCAGGTATAAAGAAGTATGTCTGCTCTCATAAACATTGAAAATAATTACCAATTTTGTACAAGAAGTATTTTTCTTGATTTTTGAAAACGGGACCTGACTATTTTGACTCACCCTGTACATAGGCACAGCTTATATTATTGATGTTTTAGTTTTCCTTTGTATTCAAGAATGAATGTTTTTTCTCGATCTTTGTAACATTTTAGAATTTAGATTCATTTCATATGATTGCTGTGTGTGCTTAAATCAACATTCCTACAACTTACTGTGCAATGAAAAATGTATTATCTACTTGCCGTCCAACCTTAAGGCTATATAAAAACGAAATGTCTCAAGGATCTTTCTTTTAAAACAAAATATACTGCGGAATTTCTTGGAAATCTGCAAATAATAAACTAAAAATACATGTTTTAATTACTGTATTTCATATGTAAATATTTTTAAATTAAACAAAAGTAATGTGTATATAGTTTAATACATTATGGAATTAAACTATGGTTGTCATAATTATATACACTATATACACCATGCTCTGTCAGTACCCACAACTAAATGGCGAACCTCGCCTGACCGCAGTGGCAGCACCAGCATTAAAAATATAAAAAATGGTGGTGGGGGGGGGGGGGGATGCTCATTTAAATTCTGGCTGTTAATGTAAAAATTGCCTGAAATTACCTTCATTTGTTCTGAATTAGACGTCTTAGACCAATTTTCAGTAATTTTGACATTAAAACTGAACATTTTCGAATGAGTGGGGCCCAAAATAGTGTGGAGCTTGAGCTGACGGGGGCAGGGGGCATCCCCCCCACCCCCCCAAAAAAAAAATCGAAAATGTTGAATTTTATTGTCAAACAGCATAATGTTTGACTGCCTCTACCTCCCCTGGGTTCAGACCACCTCTCCTCCTGTTCAGCTGCCCTGTAACTCATATTCCTCCCTTTTTGACTTCCCTTTTCAGAAGCTTCTACAAATTTGTTACCCAAAACTAAGGTTGTAAATAAAGGGTTTAGTGTGCATGAAAGAAACCCCTCGGTTACTCTTCACAGCAATGATCCAGACCATCAGACATACCAAAAAGGGAGGGTAGACAATTGGTACCCTGGCAGTTTGTTCGCTAGGGGTCATACAGGGGTCCAAAATGAAAAAAAATTCTCCAATTTTGATAAGAAACATGCCAAATTGTTGGTATATGGTCACAATTCCAACTATGTATAGTTTAAGGTATCTCCAAGCATCGATTTAATTCAAAGGTAGGCCCAAAGCCCAATATAGGCCCTGTAGCCTATGTGACCTTTGACCTGAAATTACTAATGGATGCTTAGCTCGCAGATACATGTGGCAAACTATTCGGTTTATGGTTGGGTATGTCAAGCCAGTTAATTTGAGACTATTTTCAATGAAATAGGAGCATTTTGACGATTTGACCCCTGTATGAGCTAAATTTGACCTTTGACCTCTTGTACTGGTTTTCGGATTGTAACTCGATAACTAGGTCAGAGATACCAAACTATACATGGATGGAATAAATCCCTGTGACCATATCAACAATTTGGCATGTGTCTCATCAAAATGTGAGCATTTTTTTCTTCATTTTTGACCCCTGTATGACCTTTTATGACCCCTAGCGAACAAACTGCCAGGGTACCAATTGTCTACCCTCCCTTTTTGGTACGTCTGATGGTCTGGATCATTGCTGTGAAGAGTAACCGAGGGGTCTCTTTCATGCACACGGGACACCCCTCTCAGACACTGCACTAGTTGTAAAGTTTCTGGGAATTAGGAATTCCCGGGAATTTTCCAAAAAGAATTCCCGGGAATTTTGCAACCCTACCTAACTGTTTTGGGGTAATAACGGTAGGCATTCGCTTTATGAACAACAAATCTCATTCTGTGTCACCAAATATGAGGTATGATACTTTGGTTGGGTCGATAATTTTCTGGTAAGAAAACATGAAACAATAGTGAAATAAAAATATTTGTATTAGGCTATATTACAAAAAAACACCTTTTGTCTCAAAGCGCCTGTGCGCGTTAGTTAATTGGTGCACTGGTGCATTGGTTAGAAAGAAAAGAAAGAAGAAAAAAAATATAATTTTTAAAATTTAAAAAATTTAAAAAAAATCCAAAGTGTCACCGATTTTTTTCAGATTTTCATTGATCACATCATTTTAAATACAAAAAGGTCACTTTTACAAGGATTTCAATATTTTATATTTATAATTTTTTTTAAAAAAACAACTTAAAAAATGCATTCCGCATTAGGTTTTTAAAAGCTGAAGAGCTTTGAGACAAAAGATTTTTTTTAATCCTAATAAGGTTTCTATAAGTTTATAAAAAAAATTCATAGTCTCGATGTTATATTTAAGGTGTTCTCAACAACCAGACTATAGTTGTACCATTTCATTGTGTATGTGTACAGAAGCAGCTGTATATATTACTGGATATATCAATAAAATACATCTCATGATGCTCACTGTTAGTTGTGATCTGTGTGTTTGTGTCAGAAAAAGTGAAACTTATTATTTACTTATTACTAGGACATGTGAGGCAAATTCTTGGAATAATGATGGAACACTAAACATAACAAGATGATCTGAGAGACTGTATTGGGTATAAACAGGACATGAGTACCCTAGGGCAACACAATAAAATACCCTGTTCTACGGGCCCAACCGACCAATTTTTTTAGAAATTGGTGAAAAAATGTTCATGAGCGTACTATAATACCAACTCCACATTTATTTTGCTTGTCAAAAAAACGCAAAATTATAACAGATTGTCTGGATTGTTACAGCCATTTTGAAGGGAAAACAAGAAATAATAGGGAAGACGAAAAAAAGCTTGACCAATTTACCCAACTTGAGAGGTCTGTTTGCCCGTAGAACAGGCTGTATTTTGTTGTTTAACATTTGTTTTGTTATAAAGCAATGTTATATCGAAATCAAAACTAGTAAGTAGTCCTAATAAATAATAAACCAAAACCAAAATAATTTACTGCACATAGAGTTCATATACAGGGGTTCAGGTTTTTCACTTGAATAGCAAATAATCTTGACATTTCCGATAGATGTACCGTGTAAACTGTTCAAACCTCTTTTTGGAGTTCTATCAATTACGTGCAGGACCTTACAGACAATGCAATCTTACGATTATAAAGTTTTCAAACATTTCAATTTGATATTTTGGAATTAAAATGTTAGTATAGGGCCTTAGTTGAAAGAAATTTAAATTTGGCTTTTAATTTAAACATCTACAACACATGATATGCCAATTTTTGTATTAAAACAATATCCTAGTCTCAACTAGAATAAGTTTTAATGTGTATACAATAAATAAAATGGATTAAATGGAATTTACTTTTCTGTTATTAAGCAAAAGGTGTCCAAGGGTTACTGCAATGAACTCCAAATGACTCAGGAATCACATAGTTACACTATGCACACACCTAAATCAAACCTTTGTGTACTAGGCAGTGATTCATGATTGGTCATAATGCAAGGAGAGTAAAACAAATCTAAAAATCAACTAAATATAAAACACTTATTTCATTAAAATAGGAAGAAATTCAACTTAAGGAACACAGTTTGATTTACCTTAAAGTAGATGACTATTTCTGTACCATCAGTTTTAAAACCAGACAGATGTGTGATAATCACAGTCAAGGATGCATAATAATGGGCCAGTGGCGTAGCTCAGGGGGGGGGGGGCAGGGGGCCGACAGATTCTTTTTGTGCCCCGCCCCTCTCTTTGGATATAGTGCTTATATGTTGGGTAACCATTTTAAAATGACCAATTTTTTTGGAAAAACTGCTTAAAACCCTAACTACAGTGTTTTTTGGACTGCGAAATTTTGTGTCCGTGCGAATTTTTTTGACTTCACCCCCCCCCCCCCCACCCCCCCTTCCCCCCCCCCCCCCCCCCCCCCCACAACTTACGTGAAATTCACGAGGTGACTGACTTGGAAAATTTTTGGGGCAACCTTTTACGAAAATTTTAGAAATCTTGCCCCCCCCCCCTGAAAAAAAACCTAGCTACGCCACTGTAAAGTATTGAAAACATACAGAACAAAATTGCCAATGGTTTTATTGATATTTTATTTGTTGATGCAATATACTGCTGCATAAGTTATGATTCCCAAGAACTGCTTACACTCAGTTATGATGGATGGCAGGCAGCATTATAACCCACATTTATTATCTGCTGATACTGGATTTGATGATAAAGCATGCAATTTGGATCATCATTTTTCCCCCTCGTATTACATTGGATTTGATTCTGGCTTTATATTGTGCATGACCATGCTACGTACATGTACATTATTTATCAGCTTTATCTGTGTCCATGGTTACGGATTATAATGGCAGCCATTATTTTCAATGTTTTAATTATTGTAATTGAACTTCAGAACCACGCTATCTACCCCGCCTAGAATATTACAGAAAAAATGGCACAAAGCCAAGCGATTGTCAAATAAACATCGGTGAAATGAATTGTTGTCATATACACGCATTTATTTTTAGGTATACAATACATAAACTCGATACAACATGAATACATAATGCACCTAAAATAATATAATATTACAAAAATTGAATATTTTGGACTCTGACATCCTTATCAAATTCATACAAAATCTGTTATTTTTAATTTTTTTTTGTTATAGTGCCCAAATATGGTAATTCATCTTGAGAACAAAAATTTAAAAACTAGAAATTTAATTTTCACAAATTGGTCAGTTGAACTGCCAAAGGGTGTGTGTATAAAATACACTTTTTCCAGCAATACACGCTAATATTTGTCTGCTATTATTGTTAAAAATAATCACAGGAGTTTATGTTATTCCTAAAATAGATAATGATTATTTTTGAATTTGTGTTTTTTAAATCGAACCGATTCATTACCAGACTGAACAATAATTGAAATTGAATAGGGCTTGTTAGTATGATCTCACGCCGTATTCATTAAAAAGAATATCTTTCATTAAAATGAACATAAAACATGTTTTCCTCTACTGATTTTGCATGAGGAACAAAAAAATTGTGTGAAAGCTAATGAAACGACCCTTCTGTTCCAATAAATGATTAAGATAATTTTAGCACAAATTTCACATATAATTCCCAACGTTGATGTGGTTGTTGTTTTTGTTTTTTACTCACCCTGTATGCTGATTGTATTGAACGGAATAGGCCAACACCCAATTTGACCCCTTTGTTAATATTATAAAAACATGCCTATTATTTTGAAATAAACTCTTCCTTGTTGTGTTTGGGTTTTTTCAAAGGAAATAAGAATTATTATTGAATAAATAATGAAGGGAATGACAAATTGCTTAAGATATATGAATTTAATTTTATTCTCTATTTCCAAAATGCATGAAATACATTACAATTACAGACACCGTCAGTTAATGTCAATGCATATGGGCAATTCCACGCGTTGCGGAATGACATTTACACACACAAAATCCACTTTCTTTTGGGTGTAAAACCCAGAGATTTGTAGTTACTCCCCATTTTGCAACTTTATTTGATAATAGCGATTGATACTCAAAAAATAAACCTAGGGAAAAAATTAGACTGCGCTTCCAAGTATCCTAATTTGCATATGCAAATTTGCGTTGCGGAATGACGCAGACGATTGGTGTTTTTTTTACATGTTTACACAAAGTGAAAACTCTGAACTTTTTAGAGTGTATCATTATTGAAGTTACTTTTTAGAAGGTTTGAAGTGTTAGCTAACTGACAAAAGCATTTTCATAAAACTTAATCATCAGCTAGGATTTCTAGTAGGTCATCAAAAAATAAAAGTAGGTGTTGCGGAATGACGTTGCGGAATGACAGTGTGAATTTGTGTGCAAAACTCCATAGAGAAAAGAAAAAACATGTTTTTATGCTTTAATATGCATAAAAAATAAAAGGAAGAGTAATCAGTGGCATTTCATATGTTACAAATTCGTGAATACAAGTAACCCAACTATTTTCACATTGAAATCATCATTTACAGGTAAAGTAGCCATGATTTTGTGATTTAATTGCCGAATTCAACAGCTTGCACATCAAAGTTGCCTAATTCAGCAAATTATGAGTTTTCATCAATTTTGAAACTTTTTTAGAAGTTTAGAGTCCATATTTGAATGAATTATCATAAATAAGGATGATCTTATACCAAGTACACAAAAATATCACAATTTGCTCAATAAATTGCCTAAATATAGGGATTAATACCTTTGTCATTCCGCACCGTCATTCCGCAACACGTCATTCCGCAACGCTCGTTAGGGCTATTAATTAACAGAATTTTCCAATTTTTTTTTGGTCATTGTGAAGCATGTCAATTGTGTGCAGAGAAAAAATAGTTAAATGAAAATAGGGTACATTTTTTTTCTTGCTATCCTAAAAAATTGTGCTTTTGCGTTGCGGAATGACATGAGATTATGCAATGCATACTAATTACCTGGATTAACGAGGCTAATTGGCCGTTGATCAAAATTAAATTTATATCAAAACTTTTCCCATCAGTACTACTATTGTGCCTAACATTTATTTAAACATCATACCTATGTGTCTAAAAGATACGGAATAAATAAAAACAAGCCTTTTCACTGATTTTGTAAGCTGCAAATATGCAAATTTATGCTAATTAGCTAGTTTATACATCAAAAAACATAGTATCGCTAAACAAACTAAAAATTCCTGAACTTTGGACTCTTGCCTACATTATAGGCATAGAATTAAACTTTGGATGCACATTTGAAATTTTGGCTATTTGGTTGACATTTGCTTGGAATTGCCCATATAATGTAATGTACATGTATAATAATACTCTGTGTCCACCCTGACATACATGCCTGGTCAAGTATCACGTATGCATCCCATTGGTAGGCATAGCTACATACAGCAGTGCTGCAAACATTAACCCACTGAAGTCCAATGTTCACTAGTATTCTATTGTATTCTTTGTTCATATTTTATTTAAATATTAATTCTACGTGTCATACTGTCTTAACAGACGCTATCAATACATGGTGAATGGTTTCAATGCAGTCACACACACCCTGCAGTAGCTAGGGATCATCTGAAAAAATATTATGTTACATTTGACCTGTATAATTTATGCCAATGTCCAATTTAACATCAAATTAAACCATATGCCTATAGATTTAAATAAAAGGAAACCCGATTGTATTCCACATTCAGGAAGAATGCCTTCCACATTCAGAAAAAAAATCTCATGATTTTTGTTGTTAGTGGTGCAATTTGTTGTTAGCATTCATTTATAATGTAGGGCGTTGCCAATCAGTTGACAGATCTATTATCGTCATGTGACTGCATTGCATTGACCTGGGGAAACCCCTGATTATCCCCATGACACTATCAGGAGAGGGCAGTATTCTATCTATATGCCAGATATGCTTGGACATGTTTATGTGTCGTCTTCAAGTCATTTTTTTCAGAGGTTGGCGGCAACAATTTTCAAATGAGGGGCTAGTTTGCCATGGTAATTTTGTGACTTTGAGGGCTGTGAGGAAGGCTGTAGGCTGTAGCTTACCAGTGTTAAAGACAAGTAATATCAGGAACAGTCTGGGAAATGAAATGGCTAGGGCAAATGTATAAGTCAAGTCAATGATTGTGTTTAATTTGCATCAAGTCATACTTTGCACATGAAACTATTCCAGTTATGGGCCGATAGTTGCTTATCAAGTCAAAGTCATTATTCAATGCTCAGGTCTATTTTATATCGTTTTTTAAATGAGACAAGAGGTCAAGTCATATTTGATTTTTTTTCAGTGACTCAATTCAGATTAAGTCATCAAAATTGTTTACTGAAGTCCAAGTCAAGTAATTGATTCATGTACATAATACTGATTAGGCCTACCTCCAATTCATAAACTCCGCTTTACCAGGCACGGATCCGGAGGGGGGGGGGGGGGGGGGTGCACGCCCCTGGTAAAAAAATCAACAACAACAACAACAAAAAAAGGGAAAAGAGAGGGGAAGAGGAAAGGGGGAAGGGGAGAGAAAGGGACAAAAAGCCTTTGAGTGACTTGATTGGTGAATAAAATAACGTTGTATGTCATGATAGGTTGCGTCACAACTGGGGCAGCCATGGCCGCCCCACTTTTTTGCAATGAAAGAAAAAAAGAGAAGAAACGGGGGAAAGGGATTGCTTTTCAATATAAAGATATTGGTCAAAAGTACACACCAAATTGCACCAAATGGGTTCGAAAATTGAAAAAGGGGGTATATCCCCTCTCAGACTCCCCCCCCCCCCTCCCCCTGTTCGAGCTTTTAAATCATATATGGCTCATTCCATGAAGTTGGGGCACATTATGTGACATCCAAGTGAAATTTTCAAAATGGATATTTTCCAACTCTTTCTTCTTTTTTAGGTTCTACATTTACCAAAGTCCAATGTAGAACTTTTTATTTTAATGTAACATTTGGTGTAAAATAACCGCACATGTTCAACAGTTGGATGACATTTCCAAAAATCCTGATGCTACATGGACACCATTTCCCATTTCCATATCATTTTCTAATAAATTAGCTTAAGATGTGGGCCAAGTTTCTATACCTCAATTAACTAACTTGGAACCACAAATGCATGAAAAGAAACCAGATTTGTCTAGGTTGAACATAACTTAACAAACAAGACATCGTAGATTAACTGTTTTATGTAAAAACTCATTGAAAAGTGACTCTTTATTTTGCAATTTGTATAATGAATTTAAATAAAGTACATATCAATATTTGTTTGATGTAAAGTACTCTATAAACCATGCACATTGATTACATTATAGTCATAAAGTAAGTATATGAAGTATTATTTACCTGTATAATGTTAAAAAATGCACTACCGATGCTACATGGACACCGCGTCTTGTAACATTGTTAATAATAAGACTATTCATACTGTTACAATTATTTAAGTGTGAATGGTTTGTCTACTTGTTCATCATATCAAGTAGATACACAGAGTGAATTGCTTGAAATTTATCTAAACACTGTTCATGTAAAATTTACCTTTTCTGTGTACTTAAGTATTACGATGCTACATGGACACCGTGCCCTAAAATATTTGGAACAGCTTGAACAGGTGCATCTTTTTCAGATCAATAGAGAGGATGTACTATGATGTTAACTTTTTATGTTATAAGCACACGATAAAATTAATAACATGGATTGTAAAACTACAAATTACCTGAAGCATAAAACATAATTACCTATGATACACATACACCATTTCTTACAATTACACAATAACAATACACCATTGATCAAAGAAACTTAAGATGTCCACTGAAACAAACTTCATGCAGTGTTGTTCTTAAAGTACCCTTTGTGATCTTAGTCTCTTTGCTCGTTTCTGATTGAATCATCCTCTATTATTGATAAAGATGATTGAAAAGTTTGATCACTTAAAAAGTCAGTTTGCAAAAAAATAATTTAATTGCCATGATGGATTTCTTTGGAAAGATACTAGTTTTTGAAAATGATGGGTTCCTTGTCTTTATCTCCATAAATTCCAGGACGATAGAACTGTCTTCTGAATTAATGTCAAGAACCTGCAAAGCAAAACAAAATAAACCCTATGGCTTAGTATCTTCATGGAACATTGTGTATTGATATTGGAGTAGATTATTTATTCATGTTGCACTTTTTGTGTTGCAGGAAAATATTTATATTAAAATCATGCTGGAGTATTTTATTTATTATTCATTTAACATGAAAAAGAATAGCAAAGGATTGAGAACTTAAATGATTTACAATTATTTGTTTTATTTATAGTAAATAAAACTAAAATAAGGGAATGTTTATTGTGAATTCAGTGAAATGCTAATGGAAATGGTGTCCATGTAGCATTGTGTATTAATATATTTCATTAGATATACATCTCTCATAATATGCCTTTTTTTCTGTAAAGTGTAGTAAAATGTAGGCAATGTTTTGAATGTTTTGGGGGATGGATAATTTCGAATGGGGTAATTGTTTTAGTCTAATTAGGCAAATTTTATGAAATGCTACATGGACATGGTGTCCATGTAGCATCGTATTGGTAAGCTATATTATTAGCATTAAAAGAGCAAAAACTAATTCATTATTAACTTCAAAGTTTATTAATGATGTGATTCTACAAAAAAATTACAATTTCAACGAACTATAACGATACCCAATGCAAAATATTGCCCATGCTCTGCCCGATGCTACATGGACGCCAAATTATTATGACGTCCGTGACTCAAAATTAATATCATAACATGAAAAGAAATTTTGATTCAGTGTTTCCCTTTCAATAAAAATGCATTAATAAATACAGACATACAAGCAACATTAAGAAATAATTACAATCGCACTTACCATTCACAAAACTATCCAATGTTTACATTTTGATGCTACATAAAAGTCCCGATGCTACAACGGGACACCAGCGACTGAAACCTTGATAAAACTAGTCCACATGTGGCAAATTCCAAACAAACCTGATAGCTATTGACCTCTATCCTTACAAAAAGAAATATGGAATGTTTTATTTATCTCCAGGGGGGGATTCCCACAAATTGCATTGGATGTTTATCACGATGCTACATTTTATGGTTAGGACACCATGCACACTGCACGGTATACTTTTTCATGAATATATAGAATGGTCTTCATGAAATTTATTTTCATTTGCAATAGTTTTCAATTGATAAATGCTCTTAATTTTGGAAAATAATTTAAAAATGTATGATAGAGAACTACCCCCATTCAGCAATGAAAACTCCCGATGCTACACGTGTATATTTTGTGGACACCGTGCGTAGCATCGGAAAGGCAATTTTCATGTTGCTTGGGTGAAAAATCAGTCCAGCGTGACGAGGTGTTTTGGTCAGTAAACTATGAATACATGTATCTTTTATTAATCAAATCGGTTTCCAAGCAATTCTATGATAGTTTTGCTTACATAAAACTCATATTAATTGTTGTGTTTTCCATGTCACGTTTTTTAGCAAAATTGGTCTTGGACACCACCTCATTTTTTTTTTTTTTTTCTTCAAGGAAGGGTCGATTTTTTTTTTTTTTTCATGGCTCAATACTATAACCTAGTACTGTTTTTGGACACTAAAAAAATTTGATATACACATAGAGTAAAACAGTTAATAAGCTGCCTAAAGTACCAAATTCTGCTATTTTAACAAATGCCCCAACTTCATGGAATGAGCCATATACTTAAATCAAGAATCAGTTATGCTCAACTTCTTTCGTGCATTGATAAAAAACAAAATATTTATTGGAAATGAAGAGGTGGCTTTTCGATAAAATGTTGGTCAAAAGTATACACCAGATCGCACCAAATGAGTTCGTAAATTGAAAAAAATGCTACTTTTTCCATCCCCCCCCCCCACAGTCTCTGGCTCCACCCCTGTTTACAGTTTACAATGCTTGTTTATCTTCATTGAGCATTTCACAAGTCACACACAAGTTCCCCCTCAAAAGTATTGAGTTTTTCCCCTACCCTCAATGCAGGATATTTTAAGTATGCCTGAAAAATGAGAGCGTGGATCTCCAAAAGAACAAATGCTTCATCTTATTAATTACATTCAGTCAGTGGCGTAGCTCAGGGGGGCAGGGGGCGGGAAATGCCCCCCGACGAAAAAACCCCAATTTGTGCCCCCGCCCCCGCCCCCACCCCCCTAGAAATAAAAAAGAGGTGAGAAAAAAAGGAAATACAAAAAAATTGAGAAAAAAGACCGAGGCAAAATTGTACATGTAGTACATTTACTGTGCGATTTATTTTGACTGTGAGATTTGTTGGGGACTGTGCCCCCCCCCACGTGAAATTCACGAGGTAAGTGACTAGAATTTTTTTTGGGGCAACCTTTTACGAAAATTTTAGAAATCCCTAGCTACGCCACTGCATCCAGTGGACTTCAATTGCCAGCAGTGAATCATAGGCTTCCATTTTTCATGCAAATCATGCATTTCATGTTCTCTGTCCCATATAAAGTTCATAGCGTTGGAATAAGCTGTGAAATGTTCATTCTGTTAATGGGGCAACAATCACTCTCATTGCCTGCGTTTCAACAACCATTATCATCAAGCTTCTAGCGCCTGCCTGCTGGTGAAACGTGTGCTCTTATTTTGCATATATATCATGGTGAGTAAAATTGTTGTCTTTTTGATATTTGATATTTCATTTTGCTTTGTTTTTAGCTTAAACATCTCGAATTGTATTTATTTTTATTTTGTTTTGTTGTTGCTATACAGCTATGATCAAAATGTGTTTTAAATTTAATAATTTTAAAAACAATGTACACAACTGCATTTAGCTTGCTGTAGGAGTTTGGTTGGTATTGTATCCTCAGACCATTGCTTAAAGATTATCATGCATTGTTGTACATGTTTGTAGTTTAAAGTCATATACTTTTTTTGAGGAGGATACTCGGATATTTTTGGTGGGGATGTGCTGCTAGCAATACACAAAATCTCTATTATCATCTCATTTTACAGATTTTGTGACATTTGTATCAAACGTTTAGACCCAGTAATTCACCGACCATATTTGGCGTTTGCATCCACTTATTATACGAGCCCCAGGACCCCCGAAACACACACACCCCACTCCCTGAATAGATCATTTCCATTGGGCCTTTAACTATAGTTTGATCAGTTCCAAATTGGCGAAGCCTTCTTAAGCAGAAAGATGCGGGCGCGCATGAAGGCAACAAGCGCACTGTGCATCATATGTGTGACATGTGCGCGCAACCATAATCGCACATATACGCTTGGATTACTTTTGCGCGCAGAGAGATAAAAAACAAATGTTTCTCGCCAATTTGGAACTGATTAAGCTCTATAGCATAATTATTTATCCACTAGGAATTGCAACAGCTGTGATGGATCTGAATTGACATTATAATCCTCTCATTTTTCAGATGGTGGGGAACCATCCGAACTGTCTACTGGAGCCATAATTGGCATTGCGGTTGCTGCTGTATTTGCTGTTATAGTAGCTCTGGGTATCGGTGTGTTGTTGTTGTACAAGCAGAAAGACAAAAGTGGCAAGTATATTTATTGATTGATGTTTTGATCTTCTTCAGAGCGAAGATGTTCTGAAGATGGCATAGAGAGAAATGTTGATCGACTTTACATGTTGCATTTGTCAATAGCAACTCTGCCGATGACAATGTCTGGTACAATCTTATTTTCATACCTGGTAGAGCGAGGAAACCATGTGCATCCAGGTGTTACAGTCCTGAACAGGACAAAGTGTATACCCTACCTCCCTTCCTCTGTCACATCCCATCCCTTAATGGCTGGGACATAGGGATAATGATTATGTGGTAATGATTTGCTGATTTGAATTAATTTATAACAAAACCTGGTTATAGTGGGTATCCGATCTTTGTTCTTTTTCTATCTCTGGGTCATTATTCCACTTGAAGTTTACATCCCTGCTATGCCCCATGAAATGTTTTAAATGCGTTTTTGTTATTCACGGTTTTACGCTAAACCTGTGTGTAGTACAAGAATAAGGCCATTGAAAACAAACACATTGTGGTTATCATCATTAAACCATGCTAACTTCAATCTCAATTTAAGTAAAATCATTTAATGGCATTAAGTAAATACTTTTTCGTTCCAATTTGTAGACAAAGCCAGTGGTCATTCATCTGAAGTACCATTATCGAATGCTTCTGCCTATGTGAATGTGGAAACACCAAGAACAAGTCCAAAACCAGTTGCTACTCCGCAACAGTCAACAACGATAGCCCCAGTGTGTAACATCCAGGCTATAGTCAATTCCGACAAAGAAGTGACTCTCCTGTGGAGTAAGAAACCTGGTTGTAAGGACAACATCAGCAGCTATGTGGTGGAGTATCAGGATCAAGATGATCAGTCACACCGATGGAAGCGTGATGATGGTGCTGACTCTAGCAAACGAAATACAATGTCTTGGACTGTAACAAATCTGACTAGAGGCCACACCTACCTGTTTAGGGTGACGGCCATCGCCACAAACGGTAATGAGAGCGAGCCAGAGGTGATCAAGAAAGCTGTGGAACTTGGATCTCAGAGGTCTACTGCAACAGGTAACTATCAAAGGATTTGTCTCTTTTTCTTATTAAAATCATTGGATGATCTTCTGGCACGATCACCTAAATCTGACCGAAGTATGCCTGCGGATGATGGTGCAAGGCCCATTGCCAAATCCATCCTCTAGTCTGGCTTTATATGTATACTTTTCAATGTTTATGTTTATTAATAAAATTGGAATGATTTAATAAAAATTAACTAACAGAAGAATTTGTACTGGTGTTAAAACAAAGAGATTGAGACAGATTGACATTTAAACATTTCATAGGGCTGGGTTTTGAAATTAATTTGTGCCTTAGTCCACTCTGCCAGATAATGGTGCCTTAGCATTGTGCTATGTGGGGTATTGCACTCATCAATGTCTGTCTCAGGTTGGTCAATTAACCCATAAAGCCCTTAACTCCACGAAACCCTGTTGAAATGATCATGTTGGGTGATAAATGCAGACGGAGAAAAGGTTTTTTGGAGCCTGAGTCATGACCCCCTAACCTATTTACCCCGCACATTTTTGTATTAAAAAATATATATTTACCTGGACAAGGCAGTTGACAAGCAATCGACAGATCCTGGGTTCGATTCCCGGGCGAGATCGTTTTCCCATTATTGTCTCTTTTCTACCCACGACGGCGAACCTGGTTAAAATATTTATAATTTGTTTAATACCCGTCGTATATGCCTATTATTTCTATATATATTTACCTATTTACTCCGCACATTTTTGTATTCAAAAATATCATATATTTGATCAAATTAAGCATTATAACTTACTCTAACTCTAATTTACTCTAACCTGTTGTGTTTGAATAAGGTAAGCCTGATGCCCCAGGTAATCTGACTGTCATGGACCAGAAACCCAAATCTGTTGTTTTAAAATGGGATGCTCCCATCATCCACGGAGGGAAGCAGGTTACCAACTACTATATTTTCAAGGAGGAACCAGCTATGGGTGCTACGCCTTGCAAGGAATCTCGAACACCTTCCTGTGAAATAGACGGATTGAAGAGGGGAGAGAAGTACAACTTTTATGTGACTGCTGCCAATGATTACGGAGAAAGCAAAGCATCAAAGCCGACATACATAACATTTGGTTAGTAACATACAATAATTGTAAATCACAAAGTTCATAGCTCTTGTCACAAGCACTGATTTACAGAGCATGTTAAAACAGTGTCCCATGTGAATTTTTGACCATGAAAAATATAAAGATTGGATGTGAAACATGTCATAAACATGTTTTCCTATCCATTTTGGAGCTTATAGGTATATTCTGAACTTTGATTTCTATATTATCTCTTGACAGTGTATATCAATAGGCGATATCACCTTTGACAATAGTTTAATCAGTTCAAAATTTGCGAAAAATATTTGGTGTTTATCTCCGCAACCAAAAATAATCCATGCTTACACGCAAGATTATGGCCGCAAAGCACATGGTTTTTGCCGCATGCACGCAAAATATAAATATGTTGTGCCTTTTTAATTTTTATCTGTATTCTACCGGTTTCATTGCCGGATTTTCCATATTATGACCAGTTGCTGGTTCACTGGATTTTTACTGGCTTGTAGTTCAATGTCTGTAGTTTTAAGTCTTAAAACATATTTTGTGGAAAATTGTGTATTTTTATCATGTAATTACCTATTGTATTTATATTGTAAAGCGCTTGGAGATCTTACGTATCAAGCGCTTGAATAAATGCTGTGTATTATTATTATTATTATTATTATATACAGTGCGCTTGTTGCCTTCGCGTATTCAGTATTTATTCGCTAATGAGGCTTCGCCAATTTGGAACTGATCAAACTATTGTAACTTGCAAGAACACACATAATGTGAATTTAGCAATGTCTACATTAAGGGAACATGATAAAGGGGTGTTTTAACCTAGCTATCCAGGTGTGTTTATGTGAATTAAACTATCAGGGGATAAAAACGTCTCAAATTTGGTGTGGGGGGGGGGGGGCAGTCATGCTCTGCATGTGCTGGGGAATGAACCTGCGCCGCGTGCATGCAAGTCGGACATTCTACCGACTGAGCTATAAGCAGGCCTCGAAATGAACAGGGCATGCAATTAACGGGCACCACCTTTCCTCAAGGCAATGTACTTTTGAATGGAGTGTAAACAGCCAGAAATTGAGGGCATATTAAGGCAACTAGGTAGGTGGGGCATCGAAGGCAATTCCTTTGATTAATTTTAGCCCTGGCTATACGAATGAGCTTCAAAATCTCAAGGTTTTTTTTAATTTGATCAGCCGGCGGAGCTTCGCACCAGATAGACAGCAGCGTAGGAATTTGTAGTTTCTAGGCGCTCAAGGGTTAACATTTTACAAGTTAACCTTTTAATAACTAATTCCAATTCTTTAATTAAGTACAATGCAGAGTATTACTCTATGTGTGGAAAGTGATATGACATGATATAAAACATAGATAGAAAATGGCAAGGGAAAAGACTTTTGGCACCACCCACAGCCCGACCTACCTAAAGATGTTCAACTGCCATGGAACAGTTATTGTTTTCTTCTCTTGTTGATTGTATCTTTTTATAAATTACTTTTTAAGTTATAATATTAATTACTAACTTTTTTCTCCTTTTTCTTTTACCTTTTTTACAGGAAGTGAATAATAAAGAGATGGTTTAAAGAAGATGTTGCCTCGCATGCTGAATGTCATGATTAGTTCAAGCATACACTTGTCAACAAAACTTCAAACATTG
The DNA here is from genome assembly GCA_035610835.1 of Ophiura sarsii. Lineage (NCBI taxonomy): Eukaryota > Metazoa > Echinodermata > Ophiuroidea > Amphilepidida > Ophiuridae > Ophiura > Ophiura sarsii. The sequence goes on along the minus strand of CM069449.1, from coordinate 70,532,175 downwards.
CTGTATATTGTGGGTTGATGCTCCAAAATCAATAACAATTTACACAAAACTATATCAAGCTATAAGTGTACAACTTGATTTATAAAGATTGAACATTTGATAAGGCCTGACAGCTTCCATGCTTAATTGTTACACAAAACCTCATACAGTGCTGATCTTAATCAAACTTAAGCAAATCCTAAATATAAAATGTATTTATGAAGGAGTTATCCATGCAGTATGGTGTATTAAAAAATCTAGTCTACTGGACTTGAGTGGCAACATCGTATCTAGGGTATCACATCTCATCCGAGATGCTTAAAAACTTCTGGTTGGTAACCGGTTGAAACGTCATAAGAGACCTGGGAAAATGTAGAGGGATCCTGATGATGGCTTTGTGGATAAGTCCTCATCTGTTCAATGAAGATTTCTCCAGCCGTACACATAAATCAGCTGCTTTACTTCTTTTTCTATCATCAGTGTCTTTATCCTCAGATGAAGAATGAGAGGAACAGGGGGAATCTGTTCAGGTTATAATATTGTGATACTTTGAAACCCTGTTTCATGTCAGTGAGTCTCCCGTTATCAAAAATGGTACATATCACATGAGATGTAATACTGATGATGCCACTGCAAAAATGACCAGCTGAGATATAGATTTCATTTTTTGGTATTATTCCTTTTTTTGAGGGGTTGGGTTGGGCAAATTGGTTAGGGTGAGGACTTGGATGAAAGTAGTTTATCACTTGGCCACAGATGGTTTTTCATCAAGCAGTCTTGGTGTGGCAACATGCAGATTAATGATTAACTGATAGCGATCTCATCAGCCGATAGTAGGATGTCACAATACTGTGTGTACAAAACCAAAGTGTGAAAATGAAAATTACATTTTGTCTCATCTTTTCAGAGTAGTTATAGTGTTCTTAATTGTCAATATCTAAAATTAAGAGGATGAATGACTCCATACGAGTAGTTTTGTTAATTGATTTTTTTAAAGTTCAAACTATAGATTTAGAGTTTGAGTGTATTTATTGTAAACCAATATCAATTCAAGGTTTCAATGATAACTATATCTCCATTTTCTGATATCATGTGTAAATAAAACGAAAAATTATCTCATGCAATATTATCAACAGGTATTCATTAGGTTTGTTTACAGTCTGTTCATGAAAATATAGGGTACAAAAATTCTACTAAAAAGCATACAAGATAAATATTGTTTCTGGATTAAAGGGACATTATCTGACCTGTCACATCAAAATGGAAATGTTGGAGGGCTGAGTCAAATCCAAGTCATTGGTACGACTTGAAATAGCACATTTTCAGCTTTGAATAAAACCATGTTGAAGGTAATCAGACTTTGTAAATACAAGATATGATTTGAAGAAGCATATTTTTGTCTATTATTTTCTTTAGAGTTCACCAAATATGGGCTCTATCTCAGAACTGTTTTTGCCGACAACATGTCCTGTTTTACGTCACCAGTTTTTTCTTCTGGTTTACTCGAATAGAGATTTTGAATACCGTACTGACGTGTGTATATTCCCATACTCGATTAAAGTCCCACCCCCCTAATTGAGCTTATATCTCAGACTAGGATGGGCACCCGTCTTAAGTCCCAGGGGTAAAAAGTAGTGTACAAGTCTTAGAAAAATTACTTTCAGTAACTCAGCAGGACACAAACATCATTGAACTTTATTAAAAGTAGGCATGAGTTATCCCCGTGCAATTTCTCTTACGTGACACGGATCATTCTATACGTGCGTATAACGGGTACCCGTATCATCCCGCACTCCGTGAGGGTCTGGGACTAGAAATCATCCCGCGATAACCTGCAGAGTGCATCAAACCAAGGGTAGCGTTCGATTTAAAGGTAGATGTTCCGATTTTTCAACTTGAAGTTTTCTATTCTACATGAAAGGTCATCCTTAAAAAAGTCGTATTCCAAAGTTTGAGTTGCATAACTCTAATGGTTCTTATTTTAGACGCACAAGATGCCGTGAAATGTGCCCATTGAGTTGTACACAAACTATATTGGTGGTAACCACCTTTCGCGGTAATTCGATGCTATTTCACCGATTTCTTGGTAATCATACTGATTTGGACCGTCAAATTTCAGTATGTTAATTAGAAAAATATGATCTTTCATATGATATGAAAATCTCCATATGTTTGAGAAAAATCTGTGTTATGAAAATGTGATCGGGTCATCTACCTTTAACTGGCGTAGGATCTCGAAATGCGACACACTTTTGAAGATTCGCAATGCTCATTGCACAAATTTGTAGCAAAAACTGACGCAAAAAGATTCCCTACTTGATATTTGATAACGTACCATCAAAGCTAAACCAACATAGATAGAGTTTCATCCAGTGGCGTACCCAGCTTTTGGAAACTGGGGGGGCACGACCAAAGTTGTACCGACGAAAGGCATGATGTACCGACAATTTTGTAAAAAAAACTCCACAAAAAAATCGTAAAACATGCACAATTTTGTTGTTGATAAGTGTGGGGGGGGGGGGGGCTAACGATGAACTTGTCCGCATAATCAGTCGAAAAAAATTGCATGGTCAAAATCACAAATCTACCGACGGAGGGTCGTTTTTACTGACAGGGTTATTTCAGGGGGGGGGGGGGGGGGGCTGGCCCCCTGGACCCCACCCCCCCTGGGTACGCCACTGGTTTCATCTTCAAATAACTAGAAAAAGTATGATAAATCCTTAAGTATCGGCAGGTAATATTTCGTTTTCGTTAGAGTCAAAATTGCCATTGCTTTTCTCTTGGTTTAAAATTAACAAAATGGCTGATTTCAGAGAATGTTTAATCATGACGTCACTTTTGATGCTAGTCTTGTTCTCGTGCCACTGAGTATTACGAAAAGGAGCCAATAAAACTAGTGGTGCACCACGGATACAAGGAATCGTAACAAAATGGCGCGCGATCGTCAGAAGATGTAAACAATTATGAAATCTATCGTGACTCGTGAGCGAAATAATGCCCGTATTTCCTTGTGTTTTGTTACTAAAATTTGTTAGTTCAAATTGTAAAATCTAGATTTTAATTTTCATGCACACATGGGCACCCTATTTAAGTCCCACCCCCTAATTTAGGTATATTTTGGGGTAAAAAAAGGGTGGGACTGTACACGTGTCAGTACGGTAGTCAAAAGTTCCCCTTTATTGAAAGCAATGTACATAGTTGTGTGTCTTTAGAAATAGTTTTTAGTGTGCTTTTATTTTACACAGATGGATATATGGGTCATCAATAGCATCCACATATTAAAATGGTATCTGATTGTAATGCTCATGTTTAGTTTAATTAATGCTACCATATACTAAACAGTGATTATTATTGGGAGGGAGGGAGTAGTCATTTAATACTTAAGTATATAAGTGGGGAAGGGGATGTATAAATGGGGTAGGGGATGTACAAGTGGGGGATAGGATGTATAAGATGGGGAAGGGATGTATAAGTGGGGAGGGGAGTCCCATGGACTAAAGATTTGGGGTCGCAATAGAATGCAAAATGATTTTGAACCTTTTTTGTTAATTTATCAAACACGGTGTTGCTCTTGGAGTTGGGGGATCCACCTCATCCCCCTCATTTAGTTTTGGCCCTCTCCAGTGGATTAGAAATATCATGGAACGTCTTAAATGTGTCATGTATGTTTGAAGAGCTAAGCTCTGTATAAAGCTAAGAAAAATGCACCTCAAATTCAAAATTTTATTTCATGGATCTACATTTTTCCTAAACAATTTTGCATGCATAATAATACATCAATGTCATCTATGAAGTATGGATAAATTAAACATCTAATAAGCAATCAATAAATCTGTAAGTCATGTTTTATTTTGTGTTGTTATGTTTTATGTTATAATATCTTGATTAAAACGAAATATTCTTGCCAAATTCACTAAGAACTTGGCGCCCGGCATAAATTACTCTTGCAACATTAAAAAATGAAAATGTATGATGAATCCTTTGTTATTGTAAGAAGTGTTTGTATGACATGAATATAGTATAGCGTTGTTTTCAATACACTGTTGTAGATTTATATAATATTGGATGGCTTTGAGGGTGATACAAGAAAATATTGCACGAGCTATAACAAATATTGCACGAGTCGGAGACAAGTGCAATATTTTCTTGTATCACCCAAAAATAAGACATCCAATATTATTATTATTATTTATATCAGGCTTTTACCCATAGTTGCGTTGGGTGTTGATTTAATTGTATTTGCACAATCTTTGTTCTGCAAAAGTTCGTTAAAATCATCATCACTTACAGAAGCGAATCTCCCGGGAGTCTGCTGCGGTTCCGACATTTTGCAAACTTGTTGATTTGTTGTTTTCGTAGTGGTTCCCCTCGCAAGCCTGCTTCATTAAGCCGATAACACGTATTTGCGAAACCATGCAATCAGCGAAAATTAGTCTCGACTGCATGCTTAATAAACGCTAAAGTTGCGTGAGCTCCTTTGTAAATTGTATACAATAGTATAGACGAATATTCGTAACGAACAAATAATGGGTATGAGACTAAAAAATATTGGACGGCAATATTTTTAGAATATTGGATGCATCCGGGTACTTTGGTTAAACAATATTGAATACACAGTTTTATTGTACCGTTAAAAAGCCTGATATAAATAATACTACTAAATATTGGCTGATCTAATGTTCATGTAGACCTTTTCCAGTTAACATCAGAGGAACCATAATGAACCAATCTTAATGACTGTGGCATCGTTAGATGCTATTAGTTTCGCTACAGTACAATGGATTTCAAAGCTAAAAGCCACTCATAGGCCAAAAATTGAAACTTCTTCTTAGGATTGTAATACTTAAATCAATAAGATTCAAATTAGGAAGACAATTTGGAAGGTGGCATGAGAGACCTTTGTCACTATTTTTGATATGATCTACCTTCGATGTGATTTAAGACTGACCACTTTAAGATTTGAAATCACTCACTCCCTCTTCATGTGGACAATGTTATCTTTTGCTTTAATGGTATAAATAGCGGTCAAAGTTTTATAAACCAACCAACTATAGGTAATGGAATATTTCAAATTACTGCTTCCTCTGTTGACAGATGTTACCTTTTGCTGAAATGGTATAGTGGTCACAGATTTATGAACCAACTATAGCTAAATGGAGTATTTCAAATCACTGCCTCCTCGATTGGAACCACCTTTTGCTGAAATGGTAAAGCGGTCAACGGTTTGGGTTAGCTTTTGAATACCCTACCATTGGTATTCCTCACTGTGAGTGTATGGGTCGTTCTTTAAAAGTCCCCATTGAAGATATGCAGTTAAGGTGTATAAGTAAATGGAATCTTGGATGAATGTACAATTTCAGGAGAAAAATGGATAGTCATATTGGTATTACAGTTGTGAACAAATTATTGTTGTACCATAATTTTGGGTGACTTTAATTGGCTGTCCAAAGTCACCCCAAATCAGCGGGTGATTTTGGACAAACTTTGGAACTCTTAAATGTTTCAAAAAACAAATAATTGATGCTTTCTAATCCTACCATGAAGTATGTGACATCTCACTCCCAATTTTTTCTTCTTCAAAATGGACTTAAAGTGCTCATGAATATTCTTGTAACGGATCAGCAAGAGTACTTTTTTCCAGATTGTTCTTAAAGGGGCATTGAGAGATACGTATGGGAGTGCACCCTCAATTCTCCTGGAAATCAGTTATTTTGCATCAAAGTAATACTTAGGCATATACTAACTACCATCTGAAACAGTTTACCAACATTCGCCGCCGTTCATCATATAAAGTTTTATGATTTTCTTAGTTTGGATATGATCATATCGAAACTCAGGTGCTGAATTCGGAAGTTATGCATCGTTTTACTCACGGACTTTTGCGGCAAATCTCAACCCGGAAGTGGCCGTTATTTGCTTATTTTTGGCATGAAGGCGATGTCGGAATTGTATGTCATTTTGGATTGGGCTATGTTGATGATTATCTTTACGTTATTTGCTCATTTAGTATATCGATACATCTCTGAATGCCCCTCTAAACCCCAGTTCATATCATAATTTGACCCACTTAAACCAATCTAAATGTCAACATTTTATGAGTTACATATAATGCAATTGACACAATGGACTTAGTATTTCTATTTGTTTTATATGGGGAAGTGAGTGGGTTTATTTAATTGTGTTATTGCCAAAACAAACACAGATAATATTCATCATGGTGGTTCCATGGGTAAACCCTAATTGTTCCCTAATTAAATGTCACAAGAGGGCAGTCGATTAGTTTTGTATTCAATGAGGCGTTGATTTATATAATTATACAAAATGTGTACTTGATATTAACGCAGGTGCCATGGGCTCATATTTGATATCTATTTTATGTATTGCGATTTCTATAGCATGTGTATACAGGGTAACCACTGAATGCAACCCATACATTAGTCTAGATGTGAATCTTGGTTCTGTTTAATTCTACCATGTACTTGTTTAGAGTGTATGCGTCATGTCCATGGAAATGTACGCTTTGCATTCCCTACTTGCTGTGACTTAACTCGCTGTGACTTGACTCGCTGCCAAGACAAACAAAAAGATACCATGACTCGATGACACTAATTCGGGTAAATCCCTAATGAATTTTGTTAGAGGGTCATTATAAAAGCTCGTTATTGTTCACATCACAATGATGGGAGAACCAATAAGTCATACTAAAATAGATGTAACACCCTAGTAATTTTATCTACTCATTGCCATATCTGGTAAATTGAAGATACTCAATTTTCCCTGTAAGGCATGAAAAAAAAAAAACTTGTTTAAGGGCCCGACCGACCCACTTTTTGCGTTTTTCAAGACTTTTTTTTTTTTAAATCTTCGCAAATCATGTAAAATCAGCTGGTTTTTTGCCGAATTGTTTTTTCACAATTTCTTTTTTATACAAATTCTCAATGTTATGCAGATTTTGGTGAAATTTAAGGTAAAAACAAAGAAAAACCTGACCGACTCTACTTTACTTTACGTCTGTAAAACAGGGTGTTTTTTTCCGTCGCCTAAGGGGCTTTTTCTTGAATTCCTCATTTTTTCTAGTCCTGGTCATTGTGTATTGCATTGTTTGCCTTATTAGACATATCCTGGGAAATAAAAACAAATAATGCATGTGTAACTACCCAGCATGCTAAGTATCCTTGTGATCAGATGAACAATTAGCAATATCATTTGTCAAAATCGAAGCAAGTTCAAATTTTAGCCCCCAATTTGTTACGTTTTGAGCAATAACTCGGTGACCAAACATCGAAAGCAGGGCAAACTATACATTATTAGAATCCTTATGCTTAGGTGAACAACTTGGCCTGATATAAATAAACCAGGTTCTGCTTTTTAACTTACGATCACTGCCCACTTCATTTTAGGTACCAGTACAACATCCATGATGGAGAAGGAGGAGAAAATTATGGGTAAAGAAGAGGGTAAGACTTGATGGAAAAACAGCTTGCTCAAACTCTAAATTAAAGCTATCTTAACTCATTGTTTTGTTTCCATTTCTAACACTTTTCTAACACTATCTCATTATGCGCATGTCATGTATCATGAAGGGCAGTTTATGTTCGCTGTTCATGCAATAGGAGTATATAGGTTTAAGGTTATAATAACAGGTGGTATTTTGTATTGAAACCTTGCATTTCTAACTACTATATGCTAGAAAATGTGTAGGGATATTTAGCCTATAATTATTATGACCACATTTTTCTGTTAAACAAAGTGTTGGGTGGAATAGTTTCTTTTCAAGGGGTAAAGTCTGTTTTTGAACAAAACCTGTATCAGATATAATAGCATGTAATAGACACACATTTAAAGTGATACTGGACAAATCCAGGGCTGCATACATTTTTCGGCCATGATTAAATTGATGGAGTTGGGATTTACTAGGGGATTGGTGGTACTCCGAGGTGTTGGAGTTAATAGAGATTCAAAAGTTTATAGAAATGAGGGCCTTTAAGTGCTTGGTTCACACCTCTTAACAACTTGAAATTTTATTTTTTTATTAAATGAGCATAATTTCTTTGTTTCTTATTTGTTACAATGTAACTCTTCAATGCACCATTTCACACTGGTTACAGATTTTTGTCTAATTAGTTTTTATTAGGTTTCTTGGTTACTAATCACTTAGGGATACCTTTGCAATGAAGTGGGCAGGTAGTGATCTTAACCCTAACCCAACCCCACATGTTTTTTAACAAATACGGGGAGAGAAGAGAAGATGAACCAATAGATCACCACTCCTCAACCGGGAATCGATCCAAGGACCCTCCGCACATGGACCGCGGCACTACAGGAGGCATTCCCCCCTCAAAAAATATATGTTTGCCCCCCCCCCCCCCCCTAAAAAAATCAATTTCGGCCAAACTAATTAAATAGTTCGTCTCAAAGCTCCCACGTGCGTTAGAAAAATGGCCCGCGTTATTGCATTTTTTTTTCGTACAAAAACAAACACAAAGTTAAATTTTCTTTTGTAGATGTGACTTTTATTTGTCTGCCATTTCGTATCTTCATTTGTCTGATGGTTTAAGATGATCTTGGTGTGGGAAAGCACACTGGTATTGCCACAATATATAGCGTATTTAACTCTTGTCATCCTGCAGTCTGGAGAAATAAAAAAATTAAATAAAAAACAAGAAAAAACAAGAAAAAAAATGCATTCCGCATTAGGTTTTCAACTTTGGAAGAGCTTTTGTGACAAACTATTTAAATTAGTTTGGCCGTAGTTAGAATTAGAAGAAAAAAATTGACAATTTTAACATATAAAGACAATTATTTTCCGTGCTTTGCGCACATTTTCTTTCTAAATTAGGTTTAATTAGACCAAATGTTGATAATTTTAGCATAAAACAGCTACATTTTGTGCGCAACCGCGCATTTTCATACCAAATTAGTTAAAATTAGACCAAATTTGACAATTTAAGCATAAAATGGCACAACAAATTTGCGCCATTCACACCGCATCACTTTTTTCATGCCCCCCCCCCCCCCCAAAAAAAAAAGGACGAGCATGGTAAAGACCAAAGAATTCCATCAGAATAGACAATATTCAGTGTTAGACATCAGGACAAACCCAAGTGTCCAGCAAGATCAGGACCCATTGTATAGTCTTGAGATTATGAATGTCCTGGGGCCCCTTGGCTGAAGAACCTACAAAAAAAGACTATGAACAATTTGATGTAATGTATATATCAAATATTTGGCCCACAAATAAATTGTTTGGTTTTCCTCCACACTTCTCTCATGAGTCGGCAGATCTTTTTTTTAAATTTTTTTTTTAATGTTTTTTATGGATCGTCAAATGATGATTATCCAAAAAATTAAATCATATAAAAGGTGTGAAGCATATTTTTACTGCTTTGTTGTAAAATTCCAAGCAAAACAATTGTTTTAAATTAAAGTCATCCTATTTTGAAAGAACAAATGGAAACAAATGGGTCGGTAAGGTTTATTTAGTGATTTTTGTTCCCAATTATAAGGACAATAGTATTAGCTTTAACCCTAAAATTTCTCATAACAAGCTGATTTTTTCAGGGTAGGTCCAGGAACATGTGTAGAATCAAATTAGAAAAGTCTCCCGAAAATCCCCCTTGTGCTACCTTCAAAATCCAAGATGGCGTCCAAAATGGCCGCCGTTTTCAGTTTTTATCATAACTTTGCCCTCAGAGATGTCAAAATCACAAACAAAGCATCTAAATATATGTTTTGGTTGGTTGGTTCGGTCCTGTCATGACTGACAGCTCGTGACCTTACAGATACTACGCCACAAATAACGATTTTCAGCAAAGGAGTAACAATCACGGAGAGGGTGTGCAGTAATCAATTTTATTTGGTCAATCCACCGGGAACGAGGTCTGCCTCTCTTACGCTTCCCTTCAATCATGCCTTGCATATGTTTTGAGGTATAAGAAATATATTTAAACCATTTCCAAGAGGTTTCAATGACTCTAAGTATCCAAATTTCAAAATGGCCACCAAAATGGCCGCCATTTTTGTTAATATCAGTAGTTTTCAACCAGACATGTTAAATACGTATATACAAATATCTAACATAGGTTTTGAGGTCCAATGAATAGATTCAAAATGTACTCTATGGATTTCAATACCTAGATATAAAGCCAATATACAAGATGGCAACCAAAATAACCTGCTAAGAAGTGTTTAAGATGTGTTGATTGGCATTTGAGAAAGTTCAAAACTTAATATGTAAGCCTACTTAAAATGCACATCATCATCCAAATTCACTACCATTATTACCATCATTATTTTACAAGTTTGATTCAGTTCTTTTATCATGTTTATTTTTGTACATTACAATAGTTACCGTTATTATCTATTTGCCTCCAAAAGAGCTGGGGAGCTCAAGCTGAGATATATGGCGTAAGCCTATGTGTTGTAATGTGATGAACAAAATGGTACACCTTAAACTTCATCAACTTGCACTGTATCTACAGCACTAATGTTCTCCAATGGTTCAGTCTCCTCTTCATTGTCACCAACTAATACAGGTGCTGTGTTGCTGCAAGACTGACCACAGCATTTGCTGCACATTGAGGTACAGAAAAGTCCAAGTTTCTTGCAGCTGCATGTCATGTTGTTGCAGCCATCTTGTTTGCATCCACAATCCACATGATACCATATTGAGCAAGGTTTCTGGTGCAACAGCGATTTCTGTTTCAACTGGAACAAGAAGTCCATCTTGTGCTCTCCATCCCCAGTCAGTTGGATTAAGGTTGTTCCCCATCCATTCTTGAACCGTGAGGAAGGTGCGGAATGAGTGCTGCTTTGCAGAAGTTGGGGGTAAACTCGCTAGCTCAAATGATGAGCTAAGGGAACTGCGACCAATTGCCCGTTTGTATGCAAAGTGACAATATTCATTCAATGAATAGTTGCTAACACATGGATACAGCTTAAGGATGAAGCTCTCCCCTGCTCTTTGTACCTCATCATGCGTGCGGCTGGCATTTGTAAAGGTATCTAACAAGTCATATTCATGTTTCTTGTTCACCATGTTGAAGGGTTTGCGCTTTCCTCGACGATAAATGGCTGAGACTGTGTCGCAGCCTGTACTAGCGTGAAGAGCCATCAAGCGATGGCTTGTTTCTCCAATCGCATGCTGGATATGGCGAATGCTGAATACCATTTCAGGATTGCTGCAGCACTTAATGTATCTATACTAGCGCTGGCCCGAGCCACCAACATCACAAGTAAGTCAGTATCTGTACCAACGACCACAACTGGCACCTCTTCTGCTACTGCTACTGCTAGTGCCGTAGATACTATCAGCGTGTCTGCGTCAGCTTCTGCCTGTTTGACAAGTATTCCAGTCATTAGCATCTTCTCACTGAGAGTTTGTATCAGTCTCGTCTTATTGTTACTGTTGGCAAGAAATGCAGCTTGGGTTGTGGTAGTTGGCATATTCTCCTCGAATATGATGTCACTGGATGAGCACTTTTGAGCTCTCCATCTCTGTTCCGCTTGCTTTGTAGACAAAGCGTTGCCATATCCATCAAATACAACAGTCGAGTTGGCTCCATAATGCTTTAGCATGTGTGATATGTAATTCTGACATATACCTGCATAGGTGGAAGGATGTGGCCAAATGGCATGTCTAAGTAGGTAACCACCGTCTACTACGAAGAGACAATTCTCTGGCAGGTTGGATTGCTCAGTGAACGACTTTAACAGAAGGCCCAAGGAACTCTTTGGCGGTTTACACATCAGGCCATCTTCAAAATGAGAAGGTGGTTGAGGACAGCTCTCAAAGTAACCGACGGCACCGACGGCAATTGCCGTCGGTGCCCTTGCCAGTTGCCTTGCTGCCCTTAAAATCTAACCTCTACCGACGGCAGTCACTTGCTGTGCCCTCTGACGAGATTGCCGTCGGTGCCCTTTTAACGATTTTACTGTATTACTGCTATTCAATTTGTCTAGCCTATCGCAAAAAAATGCGATGCCAAAAACTAACCAGATTCATTGTGAAAGTCATAAGGAAAATCGACTCACGCTGGATTTCATAATTTACATCGATACAATTTTGCGCCATTGTTATATGATTCCTTTTGTGATGTGGTGCACCGAAAGAAATGGGGAAATACCCCTCAAAATGTAAACAAGAGCGATGTTGTTGTTGACCCATCGTAGCAAAAAGTTCGAAGTTCATTAATTATGACGTACACTTTATTCCCGATATCTTTTTTGACATCCGATGTATCGCACTAAATTGGTTGGTTCCCAAATTTGATGGATATTTCTGGATCATCAAAACCGCGTGCGAATTGCGAAATCGGAAAATAGAAAAATCTTCGAAATAAAAAAAGCTGAATTAAGGCAGCTCTTAATTGGAATATAACGAACATCATGAAACCTCGCGATCAGGAATAACTTGCAAAATTAATATGCTATTGTGTAGGTAAGAAAATCGGACTAAAAAGTAAGGTTATTTACTTTTAAAATAGAATTCAAGGAGGGATATTTTGGGGTGATCTTTCCGACTTTCAGTGCGCGAGTGACAGATTTTGATAGCGGTACACAATCTTGCATTTGGTTTATTTTCGCGTGATTTCTCAGTTTTTGATTGCAAAAAGCGAAATCTCGGGAAATCTCAGTTTTAGAAAACTAGCCTCTCGTTTTTTGCCTAAAAAAATTGCGTTTTCTTCCAGGGCAAAAATGCTACACAAAATGTGGGAATTGCTACACAAAATTATCATTGTGTAGCACTTTTTGCTACACAAAAAAAGGCTTACTTCCAACGCTGTATAATAATTGTGTGTTTTTATCACTTTTAAGAAAATGCCTTGGTGCCCTTCTCAAATTTTCAACAGTTGCCTTGATGCCCTTTTGAAAATTAAAAAATTGCCTTGGTGCCCTGCCTTTTCATTGAAAATCCAAGGCAACTATCAACTTGCCCTAACAAAACTGCCTTGCCCCTCCCAGGCCTTAATTTGAGGGCTGGTTGAGGAGCTAGTTCGTACGTAAAGAACGACGCCATCTCAGAGCTGTTATTCAACACACATGTGATTCTATTGAATAATAGAGTCGGATTCACTTCAACTTATTGTCCCCTAACTCGTACTGTCTTGTCCTTTGCTCAAATTATAGTAACCTTGTCATTTCGGCGTAAGGCAATGTTTGTGAACTTCTTACCCGTTATTTCTGATGCTGACTTCCTGCCAATTTCTGCTGCTTTATCACAATTAGCCGATGAATCTGCTACAGTCCCAGTTGCAACAGATACCAAACGATCCTTTTCATACCGCATAATACACCTATCAGTTGTAAGACGCACCCTATGACCCCCGGGAGAGGTGCGTCGTGGGTGCGTCGTTTACCAAAAAATTTTGACGGAGGGTACGTCAGTGGCAGCCTTTGGTCCGTCAAAAAAATGACGGAGGGTGAGTCAAGGTCCGTCACTTTACATGGGTGCGTCACAGTGTCTGTTTACGAAAAACAAAATACGACCTTTAAATATACGCTATAGGGCTACTATACCACATAACTCCTTAATACCGCCAACCAGGCTCCACTTTAATACCGCAAACATCACTCCGATATTTTATACCGCATGTTCTAAAATGCCTGAAATCACTCGATCATCAATACAAGAGTTTGGCAAACGAAAAAAACAAGAAACCGCAGTAGACCGAGAACCTTTCATTTTAAGAGAAGTGTCACGTATACAAGCATCTTCATGGTATAAGATAGGGGATCAGCATTGCGCTCTTCCGCACAAGCGCAGAACAATCTAAGAACACAGAGGTAGTAGGACAGGCCCCCGGAATTGAATTTGGTCGGGGATGTGCGTCAGGAGATTCAAATAAAAAACATAGGCCTACCCATTTCTAAAAGGTAATTTTTTGAAAAAACGGTACCCATTTCTAAGGATTTTGCTTCATTTATAGACCCCGTTCGCAAATTATCTGGAAAATAGACCAAAATTTCGCATTCGCGAAAATACACCCATTTATATGATTTTCTTTGTGGAAAACTAGACCCAATCTTCGCAATTCGTGAAAATATACCCATTTGTAAGGATTTCAAAATAGAACCATCTGTAGCAAGTGGGGCAATTTTTTTATTTTTAGAGATTTTCCATCACAAAATCATACCCCATTATGTTGGTTTTTTTAGCAAAAAGCAACTAAGCGGCACTACATGTAGCGCCACCGCTTAGGCGAGTACCCTCCCACCCCCCCCCCCCCCCCCCCCCCCCCGAAGAAAGGTCACACATAATTTGTCAATCAAGCTCACGGACACAGACATCAAACAACAAAAAGTCGGGTATTAAAAGAGAGAAAAAAAACTGGGAGATTTGAACAAAACAAAACACTATTTTTAATAGAGCCCAGCCGCCCGGAAATAAGGCCAAATGGTGTTAAGGGTTGTTATTAACAACCCTTAACACCTGGCCTCGAATGTATTTAAAATACATTCGAGGCCAGGCCCAGCTGAGAGAGCCGGGGCATCCCCTGCCAGGCTTTCCACCCTGTCCAGTGGCGGATACACCGTCCGGGGGAGGGGTTGGGGGGTTGGCGGGCGCCCCTCGTAAAATTTGACAATATACCTTTTTTTGTGTACCACTGTACCTTTCATGTTGGGGACCTTTTACGATTTGGTACCAATTACAAAACAGTCTTGGTCAGCCCCCCCCCCCCCCCCCCCCACCCCGTAAATTTTATCCGCCACTGTTGTCCCCATCACCGAAATCACCGAAATGAAATGACAGTCTCCGATATGACTGGTTATGACCACTCCCTTGATCACAGGCCACAGCCCCCGGTACTCGGATTTGGTTTGGTCGGGGGGGGGGGGGGGGGGGGGGGGTGCCGCTGGAGATTCAAAACCCCTACCCTTTCAGGGTGTTTTTGGAAAAAACGGTACCCATTTTTAGGGGTTTTGCTTCATTTTAGACCCAATTTTCGCAAATTATCGGGAAAATAGACCTAAGTTTTGCAAATTTTCGCGAAAATAGACACAAAAATCGCGAAAATAGACCCACTTGTAAAAAGTGACCCCATCATTAGGGATTTCCAGCACAAAATCATACTCTATGTTTAGGGATTTTGTGCCCAAAAAGCTACCCATTAGATTAAGCGGCACGCCCCCGTATACCATCTTAGGCGAGTAACCCCCCCCCCCCCCGGGTCTTGGCCTGAGACTACTCTACCGGGGGAACCACTTGTAATCACCCGTGGCCGTGTTGTCCATTCAATTTTAGTCAAATTTAGAGGGCTTCGCATGTGGATCATCAGGGGGGGGGGGGCATATCTGACTATTTGTTTTAGTTTACAAAAGTTCACATCGAGTTTGTAATTTCATTTGGGGGGTCATAACGGTGGGAGGGGGAGCGGTACGTGTATGTTCCGCCTTTTTAGATGCCTTTTCTCGAAGTATATAAGTGATGCCTTTTCTCGAAGTATATGGGTGATATTGATGATTAATTTAGAAATGTTTTTGGTATTTTTAAAGTGCTCCCTTCAATCCTTTGATGGTTTATAGAAGGTGTAATTTCCAATCCGAAGTTCAAATGTTTAAATACACTTTCGAGAACCCAATTTTGGTTATACACCGTTCGAGAACCCAATTTTCTACTTACCTTATTGCATAAGCGCAAGCCTACATGTATAACATAAAGGGATGAAGGATGCCCCGCCGCCCACCCCACCCCCAGTCCCCCACCCCCAGTCCCCCACCCCAGTCCCCCACCCCACCCCACCTCCTGGTTACGCCACTGAACGGGTCGAAAGCAGAATGGGCAGAATGTTCTCGAAATTGTTTCATCCTCATCCTGACGTTTATGATAATCAGTTAAATATTTTATGAATTTTAGACCAGACCAGTCAGACATAACATTGTGCATATAAAAGTTCTCCTCTTGGTTCCGTCCATGGTCCATCCCGGTCCCGGTCCGGAGTCTATATAATTATTCGAGGGCCAGGGTTGACAACATCGAATAAGGGCAGATCCCCCGTGAATTAAAAGTAGTTTCATTTCCAGTAGTCATCGTGTTTTATCCTGAGTTATAGTCAACGATATCTGACGACGGGGTGCGTCGTCATGGTCCGTCAGAATCCACCAATGGTGCGTCCAAAAATTGATGGAGGGTGCGTATTTGGAAGGCAATGGTCCGTCGTTTTTTTGACACAGGGTGCGTCATGGTACGTGAGAAGTCGACGCACCTCGGTAAAGTGACGCACCACTCCCGGGGGTCATAGGGTGCGTCTTACAACTGATAGGTGTATAACACAATTAAGTCCCTATGCGCTATAACAAATAAAACAGAAACGCAAATATACAAAACTATACATTAGTAACAAAAGACATGACAAAAAGGAAAATCATGCATTAACATTAAATAGGTAAGTTTTTAGCGATGATTTGAACTGTTCAAGAGTTTTGGCTGATTTAACATGATATGGTAATTGATTCCAAAGTTCAGCAGAAGCATCTTGAAAAGAACGGCGTCCATATGATGTCGAAGGTAAAGAAACATGAGCAAGAAGATATTGTGAGCGAGAACGGAGATTACGTGTGGGCTTGTAATGTTGTATGAGATCTTGGAGGTACATAGGTGCTAGACCACGAGAACATTTAAAAGTTAATAGAAGAATCTTGAACATAATGCGTGATTTGATTGGTAACCAGTGTAAGTCACGAAGGACAGGGGAAATGTGACAGCGAATCTTGGAGAGAGTAACAAGTAGAGCAGCTGAATTTTGTATGCGTTGAAGTTTTGAGATCTGCGTTTCAGGAAGAGCAAATAGCAGACTGTTACAATTATCAAGTCGACATGTCACAAAAGCATGGATTAGTCTTTCAGTTGTTGGCTGGTCAAGGTATCGACGAATTTGACCTATCTTGTAAAGAGCATGAGAAGCCGCACGACAAATATTATTGATATGGACATCCATCATGAGATCATTTTGAAGAATAATACCAAGATTGCGGGCATTAGAAGCTGGTTCAATTAGAGCATCGTTGATGTTTATAGATGAAATAACAGAATTGTTTCTAAAGCGAGATGTAATATGCAGAACTTCAGTTTTGTCGTCATTCAGTTTAAGGTCATTAGCTGCGGGCATGCTTTTCTGCAAAGACTCCATCTGTTGTAAGGGACGCACCATTAGATACTCAGGGGGGGGGGGCATGGAAGTTTTTAAAATAAAAAAAACTTTGCCCACTATCCAGGAAAAAAAACAAAACTTCGCCCACCAACCAGGAAAAAAAAAAAAAATTACCTACTGCTGAGTAAAAAAAAGAAAAGATGACTCACCCAAAAGGCCCAACTCAATGTAAAGAAAACCATTAAAACCTAAAAAAAAAAAAATTTGCCGGCTTTGCTAAAAATAAGAAATACTCGCCGCCTTCGGCGGCAAAAAAAAAAAAATTCTGCCTACTTCGGTGGCGAAAAAAAAAAATTCCGCCCGACCCCAACTTCCATGCCCCCCCTGAAAATCAAATGGTGCGTCCCTAAATACAACCTTGCAGACTTGGCGTAGTGGAGATGCCCTGCAGCGTGGAAATAAGGCAACATCTCCCTTTTTATGCAGTAGAGGTGGAGCTTCCAATCCCCTGTCGTTTCAGCTCTAATGATATGCTGCATAAGGGCCACCTGTCGGATGTATTGTACCCACAGCTTCCCTGTTCTACTTTCAGCAGCAACACGATCAAGAACTTCCGTAATGATCTAGACTACTCTGTAGTCCTTTTTTTCTTTCTTGTTTTTAGTCTTTCTTCTTTTTCTCTTTTTTATCCTATCTATCTATCTATCCCATTTTCTGATTATTTATCAGCATTTCAGCGTATTCATTAGTCCTAAATCGGATCCTAAATGCAGTACCTAGAAGTGAGGGTACATGTAGGGCGCCCTCACGTGTTACCATTAACAACATAGATGGGCAGTATTATAAGTGAGGGCGCTCCTACTTGTCACCGTTAAAGTTTTACATTCACCATTCGCCATCGGAGTTCGTCAGTTCGTCGTCAGTATTTTTACTCGGGGCGTGTCGGTTAGTGTGCGGGAGCAATCACTGTATTACTAGTGGACTAAAGGGATTACTGGTGGACTAAAGGGAGCCCTCTGTTGATCATATCAATAGCGACATAATTATCAGAACATATACAATACTGCCCCCATTAGGAACATTAGGAATTTACTCATTGGCGCGGCTGCATGCAGAATATTAGACAACGGGCCAGACACTGAATAAATGGTTTAAGTAAAAAAGAATAAGAAATAATTTTTAAAAAAAAATTACAAAAAAAGAAAAGGTTAAAAACAAAATAGACTATGGCATAGTCTAGTAATGATCTGGCTTAACTGTTTGACACACTCCTCTTCAGCAACTTCAGTGGCACTCTGGTCCTGGTTGAGAAGAGATCTGTAAAGTTTCTCTAATTGGACTTTGTCTATGTTCTCCAAGGTCCCAGGAGTATCCATCAAACTCCAATAAGGGCAGATGAAGTAAGGATGTGAGCACGCAGAGCTCGTGAAAAGGCATGCCCAGATAGCATGTGAATAACGGATCCCTTGGCGTATACTTGTTCCCAGCTCAGCCAGTCCACTTCCCGTCATGATATGACCAATACTTCCAAGATAAGACATCAGAAGATGAAATCCCTCAAGCCAAAACGATGACTTTGTCTAAATCCTGTGATGAAGCTACGATCTCTGCTGCCTTGTATAATGGTTGGTCAAATGTGACTGGGCACACTCTCAGTCCATGCTTTTCACATTGTTTCTGTGCAAAACACAGTGCTGTGTAGATTGTACTGAGATTTGAGGGATCTAGATTGATAAAGGGTAGAGTTTCTATCCTGCTTCTCTCATATTGGTCACTATACTATGCATTGCGACTTTCATGAAGCCGCTCCATGAAGGGCAAGGGGTAAGTTCCAACACATACCCAATAATCCAAAGGGAATCCAGTGTTTTTGCTGAGCAGCATGGATTGATCTCCTGGTCTGAAGTTGCTAATGGATCAAGTACAACAGATTGTAGGCCTGGAACAGCTGGTTTGCTATATGTCTTTATAGCCTGAATATGTCTGGTTGAAAATTACTGATATTAACAAAATGGCGGCCATTTTGAAATTTGGATACTTAGAGTCATTGAAACCTCTTGAAAATGGTTTAAAGATATTCCTTATACCTCAAAACATATATTTAGATGCTTTGTTTGTGATTTTGACATGTCTGAGGGCAAAGTTATGATGAAAACTGAAAACGGCAGCCATTTTGGACGCCATCTTGGATTTTGAATGTAGCACAAGGGGGATTTTCGGGGACTTTTGGAATTTGATTCTACACATGTTCCTGAACCTATCCTGAAAAAATCAGCTTGTTATGAGAAATTTTAACCTTTTTTGATATATGATCTAATACTATTGGCCAAGGACAACCAAACAACTTGTTCTGGCCGTTGTGAAGTTACATGATACTATTTTTGTTTTGTTCTTCATAAGCTGTCTTTTTATTGCACAACATATTTATGCAGCTTTAAGCATACTTTTGAGATTTGTATAAGTGTTCACTAACTTTTCTTTGCACTGCAAAACAATGTATAGTGTACAACAGTCCTTTAATTTTCAGGTGTTCGAAATTCCTGTCAATATAAAGGGGTAAAAAAAAGTAAGTCCCCCCTAAAATTTGATCACATTTGTTTGCATAACTCCACACACAAATATACATTTTGAAAAAATTGTAACGTTTATGAAAAGGAGACACGCTTGGCTACACATCAAAAGTAGGTTTTTTTTCAATAGCACGTTCACTTCTTCCGCAACAATCACATTTTTCCAAAATGATGTTTTCAGAAAAAGTGGCACTTTTCAAAATCGTATGCAAGAAAGGTACACAAATGTCTCCAGTATTGTTAAAAATAAATTTAAATTGTTATTATTTTCAATTTAAAGAAAGTCTTTTCTTTCTTAGCTGGTCCTTAATTAAAATTATTTTATTTCATGCATGACTAGCCAATAGTGTTCACCATTCACGTCAATAACTTCCCTGTATCATTGCACTTTTCGGAAAACATTGTTTTGGGGAAATGCGACTGTTATGAGAAAAGTAAACATTATCCCTAACCCCACTAGACCATACAAAATCATCCAAAATAAAACTATCTCCACGCGCGTGCTGCTGCATTGGCTCGATTACGTCACCTACCGCAGGCATATGTGGCCACGAAGTTTGTGGCCGCATATGCGCTGGGGAGTTAGCTCAGTTGATAGGGGCACAGACTGGGGTGCGAATGGTCCCGGGATCGAATCCCGGGGGGTGCTCGGTGATTTTTCAGGTTAAAAAAATGGTACTTTTTCCCCCTCCCCCCGATACACGCAAAAACATAGCCGTGGGAGTTAGGGTTAAATTGAAAAGGGGAAACTTTGTGTGGGTAGCCAAGAGTTTCCCTTTTCGTAAACGTTTCAATCCCTTAAAATGCCTAATTGTGGGTGGATTTATGCACACACTCATATAAAATCTTGAAAAGTGTTTTTTTTGTTTCAAACATCATTTTTGTGAAATGTTACTATTTTGGCAAAAGTAATAATGATATTGAAATGGAGAAACTTTCTATGGGTAGCCAACTGTTTTTGCTTTTCATAAGTGTTTCAATCTCTGAAAACGGTCAACTGTGTGTAGAGATATGTAAACAAACGTGATCAAGTTTTAGGGGGGGGGGGGGGGGGGGGGGGCGAGACTTACTTTTTTTACCCCTTCCAAGGTGTTTACATGTGAATGAACATTCAATGCTTCTGAAAGAGAAAACAAATCTGATGTATACGCTATGGTGGTTGGACCTGCGTTAACTATTTTTGTCTTTCTTTTTTTTGTGATGGCATAGTTTCGGGCAATAATAATAGTTAACTCTCACAGACAATGGGTAAATAAATTCATTTAACAATTCTTTTGAATGGTTTACAACTTCACAAGAGGACTGGATCATTTAGTTAACCAATGAGAGGTATTGTTAGAATTTGTGGCTGGACATAGCTCATATGTGAGCTTAGTCTTCTTTGTATACCTTTTTCCTTTTCCCTTGTCACTCTATATACAACACTCTTTATCATGCGATGCTGTGGTGTATGTATGGATAGAGGGCTCACTCCTGTGACCGCTCCCCATCCTCTGATCTCACCCCGGGAAAAGGGTCTAATTACTGGATTGTTTGCGGGGGATCAAAATGTACCAATGGCAGACAAGATAAATACGATGTATATGAATATTTATATACCATCTTCCTCGAAATTTGAGATAAATTCAAAATGGCGATTTTCTAGCACTTGATAGCAGTCGTTCTGTCTACAATTATAGCTTTAGGAGTAAGCCTTGCCATTGGTCCTTGCCCAAAATATTTTTCCTCAGAGATAAAGCTATATTTCCGCATATATGACTATTTTCTATCTTTCAATTTCGCATAGTAAACAAAAGCCTTTATATGTCCGAACATGGACAGATAATTTGATCATTTTGTACGATAAACTATAAACTTGTACACAGCTCCTAGAAATGACACATTTTTCATGTGTTTCTAAATGTACATTGTCAAATTTAAAATGAGCGGGTTATAATGGGGGAGGGGAGTGATATGTGAATTATGTATCAAAAGCATCATTCCTGGTGTGCTTAAAGCACAGTTCTGTGGTCAATTTAATGTCAGTTGACCATGTTTGGAGCAATTCTTGGATGGGAGAGGTTTTTGGCATGGGGACGTATTAGAGAGTGTTGTTCAATAGTGTGACAGTGAAATGAAGGTGAGCTATAAAGAGAGTTTAAAATTCTTTGCAGGTTGGTGCCTTGGTATTATAATGGATACATTTTGAATAGGCCAATCAAACGTGCTGTAATAAAATTTTAAAAAATGGTTATGAGTTACTTAGAGCTGGTATTGTATAGTCAACTTTGATTGGACCCTTTTCATGTGTAGCCCTTTATCTACAAAAAGGGGGTTCCTGTTATTGCATAATTTCGAAAACCGCTCACCACAGGAAAAAAGGTCTACTGCATACTGTGTCACTGGATTTGACCTGATGACCTCACCATAGAGTTTAAGGCAGGAGTGGGAAACCTACGGCCCGCGGGCCGCATGCGGCCCGCCAGTGGGTTTTTTGCGGCCCGCGAGATGTATCAAGAAAAATAAAAAATAAATATATTTGACATCACAAAAAACGAGCTAGCTGCTATGCATTTAACGGCACAAATGATGTTCCTCAACGTGCGTAGGTCTATTTCCCCATTAATTGTCATCTGTCAGTGGCATAACCAGAGGGGGGGGGGGGGGCGATCGCCCCAGCCCCTCCCCCAATATTGACGTTGTGCCGGTTGAGATTGGCACTCTCGGTTCATTTGACAAGAGGAATCATGGAATTATGATGGTCAAAAGTACACAGATGAAAATTATGTTTCCCCAAATTGCAATATTCTTAAGTAACGGCTTGTTTAGAACCAAAATATACCTCAATCGTGCCAAAAATAAGTGTAAATTGTATTGAGATTACGTTTTTGTGAAAATACCGGTAGATTAAAGCACACACACCTATTGCATGCTTGAAAGTCTTCGGAATCAAAGGTTTGAAATCAACAGCAGGCCATTGCTACACAATTTGGTTAGGTGCCGCCCAGTTAATTTCTCACTCCTTATATCTGGCCCATTCATTGAAAAAGGTTGCCCACCCCTGGTTTAAGGTATTCATCTAAAATCACTATGTATGTGTTGTGTAAAAGTCTATCTCTATCGAAGAAGATAGAAAGTAGATATTGCATAGGTAGCAGGGCTCAAAACTATTACAGGTGATTATAAAGCTTGGCCATGGATCAAGTCGGTCAACAATAGTGGCTTTATTGGTATGTCTCCTCTTTATTACCACCCAAAAAAAATCAATCAAAAATGGGAAAGTACAATTATCTCCCCTTAGAAGACGAGCTTGACCCCATTTTCACCTTGTGGACATATTTGGATTTGTATGCCGTTTTTCCCTTTTACTCAAAACTCAACATTTTAAACTAACGGCTCATTTTGAATATTTGTTTACACATCATATTTGTATATCCATCATTATTCATTAATAATGCGACACAGCCATCTGTCGGTAGGTGGAGTTATGGGACTTTATACTCAAAATGGACTTTATTTTTAATAATGTTATCATTTAATGATAATCAATAATATTGATTAGATACAGAGATATAATGTCAACAATTACCAACGCTCCAGATATGAAATTACATTGATTAGTTATAATATTGATTATAATTAAAGAGGGCGCTTGTCAATGCGAATGGTACTACCATAGGGCGTTGGACAGCAACAGGAAGCTGATGATACCTTTGGATTTGGATAATACCTTCCTTCCCTTGCCACCGCCTCCTTACAAAAAAGCAAAATATATCAACATTTTGTAAAGAAGTTGATCCCACAAATTAATCTTTGATGGTCCACAAATTGAAATTTCATCGAAAAAATAACCTCACTAAATTTGCTATTGTTTTCACCATCTTTATTTTGTTTATTTCCTTATTAAATGTATTATTGTTTAGAATGAGACACAGCCATCCGTTTAGGTGGAGTTATTGGACTTTATACTCAAAATGGACTTTATGTTTGATATATAATGTTATCATTATTGGTGAGGTACAGAGATATATAATGTCAACAATTACCAACGCTCCATATATGAAATTATATTGATTAGTTTAATATTCATAATGATTAAAGAGGGCGCTTGTCAATGCAAACAGTACTGCCATAGGGCATTGGACAGCATCAGTTGATACCTTTGGATTTGGATGATACCTCCCTCCCCTTGGCACAGCCTCCTTACGAAAAAGCAAGATGCCTCAACATTTTGTAAAGAAGTTCGCCCCACAAATCAATCTGTGATGGTCCACAATTTTCCTCGTAAAATAACCTCGCTAATTTTGCTATTGTTTTCACCATCTTTATTTTTGTTTTTGCCTTAGTATATGTATTATATTTTTATCAGTATGCCAGCCATAAATTAATAGATTAGACAAAACACATTTCACATTTATAAAGGTTTCCAGGCAGCCTACAGGAAACATTTTTGTTTTCGCCTTATTATATTTATCAGTATGCCTGGCTTGACAATATTCCTGTTTCACATTCCAACAGGAAATGTTTCAAGTTCCGTATGTTGCATCACGCGTGCAAATTGGCAACCTTTTCTAGGTATCGGGGGTCCGCTTCCAAGTTGACCTGCAAACACTGTGTGATTTATCCCCTACCCTATAATAACCTTTTGTCTCAGATTTTCTAAATTTTAATCTGTGATGCCTATCACATCAAAACCAACCAACACAATTGGTCCTTTTCATGGTTTAAAACAGGCAATGGAATCACAGACTTCCTATCTCCTATCTAGCCTGCCTCTTCTTAAATGTTTCATGAAACTTGACTGAGCTAAGTAAGACCCCCGGGGTGTTCAGTGGTCATTACAAGAGGGGTATCATGCGTGTCCAAGAAATCACGTAATTAGGGTAGTTTTTCAAGCTGGGGCACGTTACGTAAGTAACGTAAATAGGGTATCAAAACAAGCCACATTAAGAAAAAGGGTATACTTTTTACATAATTGGCTTTCGTATTTAGGGTCCTTATTTGCTCCATGTCACCATGAGGATTATAAATAGCCATGATACATGGGCGAGATATATTTCTAAAATTGTATCCACGCAATTGATCTGATAAATCAGCTTGGCATTTGTTTCAAAATACTTTTAGCTTATTAGGGAAGGAAAAAAGGGTTAGAAATGTGTCATACGCGGTAAAAGGTTTAAACTATACACATTACTTGTTTAGGGTATCAAAATATTTTGAGTACTTGTTTAGGGTATCACAATATTTTGAGTACTTGTTTAGGGTATTGGAAATACTGATATTACTTGCTTAGGGTATGTAAAATACTATGCCATACTTGTTTAGGGGTGCTTTTTCACATTAACCTGATTACGTATTTAGGGTACTTTTTGAAAGTCGTTGGACGCGCATGATACCCCCTTGTAATGACCACAGAGCACCCCGGGGTAAGACCTAATTACGCAATTTGGTAATGTTGGATAGTAGATATTTTGATGCATCCATGTACTGTGGCATTTTGAGATGATGGGGCTGCCCTCATTTATCGAAATCAAAACTAGGCAAGGGATGAGGTGCAGCACTGGATAATGTGCATTGGAAATATGCTTGTAAAATTATTTAAACAATGAAACAATAAACAAAATGAATAAGTCATTGGTTTCGTTTATTAAACTCAACTTACTCAAGTTAGTTTTTTTAAGCACATGACTTAATGTGTCAAGTTAAGTCTTTAAGAAAAGTGACTTGTGTCAAGTTTCAGTTTCAGTTTATTTTCACCATATAATACATCATACAAGCAAATTATTAGAAAACAAAGGTGGGGAAAACCAAAAGGAGCACAGCTCGAAGTATATTGGTCACCCTGTGTCAAGTCAAGGCTTATACAGTCAAGTCTTTTAAAAAGTTTGAACACCAAGTCACGAGTCAAGTCATTGCCCTCAGTGGCTTATGTCAAGTCATCACAAACAGGTGATGCAAGTCCAAGTCATTGACTTGGTCATCACACCACTGAAAGAGGGTACTTCACCGAATTGGATTTTTGTGTACACACATTGGTATGATTATGAATATCAAAACCAACACAAATTCAGAATAAATGTTATTTTAATAATAATAATAATAATAATAATAAAATACATGTATTAATCGTTTAAAACAGAAGTCACATAGCATAGCACCCAATGTACACATCAACAAGTTTAAGCACACACAAAATTTAAAAAAATCCATATAAAAAGAAAACATAAACACTGAATATTTAATTACAGAAGGACATTTTGGGGAAATAGGGGGACATTTAGTTACAGACGTTTTTTGGGGTCTGTGGGTCGTACGGAAAAACAAACACATTGTTTGTGGTCCATTTTGATAGTTTATGTACCAGAATTATCATTTCAAATACATCCAAGTCCATTTCCACTGAAGGCCATATAACAAATAACTAACCATCTATAATTATAGGGGTATTAGTATTTAGTGAAATGGGTCGAAACGAGTCGAAATGGGTCGAAATGGGTCAGAATGGATTGAAATGTAATAGAAATGATACAGAACATGTCCAATCCGAACGTACTTTTCTGGTAGGCGGTCAAGAATTGACAACAAAACGGAAGGAAATCCGGTGTCTTTTCTGCATTTTTTAAGCGACAGCCCGTATTCCATTCCGCATGGGCATGAGATAGGCATGGGCGATATCGAAAAGCGTCACTTTTCTTTAAAAAAAAATTATAATAAGTTTTTTTTAGAGCGTCGTTTCTTCCTTTTCTTCGGTAGGGGAGGGAGCCGGAGGGAGAGGGGGTGGGGGTGGGGGTCATTCAGAGGGGTAGGGGAGTACCAACTATCCGGAGAGTGGAGGGGCACAGTTTATTTTGCATGGAAAATATTGGGGTGGGGATTAGTAATTTCCCTTTGTAGCGGCCTTCCAAACTATCCCTGGGGAGATCAAATAGGGGAGGGGAGGGGTATTTGGAGGGGAGGTGGGTACCGAGGGGAGGAGGCATAGTTTTTTTTGCATGGAAAAGATCGGGTCGGGGGATTAGTGCCGTTGTAAGGAGGCTATCATTTTCTGTTATCCCGGGGGAGATCATTCGGAGGGTGGAGGGCAACCAAATATCCTTTGACGGGATGGGGGGGGGGGGGTTCTTTTGCATGGAAGATAACTTGGGGATTAGTGCCATTGTAATTGGGATGTTGGTAATGAGAGAAGGGGTCATTCGAAGGGGCGGGTATCAAATATCCTTAGAGGAGAGGTGGCATAGTTATGTTTGCATGGAATGGGGTGAGGATTAGTGCCGTTAAGAAGGCGCTGTAATTTTCTTTTGAAGCAGGTGTCCAAACTATTCCTGGGGAGATTTAGGAGGGGGGATTCGGAGGGGGATGGGAGTACCAAATATCCTTAGAGGGGAGGGGGCATAGTTTTGTTTGCATAG
Source organism: Ophiura sarsii (assembly GCA_035610835.1). Lineage (NCBI taxonomy): Eukaryota > Metazoa > Echinodermata > Ophiuroidea > Amphilepidida > Ophiuridae > Ophiura > Ophiura sarsii. The sequence goes on along the minus strand of CM069449.1, from coordinate 70,505,148 downwards.
AAAATATCGGTATGGGCCGGGATTAGTGCTTCCCGGGAGTGCTTCTTTTGTCCGAACTATCCTGGGAGGTCAAATAGGGGGGGGGGGCATTCGGTAGGGGGAGGGGAGGGGAGTACAGTACCAAATATCATTAAAGAGAGAGGGGCATAGGTTCTTTTGCATGGAAAATAACTAGGGAATTAGCGCCGTTGTAAGGGGCGTGTCGGAAGGGGGGGGGGGGGGGGGGGGTCATTTGGCCTGGAGGGGAGTGAGTATTATTACACCTCATAAATATCCATGAGATAATAGGCATAAATACTGCAATTTCATTGGTCACTTGAGCTGGCCACAGTGATAATAAATTGAGCTATTGAAGAAATTGAGCTATTTCCCGCGCCCGTGTGGTAGTTTTGGTTACTTCCCTACAACCTCATCCCCAGAGTCACAGTGAGGTGTAATAAAGCAAATACTACATGGTATGATCGGGGCAATAGGGCACACTATTTCCCCTCGGTACTGGCTACAGGCCTAGCACCCATCACCATCCGGGTTCGGGGTGGTAGGCCTGTAGCCAGTACCTCGGGACCCTCTAACCATGTAGTATTTGTATACTACCAAATATCCTTAGAGGGGAGGTTTTTTCCATGGAAAATAAAGGGGTGGGGATTAGTGCCGTTGTAAGGGGGCTGTCATTTTCTTTTGCAGGGGGTGTCCCAAATATCCTGGGGGAGGTCACATCAAGGGATTAATTCGGAGGGTGAGGGGAGTACCAAATATCATTAGAGGGCAGGGGCATATTTTTTCAAGCTTGCATGTAAAATATCGGGATGGGGGATTAGTGTCGTTAAGGGGCTGTCATTTTCTTTTCATGTGTGGGGTGTCCAATATTCTGGGGAGGTCGAATAGGGGTCATTTGGTAGGGGAAGGGAGGGGGAGTACCAAATATCCGTTAAAGGGGAGGGGCATAGGTTCTTTTGCCCAGATTAGTGCCGTTTTAAGGGGCTATCGTTTTCGTTTTGTAATGGTTGTCTCAAACATCACGGGGCGGTCAAATGGTGGTGGGGGTCATTCGGAGGGGGTATCAAATTTCATTACAGGCGAATGGAACTCGTTTGGTGCGATCTGGTGTAGGCCTAGGCCTATACTTTGACCAACATTTTATCGAAAAGCCACCTCTTCATTTCCAATAAGTATTTTGTTTTTTTATCAATGCACGAAATGAGTTGAGCAATATACTGATATATTCTTGATTTAAGTATGGTTTAAAAGCCATCATTTGTGATCACCAAAGAATCTTAAGGGATGTTGCAACAGTACCAAAGGTTGACATGGGAAGTAACCATCGATTTGGCAGAGCCAAAGTGAGGATAAATAAGAAGATGGAGAGGCTGAGTAAAGAACCAACAAGAGACATATTGATATATTTCAATATTGTTTTTTATTTTTAAGGAATAAACCATCCGTGCGTTGCATGAAACTGTGCGCTATGTGCAGTATAATTCCCGGCATGGGTTTATTCCGAGGTTTCTGCACAGTTGTGGAAGATAATGATGATGATGATGAATCGAGTACAGTAACAGTAGTCGGGACAGTAGTTTCTTCTAGGTTCGCGGCAAAATGAATCCATGCGGTCTTTAATTGACCTTTGACCTTTGAAATGCAAAAATCATCGGTAGTTTGGGTATCGCCCAAGACCGTCCTACGAGCTTCGTTTAGCATTTCTTTGTTACGAAAGTAATTGCGAAATATTCTTTTTTTGCTTTTACAACAGAAATAAGCAAAGATTGTGCGCATGACAAACATATTTTGATTCGTTTCGCCTCATTTCGACTTATTTCGATCCATTCTGACCCGTTTCGACCCATTTCGACTCATTTCGACTTGTTTCGACCATTTCGACCCATTTCACTAAATACTAATACCCATAATTATAGTGATATGTCAAAACCAGCATTATTATGGTAGCTTATTGTCAGGCTTCATCGAGCCAGATAACAATACAGGGATCCACTCAGAAATTCAATTTGCAGTTGTATTTTTTTTGAATGATAATTTTATGGCTAGAATATTTTTACTATGACTAATATATCTGTGCAGTTTTAATATATTAAACACTGTGCCAGACATTCTCACATGATAATTTGGCAATTTGTGTGTTACTTTCATAGATATGCATTTTAATAATGATGGAAAAACACCCAGTCATTCACAGGTTACTGTTTTCACAAAACTGTGATTATAGCAACAACAAAAAAATGAAGTAACAATCTCCATGCTCACAGGTATACTAACAAAGCATTTTGGGACATGTATATACAACCGATTTGAATGCCATGGTCTGTTGAATTTACTCTGATAAGGGAACCTTGAACTCCACGGAAACAATACTGGAGATGTCTGTGTGTAATAGTAAATACATGCAAGGAATGCCGGAAGGTCATAGGCCAAGTACTGTGCAAAGCAAACAAAATTGTGTATTGTGACAATGATAATATTGGGGGATAAAAACCCTTTAAAAAGGGAAATGCTTGTAACAAGTGTGAAACATATTAGAGTTTTATGTGAGCAATTCCCATATCATGCATCCAGAAAATATCATATAATGTGCCCAGATTTGCTTTTTAGGATACGATATCACATTTGTAGCTACGTATAATATCAGTGTCACTAATCGATCAATCCGCAACCAATTTGACGACATAAATGACGTTCACATTGAAATCGCAAAAATTGTGGTTTTTCTTCAACCAATTCCGGAAAAAATTTGCTAATTATCATATAATGTGCCCTGATTTGCATTTCAGGATATGATATCACATTTTGAGCTGCGTATGATATCTGTGTCACTAATCGGTCAATCCGCGACCAATTTGACGACATAAATGATGTTCACATTGAAATCGCAAAAATTTGGTTTTTTCTTCAACCAATTCCGGAAAAATAGGCTAAATATCATATTATGTGCCCTGATTTGCTTTTCAGGATATGATATCACATTTTGAGCTGTGTATGATATCTGTGTCACTAATCGGTCAATCCGCGACCAATTTGACGACATAAATGACGTTCACGTTGAAATCGCCGGGGAAAACAGGTTTTTTTCCTAGCAATTGCGGACAAAATAAACAAAATTTCATATGATGTGCCTTGATTTGCTTTTTAGGATACGATATCACATTTTAGCCACATATGATATCGGTGTCACAAATCGGTCAATCCGCAACCAATTTGACGACAATGACGTTCACATTGAAATCGCAAATCCAAATCGTGATTTTTTTTCTTCAACCAATTCCGGACAAAATAGACAAACTATCATATCATGTGCCCTGATTTGCTTTTTAGGATACGTATCACATTTTGAGTTACGTATGATATCGGTGTTATACTGATCGGTCAATCCGCAACCAACGTGACAACATAAAGGATGTTCGTGTTGAAATCGCAATGATTTTTTTTCTCCAACCAATTCCGGACAAAATATCATATAATTTGCCCTGATTTGCTTTTCAGGATATGATATCACATTTTGAGCTACGTATGATATCGGTGTCACTGATCGGTCAATCAGCAACCAATTTGACGACAAATAGCGTTGCCGTTGACATCACACAAGGAAAAACTTTTTTTCTTCTTCTACCAATTAGGGACTAAATAGACAAACTATCATATAATGTGCCCTGATTTGCTTTTTAGGATACGATATCACATTTTGAGTTACGTATGATATCGGTGTTACTGATCGGTCAATCCGCAACCAATTTGACGACAATGACGTTCACATTGAAATCGCAAAACCTAATCATGTTTTTTTCTTCTCCAACCAATTCCGGACAAAATAGGCTAAATATCATATAATGTGCCCTGAATTGCTTTTCAGGATATGATATCACATTTTGAGCTACGTATGATATCGGTGTCACTGATCGGTCAATCAGCAACCAATTTGACGACAAATAGCATTGCCGTTGACATCACACAAGGAAACACTTTTTTCTTCTTCTACCAATTAGGGACTAAATAGACAAACTATCATATGTGCCCTGATTTGCTTTTTAGGATACGATATCACATTTTGAGTTACGTATAATATCTGTGTCACTGATCGGTCAATCCGCAACCAATTTGATGTCATAAATGACATTCCCTATGAAATCGCAAGGAAAAACAGTTTTTTTACCGACCAATTCAATTGTGGACAAACTAGCCATATGCTAAAGTATCTTCATATAATGTGCCCTGATTTACTTTTTAAAGGACGATATCACAGTTTGAGCTACGTATCATATATCAGTATCACTGCACGGTCAATACGCAACCAATTTGAGAACATAAATGACATTCGTGTAGAAATCGCAAGGAAAAATGTGGTTTTTTTTCAACCAATTCCGAAAAAATAGGCAAATATCATATAATGTGCCTTTATTAAACCGGGCTTTATTTGCTTTTTATGATACGAATTTGAGCTACCTATAATCAGTAACAGATTTATGATCAAAAGACATTTGTTGTACTAGATGCCCTAGCACCATAAACATGATTATGGGTGGTTAAAATCTCGGATTAGAAATATCAAAGTCAGAAGTTGTAAGCTTAAAATGGTAAGTAAGCTTACTACAAATTCATTCATTGGTTAAACTGAAACTGGCCAAAAATCACTCAAAAATAATAATGCAGACAAAAATCAGTTGCAGACCTGTTCTAGAGATAACTCTCTGATGGATCAATTGGAAAACAATTTCTCAAAACATTACGTAATATACATTTCCTATATAAGACGAAAATCAACGTATTTTTCATATGGCGGAAAGCATACGAAATAAACCTTCCGTCTACCAAAAATTAAACTCCAAAATTCACCGTATGAGTCAAATCGAGTCTCAACTTGATCTAAGATTATGAGCTGTTTTTAAAAGTGTAATAAAAATGTAGTTCACGGCACGGCCCTTTAATCTATAGGTAATGAAGAAGACAACTGCGATCTATCACGCAAATCCACTTCAAAATTTCACGAAAAGTTCAATACGATGACACAGCTAGCCTATTAGGTAGGCGTTGTAACTGGTACTTATACCGAACATTGTATGGGCGGCCAATGAGGTTAAATTGATTGAATATAGTCTAAAATCGGGGTAAAAAAAGATAAATTATAATTTTGTAATGACTACTAATTTGCAATAATGAATTATAATTAACATGAATATGAATGATCCGGATTGAACTGAAATGGTCCAGGTTGAACCGAGATCAGTGGCGTAACAGAGGTTGGTTGTCAGGGGGGGGGGGGCACAGCCCAAACAATTATGGTTAGAATAATTCCGTCGCGGAATTTTTAAAAGGTTGCCCCAATTTTTTTCCCATTCAGTCACCTCGTGAATTTCACGTAGGTGTGTGTGGGGGGGGGGGGGGGGGAGGGTCAAAACACTTTCGCACGGTCACAACATTTCGCACGGTCACAAAATTACGCAAGGTCACAAATTTCGCACGGTCACAAAATTTCGCACAGTAACAAAATTTCGCAGTACAAAAAACACAACCGTCAACAATGTGTTGACTGTTGTGTTTTTTGTACGGCGAAATTTTCTTTCTTTCTTTCCCTTTCTTCTTTTATTTCTTTCCCCTTTTTTTCTCCTTTTCCTTTTTCTTTTTCCTCCCTTTTTCCTTTCTCTCTCTCTTTTCTTTCCCTTCCCCTCCATTTTTCCTGGTGGGTAGGTTTGAATTTCCTGCTGAGCACCTTCAGGGGGCACTGTGCGACCCCCCTACCCCCCCCCCCCCCCCCCCCCCCCCCCCCCCCCGGCTGTTACGCCACTGACCGAGATAACCGAGATGATTCAAGAGGATCCCAAATTAATCATGAATATTCATATTACTTATTAATATTCATTATAAAAAAGTTATCATTTATAAATCTCTAACAAATTCCAAGTATATATTCAATATATTTAACCCCATTGGCCGCCCATACAATGTTCGGTATAAGTACCAGTTACAACGCCTACCCAGTTTAATATTCACTGGCGATGATATATATATCAATCTCTCGTCCAATCAAAACCATCGACACGGATGGCACACTTCTCGTCCATCAATTATGAGCGTATG
>CM069449.1:70292072-70498967 GCA_035610835.1 Ophiura sarsii | reverse complement strand
TGACACTCGGAACGGAGCCATACATAACGCGTACCAATTCCAAGCCTATATATGCTAGTTCGCCTTGGCGAACAAGCAAAAAACCCTGAATGAGCAAGGACAGACAACTGAGGGCGGTAGACATGCTCAGGGATACATCCCAGGCAGTGTCAGATCAAAGTGTGATAAATTGTATTTGATTGTATAGATGGTGTGACCGGTGACGTCATGTATTCAGGGGCGTCATATGGGTGGGGGACAGGGGGACACGTCCCCCCCCCCCCACTTTTCAAAGTGGGGGGGGGGGGGGGGGGGGGGGGGGGGGGGGACATAATAGCAGATGTCCCCCCCCCCCCCCACTTTTTTGAATAACCCTGAGGCTGAAAGTGTCTAATTATGATGATGATGATGCCCCCTCAAAAGAAGCCATTTTTTGTGCGGATTAGTTTCAATGTTTAATTATTCAAGCTTAACAACATGGTTTCAGGAACGTTTTCTGGACCATTTTAGTGAGAAAAAACTATTTTTGCCCGCTTCGTGCGAGTTGGCAATGTTTCTTTATTCAAGTTATAAAAAGATGGCTTAAGGAATGTTTTTCTGGACCATTTTAGATTAAAAACTGACAGTTTAAACATGATGGCTCAGGAACATTTTTCTGGAGCTTTTTTGTGTTAAAATAGCCATTTTTTTCGCGCTTTGCGCGAAATGGTTTCAATGTTTATTCAGGCTTTATAAAACATGTTTCAGGAACGTTTTCTGGATCATTTTTGAGCGTTTCGAGCGAATTGGTTTCATTGTTTATTTCAAGCTTAAACAAAATGGCTTCATGAACGTTTTTCCGGACCATTTTAGTGTTAAATAACCATTTTTTTGCGCGCTACGCACAAATTATTTTCAATGTTTTATTATTCAAGCTTAACAAGATTGCTTCAGGAACGTTTTCAAGATTATTTCAGTGTAAAAAAACCCAATTTTTTGCGCGCTACGCGCGAATTAGTTTGAATGCTTTTTATTCAAGCTAATAACAAGATGGCTTCATGAACGGGTTTCTGGACATTTAGTGTTAAAATAACCAATTTTTGCGCGCTAACGCGCATTTTAGTTTCATTGTTTATTTATTATTCAAGCTTAACAAGATGGATTCAGGAACGTTTCTTTTTACAATATCTATTTTTTCACGCTCAGCGTGAATTATTTTACTACTTTGTTATTAAATTGGAACAAGATGGCTTCAGAAACGTTTTCTGTACCTTTTTAGTATTTAGCATTTTTGCACGCTAGCAAATTAGTTTCCCCTGTTCGAGCTTTTAAACAATCTATACTTTAAAAAAAAAAAAAATGGAAATGAAGAGGTGGCTTTTGATAAAACTTTGGTCAAAAGTATACACCAGATCGCACCAAATGAGTTCCAAAATTGAAATTTTTTCTACTTATGAGGGGGGCACATCCCCCCTCAGACACCACCCTGTCCGAGCATAGCTCGGAGGGCGGTGCTGCGCACCGCTTGGATGATACTTGATCAATTTCATTTTTTGGGCCGCCCCCTAACCTTTTCTGGATCCGCGTCTGGTGTCCGCCCCACTTTTGAAAACGGGATGACGCCCTTGCATGTATTTACAAATGGGACACCCTCTGTTGATTCCCTCCAGGCAGAATATACAGTAAAGTTATGAAGACAACATGAAATTTCTTTCTAATGAATTGTAAAACTCATTTATTTTTAATTGTTTTTGTGAAATGCGATAGCTTATAGCATTCCTAAGCAAGTTTAAAGACAGTTTTGATAACAATTTGCTGTGACACCACAATCTAGTTAGAAAACCTGATCTGGCCTATGTAAACTATAGGAACTCTTGCCCGGTGTGTTTTGTCTCAAATCAACAGAGGGCGTCCTAAATGTAAACAACGGTCACCTCATCTATTGGTGATGCTCTGAAAGAAATCTGTGGTTGAATCACTTCACTGCTCCGATTATGCTCCGATTATGTTTGATACAAAATAATGAATGTTTATGAGTGCAAGGGTAAGAATATTTTCATGAGTTGAAAGATGGAATGCTCCGTTCAACGAAGCGAAGCTGAGTTGAATGGTATACTTTATCTTTCACTGAATGAAAATATTATTTCACTTACACGAATGAAAAACATTCATTATTTGTTTTATATAACACCATCAGTAGATTATTTGTCATAATAAATCGGAAACCGGTAGGCATATTTTAAAAAGTAAGCTTTAAGCTTGACCTAATTTAGACCTAACCTGTGCCTAGAAGCTTGTGTTCTCACATGCAATGTTTGTCTTGTCTTCTGCATTAAGATAAGTCCCATCAAAGCAGACAGCAATTATAAATCAAGCTATACAGGCAGCAAAACAAACCATAGGCGTCTCTATTTCTACATGCCACGGACTTCAGCAGGGCGGCTTACTGCATTTTCACTGAAAGATTGGTTGTTGGGAGACACTTGCATTGTCGACAGGCTGGCCATAATACAAACGCTTAGTAATCAAGGGCGCGGTTCAATAAAAGAATAAGGACTGTTGCCAGCTGAAAAAAAGCATGAGGCATGCAATGGAGCAAAATGAATGGAACTAAAAATACACAGCAAATGGAACCAAATTGCATGATGAAATTATTTTAAATAAAATGGGACAAATATTTCATGTCATCTGACTACAATCTACCAATCAAATGACAAGGCTATTTCAAGGTGTTATATAACAAGTTAAACTCACATTTTAGACAAGTTTCACTGCAAATACATTAGGCTGGCAACATTGGAATTTGGATTGGGCCAACTCTTTGGGTTTGTCAGCAACAAAATTATATCACAGATGTGTAATAACATTCCTAAAGAACTACCTATCTTATGGTCTTCTCAATAAATATATATATATTCAAGGATATATATCATGTTATAATTTATATTTATATATTGTTTCTCTCCTTTTTACAGATGATGGTGACGGATTATCAGTAGGAGTTATTATCGTCATTGTAATAGTTATAGTAGTTATCGTAGTGATTGGCGTATTACTATTAGTCTACTATTTTAAATTCTACAAAAAGGACAAATGAAATGGATGACCACACAAAGAAAACAAAAAGCATATTAGCACTTGGAGGGATGCTTTTCTTCTCAACCATCAAGTAGTGGCATAGTTAGGGTCGATGGCGCTTAAGGCAAGATGCCAATGATAGATTCAGGCACTCCATTTAAAAAAAACACATTCTAAAGAGTTGAAAGATATATTCATTTTGGGCACCATCTTGCACCCCTGTACAAGGAGCACCTAGGGTAAATCATCGCCCCCCCCCCCCTCCCCCCCCCCCCCCCCCCCCCTAGCTATGCCACTGCTTCCAAAACTGAAAACAGAATCTTTGGAGTATCCTTGGTGAAGATATTCATGAGTTAAACTAGCATTCAGATTCTTAATTACAGAATCAAGTTCTACAGGTACAGGGTGAGTCAGAAAGAATGGGCACTTTTTTAGCAAGAGCATCACAGAAATTTCAGGCTGCATATTCAAGCCCATTGTTAGCGCTACAAAGACACCGCATATTTGGCTTTCATTCAACAACAAAAAATGGCTAAATTTGAACATAATGTTATAACACTTATAGTAAAACCCAGTATTGAAAAAATAAAGAAAATAAAAATAAAGTTGTTGCCAAAGATGTTGGTATTATGCCCCTTTGACCTAACGTATCTCAGCAACCGAATGTCCGATTGAAATAAAATTTTCAGTTCCGGAATTGTCAGACCAAGGGCTACAAGATGTTAGATTATAAAGGAAATCTAAAGTTTTGACTCGGCCAATAGAGCCACCTTAAGCCAATCCACTGAATGGCAATAACTCACAGTATTGTTGGGTGGTTGATGCAGAGATGCCGACCAATTAAACAATAGAAAAACATGAAAATGCACATAAATGTTGGAAATGACTGTAAATGAATAGAACTGTGGAATTATGAGTAATAAAACTGGATTCAAGAAAGAAAAGTGAAAAGAGGCATTTAAGCTGATTCAGAAAGCGAACCTCAAGGAATGGCTTGATAATTCGACCATCCTGTGGATTGGCTTCAGAATTTGGGGCTTCATTTAAATTAATGTAACCTGATAATGCGATGGTCAATTTTAAAATTCTTCTTTAGAATGAAACCCAAATTATATCTTTAGTACCGTATTATCCCTATTAAGCGCCCAGGGCGGTTAACTAAGTCATTTTGGGTGGGCGCTTATTTGTATACTGATTTACACAGTTGTTGACCGTCAAGGTTGCAAATTTCAACAGCCTTTACGTCCCAAGCTGCAAAATTCGATGTTTTGCAATTCAAGATGGTGGCCTCCACGAATGACAATAAACACGAAACGTGCGTATTTCGGATGGTTTCTGTTTGTTGATGTTTGAAGGCATAGCACATGGTTTAAGTTCACTTTTGGATCACAAACAATATGTCAAGTATGTCTGAAGTTAAAATAACCACAATTTCCTCTTTATTTTCAAGCAATTTGTAGTCCGAGACTTAGTGTGATGTGAGTAACTTTTAAGTAAGCTTATTTTTTGGGTGGGTGGTTAATTAGTATATATTTTTAAAGTCACCTGAGAAAAAGGGGGTGGGCGCTTATAAGGTCATGGGCGCTTAATAGGGATAATACGGTACTAGTACTATCATTATTTTTGAATACATGCCTAAATATTTTGTGACGACTTTGTGAAAAAAATTGCCCGTTCTTTCTGACTCGCCCTGTATTATAATCCTTGACAATGTTATGCTACAGTTTAGTCAGTTCAATATTGATGAGTCGTCTTGTTGCAGCAGTGAATTAATACAGAAGAGCGTATGCGCACATGAGGCTTACATAACACAGCAGGGGCGCACTGTGCGTCATATTTGTGGTGCATGCCTACGCCTAAATTGCGCGCACACATGGATAATTGTTGCACACAGAAGATAAACCAAATTTCTCGCCAATTTGGAACTATACCATAATCTAGTTTCATGCTATCCTTCACCAAGAATAAACCAACATACAGTAATGCTTGTTATGGGCATACACTTTCAGTAAAAGTGGTTTAACCTGGAACATCTGCTTTATTGAATCCTCTAGACTTAAACCCTTGAAAATATAAATCTTAAAATGAGTAAATTAAACAAAAAAACAAAAAATGGACTTGTACAACCTGTTTAGAACTATATTCAATCGGAGAACATTAGAGGTTCCATGTAGAGGACAGTTTTAGAATTAATAACCACTTTTCCTGCAAGTGTATTTCTCAAGTGTATTTTTATTTTTTTATTTTCGTGTTTTTTTCTCTGTCTGTGTTATTACACTTCAAATCAATCATATCAATGCGTGCAATCACACAGGGGGAAGATGTATGATATGAGATGGGAAATAGGAAACATCTATGTTACCTCGACACATCGCAACCTGCTATGATGGTGTTTGTATACAACTCAATTGCAAAACCCTTCTGATTGCATGATAACAACACCTAGTGAAAACATCTTTACTTATCCAACAACGTGACATCAAAATATGTGACCAGTCGCGTCAAAAAGGACATGTTGTCGGCAAACACAGTTTTGAGATAGAGGGCAATATATTTGGTGAAACATAAAGAAAATAATAGACAAAAATATGCTTCTTCAATTCATATCTTGTGATTACAAAGTCCGATTACATTCAACATGGTATCATTTCAAAGCTTAAAATGTTCTCTTTCAAATGATACCAATAACTCAGAATTGACTCGGGCCTCCAACATGTCCATTTTGATTTGACGGGTCACATATATCATTGCGGTCAGTGTAGATTCACTCTAATTATGTCCTGGACGGTCTAGATGGCTAATGATGAATTCTAAGTCATGGGCGTTAACCCCCTGGGCACTACCTGTCTATTTAACAATGCTGATGATTGGTTAATTTCAAGATATACTTATTTGAATAACCAATGGAAATCTTGCTTCTAAAATAGTTCACTCCAGTCTTTATCAGGGATACAATTATTCTAACAATATCTCATTGTTGTAATAAATGATGTATCTGACCAATCGGCAGGTAGTTCTCAGGAGGTTAAGAATCTTGAAGCTGTCAATAAAACTCTCATACTTTGTTTCTCTCATAGTGCTGTAAAAAATGAGAGCAGCATGTCAATGTTGTATAATGTTGTTCTGGACACTGGTATTTTGAAAGTTGTATGAAATAAGGTGTCATCCATCGTTGACAACTCTTACTAAGAGTTGTCATCCATCGTTGACAACTCTTACTAAGAGTTGTATTAGCTTGGCTATATTGTTTGAAAGGTATCGTAGCCTTGGTGCATTTCAAATGGTTTTGATCCCAGAAGAATGTTCATTTGTGTTTTAATCTAGTTTCATTGTAGATAGTGTTGGCTTATTATAAATACTTATGATTTAATCTTATATAGCCAATGGTCTTGCTTATTCCATACCTTATGAAACTGAATTAGTATGGTTTAAACTGAAATATTATATGGTTTAATGTAATAAAGGGTTAATGGCTTGTGTATAGTTATTCATTTTAAAATAATTTCAAACATTTATAACACATTTATTTGCATTATATGGACATAAAGTATGAAGCTTAGCATTCGCATTGGTGAATATTTGCAAAATTATATAATTCATCCCAAAGTGAATGCACTATAACAGCAACACATTTCTAAAAGGAAGTGTATTGTTTGTGGTGGCCTTGTTTTATTCATGGCTGGATATAGTATCTAAAATGGTTGTAATATTTACATTAAGTAAAACATTTTTCCTTTAAAATCACACAATTATCTCATGCCAGGTATTCCAAAATCAATGTACAAAACCATGTATACAAAATGTGCATGCAAACCCAAGTAACTGGGTACTATAAAAGTGGATATTTTCGCGATTTTCGGGCTAAAATCAGGAAGCGTGAAAAAAAAGGTGCGAATATATTCCTTTTGTATGTAGATCAATGTGAGGAACCTCAAAATCACAAAAAATAACAAGCAAACTTGTTCAAAATGGACAAAGTGCCAATAACTACACGTGCGGAAATTTCCACTTTTACAATACAACCCCACCCCTTCTTGGAATGATGTTATCAATGACCTATAAAATAATGGCTTCATTGTTTGAATTGTTGAATTCCATGGCTCTATATTTAGTGTAATGTATGGTAAAGTTCTTCTCATATAAAAACAAGGCATGTTGCACAGGGCTTGAAATAAGTAAGAGCCAGGAGCAGGGAGCCCATTTACTCCTGTTATACCATAACAATACTGGTAATTATGTAAATTGTGTCGATCACCACAGGATCTTTTACTTTGAACATTGCCCCTGGTTATTCTGTTGCCCTACTCTTCATGATGAATTATTTCTTAGGTTTTACCCTTACATAGCCCCTGGTATGTGACAAATTGCTCCAGGTCCTGAAGGAAAATCTCTAGCTCCTGGATCTTAAATCTTTATTTCAACCCTGCATGTGCATCACTTGTTAATTTTTAGTAGTTGGAGCTCTTGTGAAGCAGCTTCATGTGTGAAGTAAACAATGCATGTACTGATCATAAGTTGCTATTCTGTTTCCACTAATTCTTGTCTATTTAAATTGCACAATTCTCCCAATTCACAATACAATGGGCCACCAAGCGTTTGCTTAGGTGAGGCCAAACTGAAAAGTGCATCATGGGAAAAAGTGGATATCCAAAGCCTGCATAATGCAATGCAAAGAACACATGTCACTGTGTGGTTATAACTGTCAACATATTGGTTATACAAGTGAATACACTATAAAAACACCAATTTTGCAATGCTGTTCATTTTCTTTCTATTGATCCTTCGGTATCCTTCGTTGAGCTGTATTCAACATTATTACCACACTTGTATGACAACCCAATGGGGGCTAGAACGGTCAATATGTCCACACTAGAGGTCAAAATTAAACTGGAACGATCGACCGCTGGTGGCGCATGCATTGTGAATTGGTAGATTGAACTATTTAGAAATCATAAATATCCAGCGTGGGATAGCTAAACGATGATTGAGAAACTACTTGTATTTCTAAAGATTTGTATGTATATGACTGTTAGTTTAATATTAAATTACGACTAAAAGGAAAAACAATCATATGTCTCAAAACTACAAAGAAATACACTCATTCACATTATGATCAAAATTACATGCTATTTGTTGTCATGGGTATAAATAATAGCTGTCAATGCTATGTAAAATGATATCAAACCTGAGGCATTTAAGAAAATTGTTATTTTTTGTCTCGTAATCCATCAAAACTTACGACAAAAATGGACCACCCCTATGATAAAGGGATTTCAGAGACCTATTGTTTTTTCCTTATAATGTTATATACCTTGATAAAACCTGTATTGCCTTAAGCTATTGAGTTTGTATATATAGTGTAATTTGTAATGTGATTTGGGGTTCATTGTGAAGTTCATTCCCAGGCATTCACATGTCTTCATAATCGGAAAAATCCTACATGTCATGCTCCTCACATGTGTTATGTAGGTTTTGTACTGCATTAGGCCCTAACACATTTGCTGGCATTTCATGCTGATGTGTTGATAACGGTTACAGTTGACTGTACCAATTGTAATTTGTCATGGCGATTCACGGATTGAAACCAGCAAGTTATCTGTATCGTTTATACAGAGATGGATGTAGCAGTATTTCTTTTGAGGGTTTTTTACCTTTGAACTGAATATAGCAACATACTGGATGTAGTCTGTGTGCAGACCTAACAATATTACTGCCTGTACTATCGATCATGGTAAAAGCTACCGCGGACCATCTATATTTTGAGACCTCAGTCGAATCAAGATTCCAGCCAAACTCGAACTCGACCTTTGTGCGGTCAACTAGCTACACCACTAGACTGGTCCAAGGAAAAGAACAAATGGACTGAGACTTTGACAAAGACTAATCTGCATGCTTTATTTATATTAATACAACAACATGTCATCGCATCTCTAAATGTCATCCTTAGAACAAGGGTGTGTGTTGTGTTCATTACATTTCAGGTGTTATCTATATGTAAGCAAACCCAAATTAGCCAAGTTTAAGTCTCTACTACGGAATAAGGCTGTACAATCCCTATGGTAGAAGTCTACTCCAAGCCAAGCTGTGATTCAGTTGAAGAACTAGATTTCTGATCTGCTTTAAACATCATTGTGATATGCAGGGCTGGAATTAAGGTGTAGCCCCAGGTGTAGCCTTGTGAAAAAGAACCCAATATTTGAGGACCCAAACTGCTTACCATAAGGATTTAACTTACACCGTGGCCTTTAACTATAAGTATAGACAGTAGTTTTGCCATTTCAAATTTTACTACAGATATTGGACTGATCAATTCAAGTTTGTCAACATTTGTTATATTAAAGTACATTAATATACATGTAGTAAAAAGACAATCGGACATCCTTGTTTGTATTGGCGTAGTAACTTCCAATTTGTTATTGTACATATATTGGTATTATGCAATCGCTCTTGAGATCCTACCTCTTAGGATGTTTTGCTTAAGGTGCGCAATTAGATTGTCGACACCAATTTTTTCCCTTTGGGAAGATACCCATAAAACACAAATTGCAATATTTCATGTTTACTTTTGTGTAGATTATAAATGCAATTTGTACTACACGGTTTCAGTTAGGGAAATCTGAGGCACTGGATAACAATCTATCCTACCACACCCAATGTGGTAAGGGTAAAAAAGGCCATAGTGACCAGTAGTACCGATAAGGGGAGGGGGGACAAGGCTTGACCATCAAATTAAGCACCTATTTTTATATTTCCAATTCGTTTTTATTGCATCTCATTGTACAATATATCTGACAAAAGTATGTTGTCTGGGATGTTGTTGACCAGGTGTTTTATCAACACTTTGGCTGACAATAGCTTTTTCCTGATTAGTGGAAAAACATAACGTTTAAAACGTTATAATATTTAAAAATTTAAAAACAAAATAAGTATCAATGTGCATGCATCAAATACAGTGGTGTTCTTAACACAAATGTTTTTCAGTTATATTTTAAATCACAATGCCTTAGACCCTTTCAGAATGTACACGTTCAAGTCCGCCAAAATATAACGCAAGTGATTCACATGGCGATTCAGTACACGTTGAACATTGCACACGTGTCATGCTCATGATGGTTTGGTCTAACTTAAACCCTTAGGTCCACTCTAACCAGCCAGATCCTTTGGGAATATCTTAAAGGTCAACATTTCTACATCTCAACCCTGTTTTGTCTGTCACCAAATGGACAGTTGTAAGCCAGTTCACTATGGGTGTAAGGTGTAGGCCAGTTCACCCTGGGTGTAAGGTGTAGGCCAGTTCACCCTGGGTGTAAGGTGTAGGCCAGTTCACCCTGGGTGTAAGGTGTAGGCCAGTTCACCCTGGGTGTAAGGTGTAGGCCAGTTCACCCTGGGTGTAAGGTGTAGGCCAGTTCACCCTGGGTGTAAGGTGTAGTCCAGTTCATCCTGGGTGAACTAGCCAGAGTGGACCTTTGCATTAAGGGATTCTGAATCTGAATATCATACAAACGTCCATTGTGTCCAATGTCTGTCATAAAACAGCCATAAGTACTTGGGATTTAAGTTAGTGTTTCTTCAGCAGATAAGAAAGTTTAAAAAACATCTTGATCTTTATCTTGATCTAACGGCAAAATGTAACCTACAGTCATCTCATCAACAAAGTCAGCATTAGAATAGATGACATATTGACAACAAAAAACATTGTTGACAACAGCCCTGTATAATATAATTTAATGTAATTGAAATATATTGGCCCTAATATGCACTAGTGGTGTTGTTGTAAGTTGTCAAACATTCTACATGGTAGACAAATGTGGATTTTGTAAATATAATGTGAATTTAAATGTTGCATGCCATGTAAGTGTTAACAAATTAACACATGTTGTGACTGAATATGTGTACTGTCACGGCAAAAGGGTGTAGTTGACAACGAAATGCGTTTTGAGATATTGATGGAATTAAAAAATTAAAAAGGCAATTTTACAGTAATTTTTCTTCATAAAATCAGAAAGTAGTATCAAATCTTAACCACAAAGGTGTCATGTTGAAGCAATCAAAACGCTTCTTTCGTTCATATTAAGATTTCAACTTTTTCTTTTCGAGACAACCTCGCCCGTTTTCCATGACAGTTCACATACGTAAAGATTTAGTGGAGAAAATCATTGTTATTTGTTCGATGTTATGACTTTGTGTTGTATAGCGCATAGAAACCGTTGTATTTTGCGCTTTATAAATGTTATTATTATTATTATTATATTTTGATAAAACGCAATTGCTTAGCAACATAATTAGATGAATAACTTCATAAATAGTTTTAATGGGATGTTAGATTTTTATAATAAGGTCAATGTACAAATGGGATGATCAAATCTGTTGTAAACATATTATTTTATTTATATTGTTTTATTTTTCACCACATATAGTTAATATTATATCACAAATTGGGGGAAATGATTAGCCTGCATTTTGCATTGAACTTCCTGTGTGCAAGTCCTGCCTCTACCTGATTGCGCTCAAACAACCTTTTGGATTTTAGCAGGCCTTAAATTAAAACATGGAGAGGGCAAGCAATTTAAGGCAATTTGAAAGGGGCACCAACTTTCTCCAAGGCGATTCTGTAGTTTTGAATGAAATGAAAACAGCCAGAAATTGAGGTCATCAAGGCAACTAGGTGGGGCATCAAATGCAATTGCCATTGATGCCTTCGATTAATTTGAACCCTGGGTTTGAGGCTGAACTTGGGATCATGTGAGTGTCTCAGTTGTGAAGTGATAAAACACTGGAGTACTGGAGGTTTTAATCACCTTCATTGTATTGAAAGTCAATTTGAGTGCCCCTCCCCCCTGAATAACCTATGTATACATCAGTTCATAAACGGAGGTTGACAGATCAACATTCACTGTGTGTTGTGACAACAATTCAATTTAATAGAACTTATAGCACATTCTATGAACAATATATTTACATGTAAATATGTGATTTCAATAACTCCATAAAAATGCTAGTTTACCTGCACCCCCATTAATTCACATAGTTTATTAATGAATAAACCATGGCCTATGTTAGATTTGTATCCGAAATAGTTATTTATGTTATTTTAGCAACTCAAACAAAAATATTGCTAGTTTATCACCCATTTATTCACAAAAGTCAAACATTTATACTATAATATGCACTATATTGTAAAGATCTGTATCTAAAATACTAATTTATATAATTATTAATAGCAAAATGTGTTAGATCTGTAGATCTTTGACTGCAATTAAGATACAAAGTGAGTCAAAAATATTGCAAAAGTGGAAAGTTTATACCTTTTAAACCTTGTACAAATAGCATATTTTGTAGATAAACTTTGTGTGAAAAATAAGGAAGTCAATCGCGTATTTTGTTTGTCTTTAGAGAAACATTTTACAGAGGCACTCATTTACATACATTGTCCATGAGATGCCTAAAATATGCATCAGAGCGCAAAATGTGTGTCATTCATATTTTAAAACTTGAGCAAATTTGTGACATTGTTAGAATTAAAGGCACCATTTTTTGTTTACATGTAGCATAATCAGTTTACCTTAATACCCATGCTATAAATTACTTATGATATCATACATTTAAATATTAACAATATGAATATTACAAGGTTTGTCAGCAAAATTTTCGAATGCGAAATGAATGGAATGTGTGCAATTTCAATTGCAAATCACTGTGACTCGTGGACAAGCATACTATATAGGGTTGTGCAGTAAAGGGTTTCTCCAAAGACAAACAGAAAAGGCAATTGACTTCACTTCTGTAATTTATGGAATTACAAATGATTTTGGTAGAATAAAAGCATGAGATACGGCTTTCAGTACAAATGAAATCAGTTGACCAATTATTTAACATACATAGGTTGATTAGGTTTATTAAATAATTCCAAGGTGCTTTGAAATACAAAATAATTGCGCTCTGATACATATTTGAAAACTGAAGAAAACAATTGCGCAATATCTTGTTACTTTGGCCAAACATGTATTAAACCGAAAATCCCACCGAGTCCACTCCTGACTTAAACCTTAGTGGACCTTTGCCTTAAAGTGATCATTTAAAGGTGCAACTGCTGTATTTTCCATCAAATTAACTGGATTTTCTTTTTCAAAAGAAAATAATATTAGCAATGAAATGATGTTTCACAGGGTGTACTCATTATTCCAAAGGGGTGTTATTCCAAAATAACTGGAGGGGCTGTTACTCTGCAGGGTTATTTTTCAACAATACCATTTGGGTCGTTATTCCAAAAAGGGTTAGGGTTAATTTCAGAATTATCATTTTTTGGAGTACAGACCTTTTGTAATAAAAACCCTTCGGAAGAACAACCTTTTGGAATAACGAACCTCACCCCTTCATACTATACTCTATTTGGCTTCCTCTGGACAGTGATGTAACTTAACAGGCGCAGCTATTACGCACGCGTATGTATATTCCGTCTTTCAACGCTAATGTGTATACGGTAGCGCCTCAAGTAGGCGCGAGCGTTATATGCTGCAATACGTAGAATATGCAGTAACGTCACTGTCTCGTGATGGTCAAATAGACTATATATGTTAACTTCTTCTAAGTTCTATTTTAACCACACAAATATCTTATGTGTTACAAATCTGACCTATGCTGTGCAACAAATGGCCATCAATCATTTACTCCCCAATTGAGATATATTACATGATCCAGAAAAGCGAGTCTACTATTGTTAAAACAAGGGGTGATATTAGTGATTTAAACCAGAACCTGGAGAAATTTTTCCCCATTTGTGAGAAAATTGGCATCTGGCTCATGGATATTTTGAGTGAACTTTGATCCATTTTGTTAGTAAATTTAGCATGCACTGAAGATAGTATTATGCCATAATGTTGACTACATATGCACCAAATGTTTGCTGTGTATTGATATTGCACTACAGTGCCCTTTCATGATACAACTATTTATGTTTGCATAGTTTGGTTAATGCTAAAAATCCTGCATAGTGCTTTCTTTGTGCAAATTGAGTTAATAGTAGTGTTTTAGAGTGTTGAAAGTTTTACAAGTTTGATTCAGCGCAACATACATGTAATTGATGTAATCAATCTATTATTGTTGTACATGTATGTGCTTCTGAAATAATGTTATAGCCTTTAAAATCACAATGTGATTAACCTGAAGAAATCCTCCATGATCATCAGTGGTGTAACTAATCTAAGAGGAGGGGTGGATTTTCAATCCTCTAAGAATCCATATACTGTCCCCATACCAGAAAATCAACTCCCACCTTCCATCCGCCCAAAAGAATCTATGTAGTGTCAATCAGAGAATCCAAACCCCCTTTTACCCAATCAAATTACAAACTTGCGCCTCTTCCCCTCCCACCCCACCCCACCCCACCCATTTATAGCTCCATATATGATAATAGTTGGTTACCTCACTGTATGATCAAGGGATTTCACTGAAAATTTGTATTGATTTTTTAAAGATTGTTAATGTATTAAGCAACTCATCGTTAGTTACAGAGATTGTTCAGCTCAAAGTTAATTTACTAGTGTTATAAAAATTGTATCCAACTGACATTGTTATTTTGCAAACACACATAATCAAATCTATATATATTTACATTTCTAAAATTAGTTTGTATTTAAAATATAATTGAGATACTTTAGGAATTTTTGGCCAATATTAAAAAAATAAGTATATTTTGTAAAACATTATTGCTTTTAGTAGAAAGGTTGATTTTTCTTTTTACAAATCCATGGTGTAAAGTATAATAAGCTTATTATTGCTTTTTACGGTGTACAAGTATTGCATTCATGACTTTGAAGTCAAGAAGCCAAATCCATGTTATGGGAAGTATTGCGAGTCAAAAGTCACATAATTGTTTGAATATTTGAACAAAAATATTAAAAATTTAGGTCCTAGCCATGTGTCAGTCTCTAACGGAATAAAGTTCTACAAAATTAAATGAGTAGAAGAAAATTGAAAAAACAAAACAAAACAAAAAACAATCAGATATAGTACAAAGTACTAATCAGTCGTTGTGATTGCCTTTATTAGGGAACTTGTAAACAACAGGAAATTTTGAAATACTGTATTTGTGGTAATTTTGGGGTACCAATATTTTCATGATTTTACAGTTTTTGGAAAATGTGCAAGACTTTAATTTCATGGTTTCTACAAAAAATTAAAATCTAACTTTATTGCAAAAGAATAGCTTCGTGTGTGTTTATATTTTTCGCATTTTCATGACCATTCGTGAAAATAAAATCTTCGCAAAAATTAGCATGTATACAGTAATGTAATTCCTATACATCATGTACATGGTGGAGGTTTCAGTTATCAGAGGTGTTTACCATACAGCAACAACGGTGGAGGAAGTAATATGTGAAATAAGATAAAACCAGTTATAACTTGGGTTTTATTCTCAGACCCAGTCTCATAATGTAGCTAGTGGTAATACAAGTAATAGGGTGTAGGGTAAAGTCGCCTATTTTCGGTCAGCGCCTATTTTCGGTCACTTCGCCCAAATCGTGTAATGAAAATGACCTCGTCGTTATAAACTGACAGATAAAAAACTGCCGCATAGTTGATGCCGGTATTGCTTTTAAAATGGCGACTACCGGTGCAATTACACAATTTTGGCCAAGTGACCGAAAAAAGGGGGTGACCGAAAATAGGCGACTTTACCCTATATATAGTATGGTAGTAAAATGCAATATTGGCTTTACTTTAAAACTTTAATATCAGCATGTATTTTTTAAAACATAATTTGATGGTGACCCTATTAAAAGGTTATTACATGTAAACTCACAAGACATTGATTATACTGTGGCCTAAGTGTTGCCTGCTATTAATATCTCTGAAATGTATTTGTTTTTATGTCATTCTAAATTGAAACTTGTTTAATAAAAGTTATTTTGCAGCTGAGTAAAAGCCTCATGGATTTGCAGTGTGTTGTACTGATTGATTTCATTCCAACCATCCTGGATGGTAGTGACAGTGCTTGAAAAATAAGGAATCGGAACCAGGGGTTACTATTTACACATATTTGCGCTTAAAACCACAGTTAAATACATGTATGTCATCCTGAAGATGAGTGCAAAGGAATAACAAGGGGTCATTTTCAATGTAAACGTTGCTCCTGGTGACTCAATTTACATACAACTGTACAAAGCAGGGGCATGTTGAGGTTTAGTAGGGGTAAATTTGCTCTCTCTTCCTGCATTTTTTCAAGCCCTGGATGTTGGAGTTCTCATGATGTTAATATGGTTTCGGATGATGTTGGGGTTTGAATGATGTTAGGGTTTGGGAGGCAGGGGCACTCAAGGTATCTTATATAGTCTATTTCGCCATCACGAGACAGTGACGTAACTGCGTATTCCACTAATTACAGCACATAATGCGCACGCCTACTCGATGTGCTGGCGTATACACACGCGTGTGTAAAAGCTGCGCCTGTTAAGTTACGTCACTGTCCAGAGGAAGTCAAATAAAGTATAGCATGTGTATCCAACTCCAAACAAAACAAGTATTTCTTAATAAAAGTAGATGCACTAAATTCAGCGCAGTTCTACCTAACTCTTCCACATACGGTTTACAGGTCTACATACCTAACTTAGTGACAAGTCTCATTGTCTGATATGATATAAATAGCCTCAAATATTGTTCTTTGAACCGAAACAAGGAAGGTACTAAGGTAGTGTGCAGCGGGTAATCGTGGTCATTGGGGAAATACTTTATTGTTTGTACAAACCTTGTACTGATTTAGAATCATTACCAAATTGCCGATGATCACACCACCATGCACATGATACAGGTATAGAAACCTGTAGTTTGTGGTCATAGGGAACAATAACACTTAAATAAATAATTAAAAAGGTGGATTTCGAAATTTTGATTTGTTTTTTTTTCTTCACATTTTTAGGCATGACGTGACACTCCATACCAAATACTAGAACAACTACATAAGACTATTTTAGTATTGATTGGAAGTCGGTTGGTAACAGAGGTTGGTTGTCTGTCAGGAATTTTTCGTAAAAGGTTGCCCCAAATTTTCCCCCAGTCAGTCACCTCGTGAATTTCACGTAAGTGTGTGTGGGGGGGGGGGGGGGGGGGGTTCGCACGGTCACAAAATTTTGCAGTACAAAAACCTTTTTGTCATGCAAAATGTTCTGTCTTTCTTTCCATTTCTTCTTTTCTTTCTTTTCTTTCTTTCCCCTTTTTTTCTCCTTTTCCTTTTTCTTTTTCCTCCCTCTTTCCTTTCCCTCTCTCTTTTCTTTCCCTTTCCCCCTTCTTTTCCTCTTTTCCCTTTCCCCCATCTTTCCTGGTGGGTAGGGTTGTGAAATGTTGGAATGTCGTCTGCAGACGCCTGCCACGTGGAAAAGTGTAAACATATAACGCCGAAATCAAGTATAGGCCAAGATGATACCACTGTACCCTAAATCCGACTAAAGATTATTGGAATTGGTTGCACTGCCCTCTTTTGGAGAGTGATTGATGGTTGTCGGCTGTTGAACAAATTCGGGCATTCAATGAGGGCGCTAAAGCCGATTTGTTCTTACACCAGACGACGAACGACTCGGTTACTCATAAATCTAGAATCCAGCGACATACCCCTCACACATTTTTATAATGGACAGTATGTGTAGCGCCGACTTGGCGTATCCAGGGGGTGGGTCAGCAGGCCATGCCCCACCCACCCTCTCCCCATTGACAAACGAGTTTAAAAAAAGGAGGAAGAGGAGAAGGAGAAAGAGGAGGAGAAGGGTAAGGAGTAAAGGTAAAGGGGCATGGCGGCGCAAATGGCAATTTGGGGGGGGGGGGGGGGTGGTTACCGGGTCACGTTCCCATAATTTTAATGTTTGGGACGTTAAAGATGTTATACCGGACCTTTTTAGTGTTAAAAATGCCAATTTTTACGCGCTTTTTGCACGTATTAGTTTCAATGTTTCTTTATTCACGATGGCTTCAGAAACGTTTTTTCTGGACCATTTTAGTTCAAAAACGTCTTTTTTTTTGCTTGAATCGCGCTCATTTTTTCCTACAGGTTTCCACATTATAATGGGTTTCGAACCACCGTATATATTCTAAATATTATGTGGAGGACGTTAAATATAAACTTCATCTGCACCTTTTAAATGATAACAATCCCATTTTGTGCGCGCTTCGCGTATTAGTTTCAATGTTTCATTATTCAAGCTGAACAAGATGGCTTCAGGAAAGTTTTCCATGACCTTTTTAGTTTAAAACCTGATTTTTTGTTGCACGCTTAATGCGCTTTTATCGACAGGTTGCAACATTAGAATGGGTCTCGAACCACACCAAATATTCTAAATATTATGTGGAGGACGTTTAAAACGTCATACTGTACCTTTTACGTGTTAAAAATATCAATTTTTGCGCGCTTCGAACGTATTAGTTTAAATTGTTCAATATTTAACTTAACAAGATGGCTTCAGGAAATCTTTCTGGACCATTTTAGTTTATAAACGCGCACATCTTTTATACAGAGGGGTAGGGGGGGGGGGGGGGGGGGGTAAATACACTGCACCATGCACTGCACCATACATACAGGTACATGACACTGCACCATGTTCTTGACCCTAACATTGTTATGGATCTTGGATCCACAGATCGCCACAGCGTTTCTAGGAAATAAAGAAATATTTAGAAAAACATTCAAATAATTGTTCTATATCTCAAAAATGGAACAACCTATATACGTTTGAAATATATTTTACAGCTTGACGCATAGAGAGCAAGGACATTACAAATGTGGTAGAATTGCTATGATAGGAGTCAATCTCAAAGGTCAAAGGTCAAAATTTGAACCCTAGATAGAATTCGAATCCGAATGTAATCTCTCTTGATAGGCCTATACCATATGTGTATGAATTGTATTTCCTATCATTAGCAGGAGTACTCTGAATGCGGTATTGTTATGTTAATGAAGAGGTCAGCGGGAAGTATGAAGAAGGTGAACAGTGCGTGACGCCTGGCACTGATGGCTTTAGATTCGGCACTGCAGGACATGCTTTATGAGGGGTTAGCGGAGGCTATGTGCCCGTCGTCTAAGAGCCGTGCGCCCCAAATAGTGTATTTGATTAATGTGTTTCTTTCAGGAGGACGAATAGCGGGATAGGAAAATTCTTATTTGCGGTTGAGCTAGCGAATTAGAAAATAATGGATATATGTTTTACTTTGTTTCAGCTTGCGGAATAGCGTCAGTATTGCTAAGTACGGAGGGCCACAATCAGCAATTTACTAAATAAATTACATGTTGCTCTTCCCCGCCCACCTCCTTAGAAACTTGCTTTAAGTGAAACAAATAATTTGCTTGTCATATTAGATTGCATCAGTAACTTAAACAGTACAAAAATCATACCATGGCGTGCAAAGATGGTGGCCATTTTGGAATACAAATAGTAAAAAATGGGAAAATAGTAAATAGTAAAGCCCTTCCTCCTCCTTGTCTTCAAAAAATCAGGACGAGCAACATGTATTGAATTTCCTATCGTTAGAGCAGGAGTACTCTGAGAATGCGGTATTGTTATGTTAATGAAGAGATCAGCGGGAAGTATGAAGGAAGGTGAACAGGGCGTGACGTTTCACTGATGGTTTTGGACACGGCACTGCACGGACATGCTTTATCGGAATGATCCGGACCTAGCCTGTCGTTTCAGAGAAGATCGGACGTCTAGCATAGGATGATGCTACACAAGACGGAGTCTGATAACCTAGTTGGAAGGATGAGGAGGATCCATTTGCAGAGAGATGCAGAAGAGATTTATAGAACTAAAACAAGCGTGTGCAACCTGCGGCCCGCCGGCCTCGAATCTGCGGCCGGTGAAGCAATCCCAACATTTTCATTGATGCGGACCGTTTTAACCGGAAGTCCCTAGGTTTACACAAATGGCGGATTGATTTAGTGGTGTACTCCCTTGTAGTAGTAGGGTGACGCGCTGCATTTAGTAAATATAACTCGAGGTGTGTTGCGTGTTAAAATCCCGTTGGTTAAAAATGGCGCTTGCAGCAGCAAAAGCGGCGGGTTAAGAGAGGAAATTACACAAACAGAAGCGGGTATTCAATGAGCAATGGACTGAGAGTTTTTCTTCCTAAGCTTCCCCTCTCCCTATTACTCCTCCTCTGAACGTGTTTTGGAAGTTTGACAATCCTGCGGCCCGTGAATGGATCTCAAAATCACAATGAGGCCCGGGTGGCAGAAAAGGTTGCACATGCTTGAACTAGAAGATTCCCTTGGCAATGAAGAATAGTTAGTGCAGGATTTTGATCCAGGAGAGATGCAGAGAAAAGGTGAAGGGAATGAAGGTCGGGAGGAGAGTGGGTAAGTTTGGAAGAATATTTTGTTGTCTATCCACGTCCGCTATGTGCCCGTCGTCTAAGAGCCGTGCGCCCAAATTGTGTATATAATGCATGTGTTTCTTTCAGGAGGACGAATAGCGGAATAGGAAAATTCTTATTGGCGGTTGAGCTAGCGAATTAGAAAATACATTTATTTTACTTGGTCAAACAAAATACCGACAAATGTGACGGCGGCAGCTTCATTTCAAAATATTACATGAGACTATTTGAGTATATTTTTGAAAGACCGTTGTTCATATTAGGCCCATAGCACGCAATCGGCTTAATCTCAATCGAGCGTAGGCCTATTCCTTTCATTTGAAGCCAATATTGACCAGACATCATACCTAAATTTACGCCTAAATCAAGTAGGCGCCCTATGCACGATACCGATGTACTGTCCGATACAGACCATAAAGTATTGGCTTACACTGCCCTCTCTTAGAGGGTGTTTTCATGGTTGTTGGCAGCAGGGCTGTCAATGAGGGCGTTGAAACCCATTTGTTTTAAAACCAGACGACGACGGACTCGGTTGGCCATTCATTTGGAATCCACATCGGTACGTTACATGTATATCGTCCAGCTAGCGACAGGCCCACTGAGTACATGTGTGTAGAGCCGATTTTCGTAATGAGATGAATGGGCGAATTGATCAATAGTGAAGTTTTATTGTAAGCCAATTTTACAAATGAGGCAGGCGAAAAACATTGTATTCACTCAACATTGCCTGAAAAACCTCAAAAGCCAATATTTGACTGTGAGTGGAGTTTAAAGTTGAATTAAACAGGAAGTAAAGTTGTCGCGGGAAGAGCACGACATTCTCTACATATTTACACGAATCGGTCACAATTTAGGTACCGTTGGTGATACTTTGACTCTTGGTAGGGTAACTTTGGCCCACCAAAAATAAGAGTTTATTTATCAAAGTTTGAGACGTAGCAAGGGCATTGGGGCCGTGGATAATTGACAGCCTGGGTTCCTCTCGCCTGCTCATAATTAAAAACAATACCACTTCAGAAGGTTAGTTTCGCCACGGGGTCGACCTTTTGGCCTTCGCCTGTGTCCCCTAATTGTCAAGTGCTTTGTCTATTCGCGTACTTTCCAAGTGTCAAGGGCTAAACACCTAGCATATAATACACTATATTGTAATCTCTCTTGCTGCAGGGGTGTGTATGGGTATGTTTTACTTTGGGGCAGGAGGGGCCAGGGGGGGGGGGGGGAAATTTGCCCCCCCCCCCCCTGACGGAAATACCCATTTGTGCCCCCGCCCCCTCCCCCTCTAAAATTTTTTTTAAAAGGGGTGAAAAAAGGAAATAGGTAAAAAAAATATTTAAAGACCGAGGTGTCGTCGCGGGAACTGGTTATGTTGGCGTATATTCAACCCAAATAGTCAAATAGAAGGCCAAATTGTTCATATAATACATGTACTGTACAGCCGGCAATGTGAGGACAAAAAAGAAGAAGTGAGGACCCTTTTTGAAGTCCTCTCTTTTTTCCTACATAAAAACGTATAGAAGTTGGATCCTTACCCCCTAAGGGTGTATGGCCATGTCCTCCATTAGACTTCATTATACATACCATACAAATGTCCCTACATGTATGGTACAAAAAATAAAATGTCCTCAGATTGACTGTAACTTCTATACTTTTTTAAACGTGTTTTAATACGGGTCCTCACATGGGTTGGTGCTCGACTATAGATGTAAATATTATGTTAAGACTGAGTGTACGTATAGATGTAATTATATTCTACTTATAATTCTAATATTTCTTTTGAAAAGTTTAGGTTTTTGGACATCAGAATAAACTATTCCTGAAAATAAAAAAGTCAACAGTTGTATGTAAACATCCGGGCCCTTTGATTGGCTTATCTCATTGTAGCCTAGGCTCTTCCTTTTCTTTGAAGCCAAGATCGACCAGACATCTAAACCATTAGGCTTCAAGGCCCGCTTAGCAGCGCTATAAATTGGTACCCTAAAACCCGTCAACAAATTTAAATATTCGCCTTCCATCAAAGTTGGTTGCTATATGACATAATTCTCGTGTGCAACCAACCGGCTGTATTGCAACACCCATTGAGTATTTTAAACGAGTCTAATATTGATAAAACAAGGGGTGATATTAGTGATTTAAACCAGAACCGGGAGACACTTTTTCCCCATTTGTGAGAAAAGTGGCATCTGGCTCATGGATATTTTGAGTGAACTTTGATCCATTTTGTTAGTAAATTTAGCATGCATATTGTCCATCTGAAGATAGTATTATGACAAAATGTTGACTACATATGCACCGAATGCTTGATGTGTATTTATATTGCACTACAGTGCACTTGCATGATACAACTCTTTATGTTTGCATAGTTTGGTTAATGCTTAATCAGTGCTTTCTTTGTAGAAATTGAGTTCATAGTAGTGTTTTAGAGTGTTGAAAGTTTTACAAGTTTGATTCAGCGCAACATACATGTAATTGATGTAATCAATCTATTATTGTTGTACATGTATGTGCTTCTGAAATAATGTTATAGCCTTTAACATCACAATGTGATTAACCTGAAGAAATCCTACATGATAATCAGTGGTGTAGCTAATCAAAGAGGGAGGGCAGGATTTTCAATCCTCTAAGAATCCATATACTGTCCCGATACCAGAATCTCCATCCATCCATCCATCCATCCTCCCAAAAAAAATCTATGTAGTGTCAATCAGTGTATCCAAACCCCCTTTTCCCCCAATCAAATAACAAACATGCGCCCCTTCCCCTCACACCCCACCCCATCCACAGCTCCATATCTGAAACTGGTTGGTTATCTCACTGTATGATCAAGGGATTTCACTGAAAATTTGTATTGACTTTTTAAAAATTGTTAATGTATTAAGCAACTCATCGTTAGTTAGGGACGCACCATTAGATTTTCAGGGGGCGGTAGGAAGTTTGGTTCGGGGGGATCTTTTTTTTTTTGGCCGTCGTAAGGGGGGAATTTATTCATGATTTTACAGTTTTTGGAAAATGTTCAAGCCTTATATTCACGGTTTCTACAATAATTATAATGAAACTTTATTGCAAAAGAATAGTTTCTTGTGTGTTTATATTTTTCGCATTTTCATGACCATTCGTGAAAATAAAATCTTCGCAAAAATTAGCATGTATACAGTAATGTAATTCCTATACATGGTGGAGGTTTCAGTTATCAGAGGTGTTTACCATACAGCAACCATGGTGAAGGAAGTAATATGTGAAATAAGGTAAAACCGGTTATAACTTGGGTTTTATTCTCATACCCAGTCTCATAATGTAGTGGTAATACAAGTAATAGGGTGTATAGCAAGCGTGTGCAACCTGCGGCCCGCCGACCTCTAATCTGCGGCCCGCGAAGCAACCCTAAAATTCCCATTGATGCGGCCCGTTTTAACCGGAACTCTCTAGTTTTACACAAATGGCGGATTGATTTAGTGGTGTGCTCCCTTATAATTAGTAGGGTGACGCGCTGCGTTTAGTAAATATAACTCAAGGCGTGATTGCGTAATAAAATCCTGGTTAAAATCGCGCTTGCAGCAGCATCAGCGAGTATAAAGAGGAAATTACACAAAGAGAAGCGATTCCATGAGCAATGGACTTCCCCTCTCCCTATTGCTCCTCCTCCGGACGTGTTTTGGAATGACAATCACTGCGGCCCGTGAATAGATCTCAAAATCACAATGCGGCCCGTGTGGTAGAAAAGGTTGCACATGCTTGGTGTATAGTATGGTAGTAAAATGCAATATTGGCTTTACTTTAATCCTTTAATATCAGCATGTATTTTTTAAAAACATAATTTGATGGTGACCCTATTAAAAGGTTATTACATGTAAACTCATAGCAACCTGTATGATCACATGACATTGATTATACTGTGGCCTAAGTGTTGCCTGCTATTATCTCTGAAATGTATTTGTTTTTATGTCATTCTAAATTGAAACTTGTTTTAATAAAAGTTATTATGCAGCTGAGTATAAGCCTCATGGATTTGCAGTGTGTTGTACTGATAGATTTCATTCCAACCATCCTGGATGGTAGTGACAGTGCTTGAAAAATAAGGAATATTTACAGTGGTTTTATTTTAATGGGAATTTTTGGTGAATTTTCCAATATTTTTCGAGCCTTTAAACAAATTTCAAAAATTGAAAACAAGCAACATTTTTCAAAAATGAAAGAAAGAAAAATTTGCAAATTTGAACAACAAAAATGGGTTGGTCGGGCCCGTACAACAGGTTTCTTTTTTGGTCCCTAATAGGTATGAATTTTTATATGGATGATGTTTCTATGAAAAAAGTGATTATGTCCAATACTGAATAACAGAGGGTGCATAAGCAAAGTGTTTTTTGATAAGATTTAAAAAAAATAGCCATTTGGTCTGGTTTTAAGCCCTCGATATGAAGCTTCTAATTTAGGACAGCAATTGAAACAGTCCTATATTTATTCAACAGGAGTTTGGAACATGTAGGCCTACTCTTCTTATATCAATGCAACCAGATATAATTTTCCCAACTACTTGACAAGCATTTATCATGTGTTTATTGTATGTAGTCATTTGCCTGTGGATCTTTATTGTAAAAATCTTATCTTACTGTAAATTAAAACGGGCTTTGTTGGTTGCAAATTGTTCACTGGCACAGGTTAGTGTGACAGCAGACTTGAAAGGTGTTTCTTTTGATGGTGCATTTTATAGGTGCAATACAGCACTGATGTTACCCTCTCCAATGACCTTAAAGGGGCACTATAGTGTTGGAGACTGCGCCCTCAATTATGATAAAAACTGGGATTAGTATATTCTTATAATTGCATTACATGTATGAACTTACAACTATTAAGGATTAAGAAAAATCAGCCCTCTTTGTACAAGAAAACGTCGATTCAAAAATGCTCGTACAGCCGCGACGAGCATTTTACGTCCGACA
The DNA here is from genome assembly GCA_035610835.1 of Ophiura sarsii. Lineage (NCBI taxonomy): Eukaryota > Metazoa > Echinodermata > Ophiuroidea > Amphilepidida > Ophiuridae > Ophiura > Ophiura sarsii. Next base: position 70,473,645 of record CM069449.1, on the reverse strand, counting down.
GTATTCCCCTGCAGTACGCGTGATACATAACGCGAACCATATTTGCATAGAGGGCGTTTTTCAATAAATAGCGATGATATTGTTTTAATCAAGTTTTGCTGTGTTTTTGTTAGTAGAAACAACAATGATGGCAATTTTTAATGTTCATCTTGAATTCTGAAGTAAATTTTTAAACATTTAAAATTTTCAACACCACTTAATGTCCCTTTAATACATGTCACATAATATTAAACCTATATAATGTAAAAACTGCTATATATTATCCACTAAAAATAGCCTGAAGTGCAAATAATTGTAATAAAAGAGAACCTGACGTGACGTTTCGATTCAAACAGGTAAAATGACAGAATACAACATACACAACATAGGCAGGGGAGCAATGGGCAAGAAATGACAAGAGATGGGGGGGGGGGGGGTGGTGGTCAAAGTGACTAATGGATGAATAGGGGAAAGGTAATCAAACTTGAGAGCTGTTTAAGTGGATGGATGATATAAGGACATGAAAAATGCACAAAAAAAGCACCTTTTCAACCCACAGCACTTTTTTCAATCATTGTCTAAATTAAGCAAATAATGTCCATCTACCAAAAAATTGACATGCAAACTGTGGAAGTGTTTATACTACACTTAGTATAGTTTGAATGTAGTTTTGAATGAAAAATTATGGTTTTGACAATGAAAAAATCAGGCAGCACTTTTAAGGGACCGTTCATTATTTATGGTGGAGGGGTGTTGCGACAAATTCGAGACTCGTATGTCAAAAATCAGGCAGCACTTTTAGTGCTTTAAGGGACCGTTCATTATTTATGGTGGAGGGGTGTTGCGACAAATTCGAGACTCGTATGTCAAAATTACCTGACCCCCCTACAGCTGAAACTGAAAATTACATGACCGCCCCTGCTAACCAGTAGTTTTTTACACAACCTCCCCTCCCCCCCCCCCCCCCAAAAAAAGAAAAGATCAACATGTCACATCTTAGGGCTGTCTTTTTCTTTTGTCCATGGATTCATTGGTAAGTTCTGTTTGTGCCCTCTGAACGGCCAATAATTTAATGATACCCCGACTTGATCTTTTGATTGTGTGAAATTATACTAAACTACATTGCGAGTGTTGGGGTATTGCCCAGCACTAATATTATAGTAATAAAGTATCGCCGAAGACGAGGGGTCGAGCAGTGCTATGATGGCGGGTACACAAAAAGATCTACGTGTCTTGACTGCTCATTAATGTCTATAAAGACACACCTTCCCAGATAACACATATACGTCGGGCCGACGTCGGGTTTTGGTCGGACCAAACGTCCCAGAGACGTCGGCTCAGAGGTCGGCTGCTCATCGGAATGACGTCGCGCCGACCATTTATGGAGAAACGTCGGCGGGACGTTGGGCAGACATACGTGGTGACGTTTAGCCGACATTTACCCGACTTTATGCCGACCTGTTTTATTATTAAAATATTAAATAAAAATGATAATTTAATGCCCCAAAAAAATGCAGGAACATATTTCCTGCAATTTTATGTGTCATATATTCATTGTATTCTTCTTTCGGAATTTAATTTGCATGGCATTTAAGATTTTTAAATGAACTTGCCTTAACTTGACCGGACGGGGAATCGAACCCGGGACCTCTGTATCTTAAGTCTGACGCTCTAGCGACTGAGCTAAAAAAGGGGCATAAAGGACTCTAAAAAGGGGGGAAGGAAGGAGAAGGAAAGAGAGAAAAGGGGGGAAAGAGGGGAAAGAGAAAAAGAAAAATGAAAGGGAAATAGAGCCGTGGTCGAGTGGTTTCGGCACTGGCTTCATGATACAAAGGTTGTGAGTTCTAGCCCCGCTATGGCCACTGATGTTTTTAGTCCATATTTCTGCTGATATACTTAATTTTAGGGTATTTTTACCCAAGTTTATGCGATTTTCCAGCAATTTTCTGACTAATTTTGATTATTTTGGAGAGAAATGCGTATATTTATTTTTTGATAAATGACAAACCCATGCAGAATTATAATCATTCATAATGATACCGCATAATCTAAACAGTTAAAATAAAACACAGACAGACATGCTTTTGGATAGCCTACATTTATTAAAACTATATGCATAGGCGTATCATACATGTACAATTCATGCAAAACTACTACACAATATTCAGGTATTTACATAATATTAAAACAACTATATACAGTATGGTTTTAGGTTTTTGGTAAACGTCAAAACATTACCAATTGAGTTTTAATATTAATCAATGTAAGGGAGTGTTCATAAATACTTTTGATCCCCCAAACGGCGTTAATTTGTTTCTTGACTCCCCCCCCCCCCATTTTATGGTGATTTTTTGTCATGATCCCACCACTGTATGTCTAAGATACCGAGCATTACTGTATTCAATTCGTCCGCTCACAATGTAATTGTAAAAATGTTGGTTGTTTTGTGCGCGAAGTGTGGAAAAAATATGGACCCTTTTTGGTGTGCACAAAGCACCACCCTTCATTTTCCACCGCCCACCAAGGTATTTATGAACACTCCCTTAAAGTATTTTTAAGAACATTATTTCAATATTGGTGAATGATTCCGCTCTTTGAAAATATTGTACCTTATTTTGTGCTATCTTCTGAAGATATCAGTTATCATATTGCCGTGGGCATGCAAGAACATTGTAACTGACATTTTCAGTAAAATTTGAATATTAGTTATCGATGACAATACAGGCGAATCCACATATTTAAGCCATGTTACTAAACTCGAAATAGGAATTTATTTGTTGTCAATTAGTTAATCATGTTAAAGCAATATTTAAGTTTAACAAAATTAAACACTGAAATGCTTCTTCTGTAAAGTGACCAAAATATAAACTTTAAGATGTTCTTGCATTCTCACAACAATCAATTTAGATGCACCTTTCAACTAAAATATTGTAGGCTAATCAGTATTGTACTATCTACTGAAGATAGCATCAACAGATGTGCTTCCCGAAATGACTAGAAATAACTTATAGAGCTATCTACTGAAGATGGCAACAATTTATTATGGGTTTCCTTTAAAATGATGTATCTTACATGTTGCTATTTACTGAAGATAGCAAAAGTATGTTATGTGCTTTCTGACTAAAATAATGTACTTATGGGCTTTCCATTTAAAATAATGTACTTTACCTTGCTATCTACTGAAGATAGCAAAAATGTATTATGGGTTTCAATTGAAAAAATGTACCTTATACATGTTGGTATCTACTGAAGATAGCGCAGGTTTATTATGGGCTTTCCGTTTAAAATAATGTACCTTACATGTTGCTATCTACTGAAGATAGCACCAGTTACATTTTTAGATATGCTTTCCATGAAAATAAGGTTCCTATATTTGGTGATATAGTTTGATCAGCTCGAAATTGGCGAGGCTCTTTACAGCAGCGAATTAATACAGAAGGGTGTAGGCACATATGAACGCACTGTGCCATCAAATTTGTGATGTGTGCATTTTTGTACTGCTATTTTTGTGCTATCTATTGAAGATATCGGAAGTTTATTATGGGCTTTCTGTTTAAAAGAATGTGTTGCTATCTACTGAAGATAGCAATAGTTTATTATGGCTTTCCTTTTAAAATAATGTACTTTACATGTTGCTATCTACTGAAGATAGCAAAAAAAAGTATGGGTTTCTGTTGAGAAAATGCACCTTAGGCCAAACAAAGAAGAAGGTCTGTCTCAGAAACATTGTGCAAAAAAGGTAAGTGCTGTGCTTATAGGCTACAAGGTTTCCCCCTTATATCCAAGCTTACGGAGAACTTTTTAAAACTTTTTTTTTAAAAATCAAAAAAAAAAAATCAAAAAAAAAAGATTTAAAAAAAAAGAAGAAGTTTAGTTAGCCCCCAGCGCTTAGACCTACGCGCCGTAGCTCATTTCACATACCAATGCGTGCGGGCTTCTGAGACAGACCTTCTTCTTTGTTTGGTCTTATACATGTTGGTATCTACTGAAGATAGCGCAGATTTATTATGGGCTTTCCGTTTAAAATAATGTACCGCTATCTACTGAAGATAGCAATAGTTACATGTTTAGATGTGCTTTCCATGAAAATAAGGTTCCTATATTTGGTGATATAGTTTGATCAGCTCGAAATTGGCGAGGCTCCTTACAGCAGCGAATTAATACAGAAGGGTGTAGGCACATATGAACGCACTGTGCCATCAAATTTGTGATGTGTGCATTTTACTGTGTGACGTTCACCTGGAATACTTTTGTGCATGGACAGATAAAGACGGCTTATTTCTCGCCAATTTGGAAATGATTTAACTATAGTTTTACGATATGCAACTTCTACTATACAATTTACATGTACTACAATAAAATACATATACGCTCAATGAAATACTAAAACTACAATAGGCCAAATTTAGGCAATGAAACATACAATATTAAAGGTAGATGTTCCGATTTTCAACTTGAAGTTTTCTATTCTACATGAAAGGTCATCCTTAAAAAAGTTGTGTTCCAAAGTTTGAGTTGCATAGCTCTAATGGTTCTTATTTTAGACGCACAAGATGCTGTGAAATGTACCCATTGAGTAGTACACAAACTTTATCGGTGGTTACCGCCATTCGCGGTAATTTGACGTTATTTCATCGATTTCTCCGTAATTATACCGATTTAGGCCGTCAAATTTCAGTATGATGATGAGAAAAATACGAGCTTTCATATAAATCTCTGTATGTTTGAAATAATTCTGTGTTACGAAAATGTGATCGGGTCATCTACCTTTAATACATAAATAACAACTACTATTTTCATTGTATAGGCATGTCATCTTCTCTAACAGGCATATCATCCCCATCTACATTTTTGTCTTAAAATAATACAGAACAACATTTTCTTTCAAAATGCTCCATTCCAGTAAAATGTGGAACTATCCAATAATTTGAAAACAAAATGGCTTCTTTCCACTATTGCAGTACTTTTGACTCACCCTGTATTTTGGATGTCTGTCAATTTCAAAATGAAATTGTTGCAATGTCATGGATCATCTCATTCACCTGCTATTGGATGCTCTGGTTTTTTCTAACCATACGCTGCTTGCAAGATACAGATGGAACCATTGAAAGCGAGGCTCTCCCCTCACCACGCACTATTACATAACACTGCGTCCTGGTTTCATGCAGGTTTGTGCATGGCGTGACGCGGTTGGGCGTGCGTGCGCTGAGGGCAGAGCCTCGCTTTCATTCTAAAATGACGATTGCGTGCAAGTAGCGTATATGCAAGATACCTCAAGTTTCTTAGTGTGGCTAAAACTAAAACTAAAATTAAAGGGACATTAAGTGGTGTTGACATTTTTAAATTTAAAAAAAATTACATCAGAATTCAAGATGAACATTAAAAATTGCCATTATTGTTGTTTCTACTAAAAAAAAGAAAGAAGCAAAACTTGATTAAAACAGTACCATCGCTATTTATTGAAAAACGCCCTCTATGCAAATATGGTTCGCGTTATTTATCACACGTACTGCAGGAGCAGGGCTGTCACTACGCTGGTCGGCACCGACCAGCACAGACCTCGGCCGACCAGCACTCTTTAAAAAAAATGTTAAAAAAAAAAATTAAAAAAAAGTCTTTTTTTTAATTTTTTTTTTACAATTTGTGGATAAAATCATTAAACTGCATCATAAAACAAGATATTATGTGGCAGGAACCCTCAAAGTGCATTAAAAAACCCTTACAAGACATTAAGAAGGCCTCTGGATCCCATGCCATGACCTACTGCACGTTGGCGATGCATTATTACCTCTTGACCTCGTGCTTTTATCTGCTGATTTTTGCGTGTACTGTCTGACGTAAAATGCTGATCGGGCCCATCAGCATTTTTTGAATTGACGTTTTGTTGTACAAAGAGGGCCGATTTTTCTTAATCCTTATAGGTGTAAGTTCATACATGTAAAACAATTGTATAAATATACTTATCCCAATTTTTATCATAATTGAGGGCGCAGCCTACAACATATCTCTTAGTGCCCCTTTAACAGTGAACTCAGCTGCTACCTGAGATACCTGAACAAACATCATGTATTGCTCAATACTTTTATAAACTGTTGTTAGCTATTTACAAATGAACAACTGAAATCTAACTTGCTTGAGATAAATCTTTGCCACAAAATCCAGAGCTAACAGTTATACAGGGTGAGTAAAAAAAAAGTGTACTCAAAGTAAAAATATTTATTAAAAATATTTGTTATCTTAATATGAAGGCATTTATTCACTATCATCAGCAACAAGAATAATGACATTTTATGGCTACCAGATATGACTATTTTGGTAAAGTTACTGCATTTTGAAACCGAACAAAATATTGAATATTTTACTCAATAATGCTTGATTAATGAACAATTTGGAGTTATGTATGACACACAATAGCTAACTAATAAAGACAAATCAAACATTCTCAAATTTATCAACAACAATAAAATATTTGGCTTTTGTGATAGTCAGACTCAGTTCAGACTAGCGTGTGGACCGTTTTCAATAGTGGAATTCAATAAGTCTTATAAGAAAAAAATATCGGAAATCTTGTTCGGTTTATAAAATGATAACTTTTACGCAAATGAGCATAAATTATGTGTACCACAACTAATTTCAACAAATTGAAATTCTTTAGAAAGCAAATGAGATAACCTGTCTGCCTCAATAAACATTCTGTGTTATTTTTGCTCATATTTAAGATATAAAATCCCAAAGTTGAGTACACTTTTTTTTACTCACCCTGTACCAGAAAGATTTATACCGTGCTTGAAAAAATAATACAAATATGAAAACAACATTGCAGTCAAAGTATAATGCCTGCGATATATAATAGGGAACATGTGTCCTACACACTCTGTTAATTTCATCAAAATCTCTTTATCCTTTCTGATATGGCAGGACATCATAGAAAATTATTATCAACCAATCAGCAGGCGCAATTTTTCTTCGTAAAACAATATAAAACATAACTCAAAGAATAATTGCGGAAAGGCTTTATATTATAATATTTCCATAGACGGCGCTCACACTGTTTTAAAAGTTGCCCTTAAGTTGTCAAAGCCTTGATGAAAGGATAAGAAAATCAGTGAGAACCTGTGTTTTTACTTTCAGCGAATTTCAATTGATAAAGCTCACACCAAACTTCAAAACGTCTGCTTATGAAAGTATGACATAAATCAACCAAGCAGAACAATTCCTTCGCCCCATTCAAATATTGGTTCTTAAAAACAACACAACAGTTGATATCTATTAATTTTGTAGTGAAAATCAAAAAAGGACAAAGAAAATTACCTGTATATCATTTAAATTGAGCCTTGTGCCGAACATGGTCAATTATGTTATTTGTTTTAAAAAAGGTAATTTTGGTCAAACTTGAAATTTACCTTATTTAAAAGAGTCAATATTTTCTGTCAGAAAAGTCCTATTTTTAAAACTCAAAATTGACCAGAAAGCTAAATGTATGCAAATGTAAAAAGCATAAGCACTTTGACTGCTAACATTGGTTTTCATGGCTAAATAAATGCATCATCCTGGTATAAATCATTCTTGGACAACCCCAGTACGGACCCCGACTCAACACAAAAGTTGGTAACCATGACTGTTCTAAAAATTGCGGAAAAGGGGTATATATTCAATTGTGAGCGAGGAGAGCGAAATCATGAAAATAATGGGTATTTCATGAAATAGTCTCCTTGAAATTTAAAAAAGGGGTATTTTACAAAAAAGAAAATAACAAAAAACATCACACTATGGATTTTAATCCTTTGATTAAAACATGGTAACAACCCAAATACACCATTTGGGGTACACCAATTTATAACACAGAACCATAAATGCCTGTTACTGTTGGGAGCAACAAGTTTAAATCTATTTACTGTATGAAAAGAGATGTTTGAAATGATAGTCATTGAAAACCAAAAAGGGGGTATTTTTCACCCATATTTTGTCCTCATTATTATTTGCCAAAAAAGGGGTAACATGGTTTAAAAAGTCCTTGCGAAGAGGTACTTTCGAAAAATGAAGGACAGTCATGGTTACCAACTTTTGTGTTGTGATGGGGGTGGGGGGGGGGGGGGGATACCCTGTACACTGGACAAAAATGAATGGAAGCAACATATTTACCAATGCCCAAATGGTTTGCAACCAGGTATGGTATGTTTTAAATTAACAACTATGTACTTTCAACGCGCTCTTTCCACTGTTCCACAGTTTCCCCAGAAGATGGGCAAAATCAGTAGCGCCTGAACCTGGCATGGCGAATATGACCAGTGTCTTTGCTCCTGGTTTCACCACACACTGGGCACCGGTAAACACGTCTCTTCCATTCATCAAGGGCTTCCCCAGATGCAGGACAAAACCATTTGCCATCCAACTGGGTGTGCCCGGTGGCTTTCTTTTTCTCCATACCGCACACAGTGCACTTGTAAACAGTGCTCTTCACTGGTGCAGTAAGTGTAGATGGTGGTGGAGGTGGGGGTGGCTGGGACCATGCAGGTGGCTGGGACCATGCAGGTGATTGTGGAGGATGCATCATTGGTGCATACGGCCAGCCAGTCCACCCATACTGGTAAGGCATTTGCCACTGAAACTGAGGGATAGGGGACGCTAAAGGACTGTCAGCTATGACATGACTCTCTGATGTGGCTGTGGCGGGAGCCTTTCGCTTTCTGTGACGTGGGACCGCCTCACCCTCCCTGTTCGATGGTTCACTAAATTGAAGGGGATGGTGAGCATGTGCCACAGGGAATGAAGGCTGCTCCATTGCTTTAGGTAATGGTATATCAGATATTTGGATGCGCTCCTGCAGCTCCACTCCCTGCAGCACACTAGCAGTACCCACCCTCTGCTCCCGTTGTTTCATCCAAGAGGATACAGTGGCATTGTTCACTGTGACCAGCACCAAGTTGGGGGCTTTGTCTCTAATGTAGGTGTTATCATCAACAAGCTGCTTGATACTGGAGTAGGCATGAACTATAGACTGCTGAAGGGGAAGCCTATTACCTTTTGAGTCATCAGGACGATTTCTGGGGAGAAGGAACTCCTTATAGAGCCGCAGACATAGACATTCTGAAACACGGTTAGTGTCTGGCCATTCTGCAGCCTGTCCTTGGACCATGTACAATCTGTATGAAAACAAAGTACATGCACATTTTAAATTATCTGCATGTGTGAACAAAGTATAAAAGTGTGAAAAGTGGCATATTTTGAGTAAAAACAATGTTAATATCTACAAACTTTCAGGAATTCAATATCAATCCTTGAAAAAGCACTAACTTTGTACAGCATTTGCTTGCTCAAAATATTAGTTTTAGTCTCTCCAACATTGAGTTTCATCAGGCACTACAAACCAAAAGCAGCAATAACATCAGTACCATGTATTCCACCCTATATCCAGAGTTCAAATTATGTCTTTTTCCTAAGTGATGTCATACAAGCATGTGAATATCTTAAAATATTGTTAGGCTGTGCAAGCCAATACAAGAACAATCCAAATAATTCCAGTTTGATGATAATGTTAGGCCCTACATCACAATATTAAGTTGCTATTTATTTATCAGAAAGATCCATAAAAAAGCACTATCTATGATTTCAATTATATTATTCTTAATTAGGCATATTAATCAAGGTAGAAATCACTTTCCATCATATGTCAAACTGTATATTAATGATTAATCTTCATTCATACACTCTTGTAGTGTCGAACCAATCAGAAAGCAAAAAACTAAAATATGCGGAGTGCATTGAAAGTGTCTAATGCACTCGGTGTGTGCGCTGTTCAATGCGCGCACATAGCACTTTGTTTTGATTCTTTTGATTCTTTGTTCAGGAATCACGGTTTTGCCGCGTATCACTGCGGGTGTTAGCACATTTTTGAACATATTTTTATTTGTTTTTACTTAGATCAAAATAATGCTTACATTGTGAATTTTGATTTGTTTAGTGTCGTGTATGAATAAGGTCAATACATGCATATGTTTTGTTTCTCAAAAAATTAGAAAAATTAATGCACTTGCGCAAATGTTGATATGCTCACAATAGCATTCCCCCTGCGGATCCTGCCATCAACATCAGCGTGTGTGTATTGATTTGTCTAATTTCTCTTAAAACAATTACATGACACTTGACCTATAAATATACCTTTCAGCTGCCTGTTTTCCTGGGGCTGACCCACTCGGTTTTTTGGGCATTCTCCATCGTCCAGATGGTTGTTTCTTATTACTCTTTACCGAGTATTTGGTCGGTGACCTGTCATTTGGGCTTAGTGAATCATAGAGTCCCACAACATCCGATGCTTGTTTCATTGTGAGTGCCGTATTTTCATGTTTTAGCTGAATTAGGTAGCCAGCTAGGCGGTCTACAGCATCCCATCCAGGGATGTTCCGTGCATCACATTGGCTCTTCTGATAAGAAACAAGCATTATTGAAAAAATACAATTGTGAAATTCTCATGTGCAATCATGTTCGTAAATCTTTTACATGAATCTGCAACTATCATGTTCTTATTTGAATCAATTAAGGTTTTGGTTAGCCTAATGTTTGGACTATGGAAGGCTTGGCTTTTGGATCCGACACTGAAGATCAATTTTGGCAGAATCATTTTGTTTTATAAACTCCACATTGCCTAGTTGAGATAATAATTCCAGAGAGTTTTGTCTCATTTGCAATTTGTAAAAGTTTGAGTGTGAAAATAAGAACCTTTTCAGTAGATTCAATGCGGATATTCCAAGTATGCAAGACAAACCAACACAATTGGAATAGGATTCAAAGCTGCAGTTATTGTTCTATTTAAAGAAGCAATTTAAGGAATCATTAAATTCACGTAAAGTCTTTTACAAACTCTTCCAAGAATGTTGTGTATTTCATTTTTTCGCAAGAAAAATGCATCATTTACCTTAATTATCTGTACTTATGGAATCAGTAAATCATCTGCACTATGTACTTACCTCAGGGTTGTCACTTGCTGGAGATGGAGATCTTTCTGCTGGAGGGGATGCTGCTAAGTTTGGATCTATTATGGTGGATACGGTGGCATCTTCCTCTTCAACTGAAGTAGCTACTTCCTCCACATCCGGTATGTCAATGGGTGCATACTCTTCTCCACTTTGAAGGGTATCAGGAAGAAGATCCCCCTTGCCAGATTGACTCAGCAAATATTGCACACCTATTTTCTCACCTTCAATAATATAAAAAAAACAGTGCATAATATTAAGTAGGGCAGCTATAGTGAACCCACCAAATAATTCAAGTTCCTGGTACATGTATGTTACATCATCATGCCTACATCAATATAATCAGTTTCAAACAAAGTCTACACAAAAACCCTGATAACACAAAGGTCCGTATTCACAAAACTTTAGTCCACACTTATTCCATGTATACCTCCAACAAAGAGACCCTCCTAATTGTGTTTGTATATATTACAAAGTGATTTTCATGACACATACATTGATTTTTGTATGTTAACACTGAAAACACATAATCCTGATAAAATATTACTCATAAAAGATGTAACAAACCCTTCCATTTTATTCCGCATCAGAAATGTACACAAGTGATCCTATATTTTCTGTAACCATAATTATAGTGTACTTTACAGTGTTATTTTTTCTATAGTCTATTTGGCCATCACGATACAGTGACGTAACTGTGTATTCTACTAATTGCAGCATATACCGCACGCCTACTCGAGGCACTGGCGTACACACAAGAGCATTGAAAGACAGAAGATACATACATGTGCGTAAAAGCTGCGCCTGTTAATAAGTTACGTCACTGTCCAGAGGAAGCCAAATAGAGTATAGCTATATAATTTTATACCCTTACACTAAATGAAAGGGGACATGTTCCAGACATGTCTAAAATACAAGTTTATCTCTTATTGGCGGTTGTAGGGCCTTGTGATTAGTGTGCTCATGCCAGGACATCCCCGTTTGCTGGTGTACCCCCATATCTGGTGGTCTGTATTATGAATGTCTTACCAGTGGGTTGCCCATAGGATGGATACTCAGGTAGTATTTTATAATCCATAAGGCTAACACTTTGGTCGTTGATGTTGGCCACCATCCTAAGATCATACAATGAGGTACCTGATGAGGAGGTGGCATCAACTGCCTGCTGACCACGGTTAATGTTCCACCTGGAACATCCCTCCAGGAGGTACATCTGGGTGTGGATGGCATTTGATCTGTAACCTGGTAAATGGAAGGAAAGGATCACCACAAAAATCCTTGTGAAATAAATGTCTTGTATATTACACGAATGGTTAGGGAAAATGTGCATTTAGTGATTTTGCACTGCATTTTTTTTTGCATCAACCACTATCACTCTCTTTTCATATTGTCAGCTAAATAAACTTACACAGAAAACGTTAAAATGACATAAATAATGTAAATTTCACAGATAATTTTGTTCAAACAATGTTACTGTTACAATTTAATTTATAAAGATTGTGACATTGTGATCAGTTTTTTTTATAAATCTAACACTTAAAGCAATATTTGTGTAATTTCCCTTTTTTTGCATTACGACTCTCCTATTGTAGTAGGCAAATTCTCTTTTTGCTAGTATAGTTGTCATAATTTTCACATATCTGCATGTTTCCCTAACCCTACCTGCATGAAATTTCCTTCATGACAACATTAAAAAGCAGTGAGTGAGTGTTGTGTTAAGACGAAAATTTATTATAATGATAACAATTAGAGAACACCAAACCCGTGTTATCTTTATCATTATCACTTATGTTTTATAGTAACATAATTAACACACATGTTGGTTGGCAAGATTACAATTTCAGACTCAATCTGTTTGCATTAATTTCATTCATAACTAGTGGTCCCCGATAAATTATGAAATGTAACAGGAAGTAAACAGAGATGTAAATTTGTATCTATGCTTATAAGTACCTGGAATGAAAGTACACTGATGTTTGTGAAATGACTCAAGTGAGGTGGATCCACGGCCGCATCTGAAGACATCAAGCATGTGGCCCCCCTTCTGTGTTTGCCCAATCTTGGTGTACAGTGCAACACCTGACACATCCTGTATGCAGGTGAGGTGTTTTTGCTGCACTTCCCAAATATGGGGCATGGTTGCCTCATTGATGAGAGGTGTCCCCATAGTATCCGTCAGCCTCCCCATGAGCAATCTGCAGATCAGTTGTCTTGACTCCTCTGCCCCACGTGTTGTTCTGCGGCAGTGTCGGGTAAGTTCAGTAGCCTTGAAGCTGGCGCGTACTTGCCGATCAGTTGGAGAATGGCCTAATGTAACACGTAACTCTGACTTCTTGGCCTCTTGCAGCCTTGCCAAATCGCCTTCATCCCACACAAACAGGCAGGACGACAGGCGTTGGCACCAAGTACCATATAGTGGATGGTGTTCTGTCGTTAGCCCTGCATTAAATCTGCACATGAAATGCCAGATGTCCAAGCAAATATGGCATCTCCAGGGATTGAACCATCTCAACGGGGCAGGGTCTCCTGACCCACTGCAACAGTCTCTGTCCACGTAAATGATATCCGGTGGGGCCTCGCCTGCATCATAATACCTCTTAACAATTCCTTGGCACATTTCTTGGAGCCCTGCTCCCTCCCCAGTGGTCAACACAGAATTGAGCACTTCCCCCCTTTCATTCCCAACATTAGTCATCCATTTCGCCGATCCCCCGATGTGCCCTGCCAGCTTCGCCGTGATCTATTAAAATGATAACTAGAGAAAACATTAACACTGCACAGTTTTATTTGCTGGTATAGTGGATCATCCTAACATATTCAATGGTTCCAAACATCTACATAATTTCATGTGGATGGAATGTGTTGGATGTTTGGATGCAAAGAGCACAATAGAAAGAGGGTCTTTGCTTGAACACCGCATTTTTCACCTTTTGAAATGATGTATTCCTCCATTCAATGTGTGCTCATTCAAGCAGCACAACAACTGTGCGGTGTTCAGGCAAACTCTGGTTCAAGCTGCTGAACCATCCTCTTTCAATACATCATTTAGCAACTTTTGAATTGAGGTATTCCTAAATTCAATGTGTGCTCATTCAAGCATTACAACACCTGCGAAGTTATAGCCCGTTCTAGTGTTGCTCTGCACATGTACATTAATGTGTGCCAAAATTAGTTTCGATGGAGTGACTCATTTTTAAAATATCAGGCATAACCTAAAGAGGAACTTATTTTTGTTGAACTGTGTATTATGAGATAATGGTGTTTATATTCGTTTTGGGCGGAGCTAATTCATTCGAATAATAATACCTTCAGTGCGTATGATCATCGCGTTAGAGTGCACTTCACAAAGTCGCTGGTGCATGTTATGCGTATAACACAGCGTTGCCTTGTGCGCATGTTGCCATGTCTTAGCTGTTTTGCTATACAGGGTGTATCAGAATGATCTATACGGTTTTGCTCGGTATAAACTTGATTGATAATGTCCAAACCGTTGTCATATATATCTTGCGCAAACGCCCAGCTTTCTTAGAAATTTTAGATTTTGAAAATCGAGACATTTATGATGGAAAATACAGATTTTTGTAAAGATAGTATAATAGATTTCAAGTTTTTGTTTGTTCTGAAATGTTATTCCCATTAGTATTGCACCCTCTTCATATTTTAATAAGCTTTTTGATAAAAATCGATTGGTGAGCATAGAAAACAAAGCTTTGATTGAATAAGGCAGGATTTGTTTAGCTTGAGTGGTTTTAACCCTCCTTTCTTTGGCGGGAGTTTTGAATATAACTTATGAGATGTAGGGTTCATTGTTCAAAATGCTGGTAGTGCTAGGGAGAATATAGATCTATAAAGATGAATTATGTGAGCCAAAATATGAAATCGATTTTCGATTATGTCTTGTCACAGCAGAACAAAAAGAGATATCTCAAATGAAATTAACAGAATAAGTAGGAAACATTTTCACCATCATATTGCAATGTTTTTTATATATTTTTGAAACCAGGTATAGATCATTGTGATACACTCTGCGTAATGGTGATATACTGTATAGGATGTACCATATTTTTCAGCAACTCCAAATATGGGACAGTCTATACATTATATGACCATCGTATTTATAGCAAAACAGCTAAGAACTATATTTTATTCTCTAAATCTAGTATACAACAATTATATGCAAGTCAACAATGAACTGTCAACTAGTGATGGATTTGAACCATCCAACCTTAGACAATGTCTAGATTGCAACCAGCAACTAGCTTTAAATGTATATTGTGACATTTGCATATCAAAATGTACACTAGAATCTAAGATTTAAAATGAAACATCATCCTAATTCCTTTGCTCTTTCACGGTGAGTGACCAGGGATAGCGCTACTGGGGGTTCTTGCACGTTTAGCGCATATTTTTTTCATTTTGGCGCAATAAATGAGCTGAAAATCCAAAATAACCCCTTGTTTTTCATACTTTTATGGGGTTAAGGGTTCTAAAAACCCCTAGTTTAAAAACCTAGCGCTACCCCTCCTTTCACTTGTACTTAGGTCTACCTCATTTTGTATCTTCCGATTTTTATAATAAGAAATCAATTATAGGTCAATAAATGTGTATGTTTTGTTTCGAGAAAAATTAGACAAATCAATGCACGCGCGCTGATGTTCATGTTCATAATGGCTCGACCCCGCAGGGGGAGTGCTATTGTGAGCATATCAACATCTGCGCGAGTGCATTGATTTGTCTAATTTTTTGAGAAACAAAACATACGCACCCCTTGACCTAATTCATACACGACACTATACAAATCAAAATTCACAATTTAATCATAATTTTGATATGTGTAAAAACAAATCAAAAGATGTTAACAAGTGGGTGCTAACACCCGCAGTGAAAATCGGCTAACCCGCGCTTTCTGAACAATGAATCAAAACGTGCGGTGCGCTCATTGAATGGCGCACACGCGGCATGTATTAGACACTTTCAATGCACTCCGCTTATTTTAATTTCTTGCTTTCTGATTGGTTCGACACTCGAGTGTATGAATACTTGATAATATACAGGGTGACCCAGAAAATGTTGAACCCAAAAATCACAATAATTCAATTTTTTTTTTACAATTAAAATAACAAAATATTGAATAACTTGTTCACCAGCTATGTGCACCATACATTTAACTTTCTGAAACATTTTAGATCATAAAAATAGGCCACACGAAACTTAAAATATGTGTAATTTTGTAAGAAGTGTTGTTTTGTAGTGTAAGTGAAGTGCAAAAAAATGGTTTCATGCTACATTGAGCAGAACAAGTGCCTGTTTGAAACCATTTCTTTCCGTACAGTATCTCATCAATATACATTTATTATGTAAATCAATATTATTATTATAAGAGACTTTGAAAACAAAAACTGAAGTCCCCTTGACTTCATTGATAAATACAGATCAAAAGAAAAGATTACTTAATTCACCAAAATTATAACAGAATTAAGTTTCATATCTGAACCAACAAGTTACAATTTTTTTCACTTTCACAAAAGGGCGAAAACACCCCCTGTCACACAATCAAGTGTATCTTTAGTTTGGTAAGGCCAATTTACATGATCTAAAGTTCTCCAGAAAGCTAAATAAATTGATTACATAACTGTTGAATACAGAATGCCATATTTATTTATTTTAAGTTTGTGATTTTTAAGTTTGTGATTTTTGGGTTCAACATTTTCTGGGTCACCCTGTAGTCAGTGTCTCAGAGGGTTTCCAAAAATGCTTAATTATACTAGGCAGGAATCTATTTTGTTAGCTGGAGTTTTAATATTTCCTTTTCACAAAAAGGTATTTGTCGATATCTGCCTCATTTGGTGGTGTTGCCTCAAATGTCAGTATTAAAACATACCTTTTTGGTTGAATCAAGTTTTAAAATTCTTCCATATGTTGAGGTGATGACCGCTCTCATTTCATCAACGTGTCCTGCCGCATCGATGGTGTGTGCTGTCTCAAACCATGATGCCAGTGGAGGTCCGCGGTAAACAGGTGGTGGTTGGTAGTTGGTTGCAGCATGAATTAAAATGGAGCCACGTTTATGAAGCTGGCAATCCCCGAGGTATTGCAGAACCCTCTTGCCCCACTCCTCACTGTACAACTCCTGAATGGCTTGTCTCATGTAACTGGAGCTATTCCCATTCGTGCGAGGCTTCATCATGGTCACCAACTTCTTGTCCAGTGCAAAGCGTTGTGTCAGCACAGCAGGGAACAGAACCCGGTGAAATGGATCTAGTTGCTTGAGCATGTCCATATTCCAAGGGCACTGTGGCTGTTTACACTTACCGCAACGCAGATATTCGCCCACCATATAGTATCTGCAGTTGACATCGATCACTTCCCGGGCCTTTCGGTAAATACCTCCATGAGTCAAATTAATCTTGCAGTTTGGACACTCAAGGGGAATGCCCCACATACGCAATGGTGCCCATAGGAACAGCCTTTGACGGAAGTAACATGCTGGATCCGGGGGGGTAACCAATGCCTTAGGAGGTGGTGGTGGGTCATACCAATTATGGGTAAAATTGGTGCGGAATTTACCATTGCTGTCATACAGAGCCTGTGAAATCCACTGCCTATCTCCTTCCTGAATCACACTAGCAAACTGCATGGGAAGAAATGTTTTCCCTGGAGGTGACAATGAGATGCCAGATCTCATGGTGGATGGTGGACAAGAGACAGAAGACGACATGGACAGTAGGGGAGAGCCAGATGGTGACGTTATGGTTACAGGAGTGACAGAAGGTGACGCGGATGGCAGACGAGAGACAGAGGGTGACATAGAAAGTGGACGAGAAACAGACGGTGTCGACCACGGACCAATGACAGAGGGTGACATGGGTTGCAGAGGAGAGACAAACGGTGAGGTAGACAGTGGAGGAGGGACAAAAGATGAGGTAGACAGCGAACAACAAACAGAGGGTGACGTGGACAGCGGACAAGAGACAGAGGGTGACGTTAACTGTATAGTGACAGAGGGTGACATAGAAGGTGGACGAGAGACAGACGGTGACCACACACGAATGACAGAAGATGAAGTGGGTGCTGGAGGAGGGACAAAGGGTGAAGTAGACAGCGAACGAGAAACAGAGGGTGATGTGGACAGCGGACAAGAGACAGAGGGTGACGTTAACTGTATAGTGACAGAGGGTGACATAGAAGGTGGACGAGAGACAGACGGTGACCACACACGAATGACAGAAGATGAAGTGGGTGCTGGAGGAGGGACAAAGGGTGAAGTAGACAACGGACCAGAAACAGAGGGTAACATGGATGGCAGACAAGAGACAGAGGGTGAAGTAGATGGTACATGAGAGACGGACTGTGACATGGATGCTGGTTGATGGTGTACATCTTCAATATGTTCTGTGAGAGTAAGAACTCCCTGTACAACCAAACTGCACTGTACACACGTCACGTTGGCATGGTATGCCGACAGATGATCCGTGAAATCATTTACCTCCACCTTCAACCCACACTGGCTGCATTTAATATAAGAAGCTGTAGCCGTAACTGCAGTTGTTGCAGCTGCAGTTGTCGCTGTTGCAGTTGTCGCTGTTGCAGCTGCAGTTGTTGCTGTTCTACATGTACTTGATGCAGTTGATGGGCTCTTTAATATACATGGAAGAAATAAGTAGATAAATAAATAAGAAAAAAATCAAAAAATATATAGAAACTAGACCATGTGGAACAAAAGTTGATGGCAGGAGGACCGAGGGGTAAAAATCGCCCAGCGCTCGCTCGCTTATCTTGAGCCTTACATATCGCACGTATGCCTGGATTACTTTTGCGTGTGGAGAGATAAGAACCAAATAATTCTCGCTAATTTGGAACTGATTAAACTATAGTGACAACTGAATTGGGCTGTAAATGTTGAAAACAAAATTCTTATATTAACATGGGCCAAAGTTACCACACTTAACGTTTCTTGTAATGAAGAATGCAACTGAAAATTAATTGGGTATTGTTTTGTCATAGGTAAATTGTTTATCCAACCACAACATAACAGTTGCTGCTGAATAAGGTCACGTTTTTTAATCTGGGCACCCATAAAAGGTGGTTTTGTTACATTCTAATTTTTATTTTGGTCTTTAATCTTTTGTATTTATGGAACCCTATATCAGATTGGCTTGTGTTTGGGCTTGTTTTAAAGGCAATTTAATACCCTTAAATAATCTGAAGAGAAAAAACCTCTATCTCGTTTGATTTAATTAATACGGCTCGTTAAGCATAATTAGTCGGGGTGGTTGAGGATGTGGAGGAGGAGTAGAGATAGCTGTGTAATATTGAGTGAAAATGGATTGTCTATCTTTAGGCTTTTGTATCTATGTAACCCTCTATCAGGCTCATTAAGCATAATTAGTCGGGGGTGGTTGAGGATGTGTAGGAGGAGGAGGAGGAGGAGTGTGTAATACAGCTGTGTAATATATGGGTGAAAATGGAGTGCTGTCCTGTAATTTATAGCTTTCTTATACTCAGTCTTGATGTCATCTTGGTTCTACATGATGCTTTACATCATTTACTTTAAAGTATTAATTAAGCTAATTAATTAATTTTGAAATCCGAGGATGAACCATACAACATAGTCATACTCATATTATAAACTAGTTTTGTTAATGTATGTGTCAACATTTTACTTCAAGGAAACTTAGAAACAAGTTATTAAAAGGCCTTGATTGTGATGTAAAAGAAATAGTCTAAATGTAACTGCAAAATAGAAATTAATTAAATTTGTAATTAATATCAATTGGTTAATTGAATACAAGCAATATTCATAGAAAGACCTTACCTTCTGTCGCAATCCACAAAAGGTTATATGCCATAAAGTTCATACTGTGCCTTGATCTTTGCTCACACACCAGTACTTTTTTATCCAATGATGAACATGAAATACTGTGCAGTACGGCCTATTTTAATGTAGCTGGGCACCCCTTGTACTTAAATCTCAAAATGTAAGTCGAAATAAGGCAAATATAGGCCTATAATCTGTGTACATCGTTATTATTTGATCACCCTATATGATGATTAATGATAGCTTCATGTACATTTAGAGCCCTTATTCTAAAACAATACTCAACCTGCATGTAGTAAACTTGAGCTGTATTTATTTTATAACCATTTATGAATCAAATTGTTGAATACAACATTATTATTTTGTTTAAAGCAGGGATAAAACCGGTTGCTAATTAATTAAACGATTTCGTACAGTTTTTACATCACCCTGTATAAAATATCTATTACCATTTGTTAAATACTTGATAATGCAACAATTGAAATATTTAATGAGTTTTAACATGCTCATTATATTGCAGGGAGTTGATAATATTATCAATAACTGGAATGGATAGATGGCTACATACACATATGAACATGATCTAGTCTAAACACCCTATACATTAAATTATCACGCGAATCAGTACTTTTTAATGTCATAGTGATGATTTACCTTAATGCCAACACTCAAACCTGATCACAAGTGTATCTCTTTTAGGCTCATTGCAATATATTTCATCACTTCTAATTTAGTGGGTTTTTTCAGTATTTAGAATTACATATTTTGACCACCCTGTATATATACAGTCATCAAAATAAGTAACTGACCAGGTAATACACATGCTGATAACTCTAAAAGTGTAACTCCTACATAAACATATTTAATTATAAAGTTGTTGAGAAATTTCTCTTCTTGAAGTTGAGATATTACACGCTAAGAACGGTTGATTAATGAGGAAGTTACGATCAAGTTAGCGTCAACGTTAGGGCAAGTCTGATTTTCATTTTAACATTTTCTTTTCAACACGGGGAGAGTATGACAGGTAAAGCGTGCGTGCCGTATTGATCAACCGTAACAATGCCACTGGCCGACTATCCAACAACCAGGTCATCGACTGGTGAATTGGCACTACCACTACCAGTAATCAATAATTTGCCGGTCTGAGTCCCCGTGTTGAAAATGAAAATGTGAAAATGAAAATCAGACTTGACAGTAGGCCTACATTTGGGATTGTAACTTCCTTAATAATCAGCCATTCTTAGCGTGTAATATCTCAAATTCAAGAAGAGACATTTTTCAACATGTTTATAATTTAATATATTTATGTAGGAGTTATACTTTTAAAGTTATCAGCACATTGATTACCTGGTCAGTTACTTATTGTGATGACTGTATTTCCTAATAAGCTGGCCAATTAATTTTGCCTATGGCTGGATGGGTAATTTACTCAAACACAACAACAAAAATCACTAGCCTTCATATAGCTCCTGCATATAGACGGTGGAAGAACGGTCACCCTGTATATTTGATTTCTAGTTGTGTGTTTAGGTCAAGTTCCAAATACACATATCATTATGTAGCAGGGTAATATGTTGTTGCAATTAAATCAAATTAAAAAATGTCACTATAAAACTTTTCTAAACATTTAAAAATTAACTCTTTTTTTTGGGAGGGAAGTTACCCATTAAGGATCCAGTATCCCCATTCTATAATCAAAAGGTCCATACTAGAATATTATGTCTCAAAATTTGTAAATGGTCATGTTTTTAAGTTGGGCACCCCAAAAAAGTGGAATATGCACATTTCCAGCAACATTTCTTATTATAGAATAATGACTGTGTAACTGGGATGATTAAGTTTGCTACTACAATTGTGTCCTCTTTCTAAATATATTTTCAGTTTACATTACAAATTGATTTTGAGATATGAAGCATCAAAAATAGTTGTAGACTTTTTGGACACCCTGTGTACATTAATGCTAGTTTCAGAGTACTTGCCGCTTTGCTGTGCTGTGCTATTTTTTCAAGCTGCAGTGCCAAAGCTGCAATTGCCTATCAGCAGTACACTGGACAAACCCTTCTTTACAGAGGAGAGGCAAAGTAGTAAGGGTGCAAGGACTCTGAAACAACCATTAGTCTCAAAATGGAACACTCACCTTATGGTAGCCACACTTACACACTACCTGTCTCCCAAACAGATCAACGGCACTAGCCTTCTTATGAAGTGGACATACATCAATGGTCTTGCGAATGTCCTTCCACTTTTTGCTACCAGGCGCTTGCCCGGTTCCAAAATGATGTTTCCCTGAGGCATATCTGGACATTATCTCTTCCCAATACGCATCTGGTTTTTTGTCCTTAGGCATACCTGCTATAAAGGATCAAAGAAAATGAATAAGATTAATAAAAAAAAAAAATATTATCTGCATCATAAAGGCATGAATGCAAAATGAGAACTCTATGGAGAACCGGGAAAAAGTTGAAAAGGTGATCAATTCTTTAATATTTTCAGTACTGTACATGTACATGTACTTCTTTTGAACATGTATGTCTATAATAAAGTTTTTAGATGTGTAAAATGTGAGGTTTTTTGAAAATTCACACTCATGCGTGTAATCGTTAACTATTTTTTGTAAACAGATTTTACCCTTCACATGCCTATCTTGCTATATAAGGCCCTTCACAATTAATTATTACGTGTGATAAATTTAATTATTTGATTGGAATTAATTATTTGACATTTTCACCTACAAAAACTATTTTTCATCATTAAAGTTTAGATTTCTAACCTGAATTATATCTCAATTTAAGTCCAAGGGGTAAAAAGTAGTGTTCAAGGCTGTGATGTCTTGAAAAAGACAAGTCAATATTTCCCAA
The DNA here is from genome assembly GCA_035610835.1 of Ophiura sarsii. Taxonomy (NCBI): domain Eukaryota; kingdom Metazoa; phylum Echinodermata; class Ophiuroidea; order Amphilepidida; family Ophiuridae; genus Ophiura; species Ophiura sarsii. The sequence continues at coordinate 70,451,020 of CM069449.1, read as the reverse complement.
ATATCATCCATCATTAAAAATGCAGACAAAATTGTGTCAATTTTTCATAGAAGCTAAATCATAATTATGCATGCGTTATGAACGCTGTGGGAGAGAGGAATTACATGTTCTCATTCACAAAATTTGATGAATCTCACTTTCATTTTTAAGAACCCGACTACTTATTTTGACGGAATAAATTGTATTCAAAATTAGAAACCAGTGATAATTACGTCATGCTAATAATTTTATACCACATGGTTTCGTGAGATATTACAAAATCCTCACTCTCATCTCTAAAGGCGTGGGTCAAAACATTTGCATTTAGTTTTCGATCGCCAAAATTGCAACCGTTACTCTTGCCAGGATTTCACCGGGGGATTGACACACAGTTGTATGGCTATGCCGTATGGCTGTGGTGATTCAAAAGTACTAAACTAATTAAATAGCTATATTTAGCACATTATAATTAAATACAGCAAATAATTAATAATTAATAATTAAAAGTCACCTCGTCCCTTTTTTTAAATGTTAAACAGGAAACTATAAGAATTAATTGTGAAGGGCCTAAATCAAAACAAAAACAAAGGTGTGGGGCCTTGTCCTGCCTGTAAGTTACAGTATTGTATGCCCCGGTAGCGAAACTCTTTACGGTAATCAACATTTGGATAGGCTACCTGCAGTTAAAATGCATAATAATAACATCGTAGCGCGGGCGTAGTTAACAGAAAGCTCGCTGTACGCTATATACATATTCTACTTTCGCACGTTCTAAATTGTATATTAGGCCTATATTGTTAAAACAGATTAGCTTTATTCCGTAAAAATCATATCGATTGAAATTCCAATTGCTGTCAGCCAACACCTCGTGGTCTAAATGGTCTACAGGTCTTATGAACGAAAGGTTACTGGTTCGAATCCAGGTATCATAGACGTAGAATTTTGCGTTAGGCCTAAACCTTGTCTGATATTTTTTCAACATAGGATATAATGTAATGTAATGTAAGTACAAGTGCAAGCACTTGTATACAAACAATACATGTATTTATATCACTCAGTTTCAATCAAAAAAATGTTGTTTACGGTTAAAAATATTGCGCCCGGTACGGAAAACAGTGGCGTGTACTACTTCTTTCATTGATTTGAGTGACACGTTTTGACGTTATCCTTGACCTTGGACATCTTTAATGCTTTAAGGATTTCAACATTGAAGATTGAAGACTAATGACTCAATCAATTCAATGTTAATATTTACGATACACGGTAATGGTGCCGAATTCGACTGACTCAAAAGTCCGAGTGGGAGTGTTGTCCTAAATTAAGTTTAAAATTTCACTACTTGTAGATTAGACTCGGGTAAGATTTATTCTCCATATCCTCTCCTTACCTGTTGAGTTGCGACCTTGTGATCAAAATTGCAAGAAATGACGTAAAAATACATAAAACCCGAGTGAAAGTGCTGGTTTCGCTCGCTCAATCACTGTCACACTGATAAACATGTTGACCGTGTCGTCTTCAAAGCAAACAACACTTTAAACTTCTTGCGTCGAAATCTGAGAATCAACAACCCCAAAGTAAAAACCCTTGCCTACAAATCGCTCGTTCGGCCACTTCTAGAGTACAGTTGCTCCGTTTGGGATCCCCACACCGACAACCTCACCAAAAAGCTCGAGATGGTTCAACGCCGGGCAGCTAGGTTTACACTCAACCGCTATCGTCGCACCGACAGTGTCACCTCCATGCTCGAAAAACTCTCCTGGCCTCCATTAGCCCGTAGAAGACTCCATGCGAGACTCTCAATGTTTCACAAAATTCACCATAGCCTTGTTGCCGTCGATGCCAGCCAGATTCTCACATCAAAACATCACAACACACCAACTCGCACCGAAAACTCCCTCTCATACCACATACCTCAATCCCGCACTGACTACCACCGAAACAGCTTCTTCCCACGCACTATCCGTGATTGGAACCTCCTTCCAGAAAGCAGCGTTAAAAGCCCATCACCAGCAGCCTTCAAAGAAGCCCTGAACAAAAATTGCGACTAATTGCAAACCGCGCACACACAGTGTCAGAGTCTTCAATCTTTGAAGTTGACGCTTATCTGGAAGAAGAAGAAGAAGAAGAAGAAGACATAAAATGATAAATGTTATCCTAAAATACATCCGGGTTTTATCTTACAAATTACGCATGCGCAGTTTATGCCCCTGGTTTTCCCCCTTGGCAATAGCTGGCAATGCGTTGCGATATCTGGGAAATCCTGGGAGTTGGTGCTGGGAATGCTGGGATTTGCTGGGATATGGTCGGAATTGTTGGGAGTTGAAATGAGTCCCGTGGAGGGAGGGTGGAGCTAAAAAAGGGGCATAAAGGACTCTAAAAAGGGGGGAAGGAAGGAGAAGGAAAGAGAGAAAAGGGGGGAAAGAGGGGAAAGAGAAAAAGAAAAATGAAAGGGAAATAGAGCCGTGGTCGAGTGGTTTCGGCACTGGCTTCATGATACAAAGGTTGTGAGTTCTAGCCCCGCTATGGCCACTGATGTTTTTAGTCCATATTTCTGCTGATATACTTAATTTTAGGGTATTTTTACCCAAGTTTATGCGATTTTCCAGCAATTTTCTGACTAATTTTGATTATTTTGGAGAGAAATGCGTATATTTATTTTTTGATAAATGACAAACCCATGCAGAATTATAATCATTCATAATGATACCGCATAATCTAAACAGTTAAAATAAAACACAGACAGACATGCTTTTGGATAGCCTACATTTATTAAAACTATATGCATAGGCGTATCATACATGTACAATTCATGCAAAACTACTACACAATATTCAGGTATTTACATAATATTAAAACAACTATATACAGTATGGTTTTAGGTTTTTGGTAAACGTCAAAACATTACCAATTGAGTTTTAATATTAATCAATGTAAGGGAGTGTTCATAAATACTTTTGATCCCCCAAACGGCGTTAATTTGTTTCTTGACTCCCCCCCCCCCCATTTTATGGTGATTTTTTGTCATGATCCCACCACTGTATGTCTAAGATACCGAGCATTACTGTATTCAATTCGTCCGCTCACAATGTAATTGTAAAAATGTTGGTTGTTTTGTGCGCGAAGTGTGGAAAAAATATGGACCCTTTTTGGTGTGCACAAAGCACCACCCTTCATTTTCCACCGCCCACCAAGGTATTTATGAACACTCCCTTAAAGTATTTTTAAGAACATTATTTCAATATTGGTGAATGATTCCGCTCTTTGAAAATATTGTACCTTATTTTGTGCTATCTTCTGAAGATATCAGTTATCATATTGCCGTGGGCATGCAAGAACATTGTAACTGACATTTTCAGTAAAATTTGAATATTAGTTATCGATGACAATACAGGCGAATCCACATATTTAAGCCATGTTACTAAACTCGAAATAGGAATTTATTTGTTGTCAATTAGTTAATCATGTTAAAGCAATATTTAAGTTTAACAAAATTAAACACTGAAATGCTTCTTCTGTAAAGTGACCAAAATATAAACTTTAAGATGTTCTTGCATTCTCACAACAATCAATTTAGATGCACCTTTCAACTAAAATATTGTAGGCTAATCAGTATTGTACTATCTACTGAAGATAGCATCAACAGATGTGCTTCCCGAAATGACTAGAAATAACTTATAGAGCTATCTACTGAAGATGGCAACAATTTATTATGGGTTTCCTTTAAAATGATGTATCTTACATGTTGCTATTTACTGAAGATAGCAAAAGTATGTTATGTGCTTTCTGACTAAAATAATGTACTTATGGGCTTTCCATTTAAAATAATGTACTTTACCTTGCTATCTACTGAAGATAGCAAAAATGTATTATGGGTTTCAATTGAAAAAATGTACCTTATACATGTTGGTATCTACTGAAGATAGCGCAGGTTTATTATGGGCTTTCCGTTTAAAATAATGTACCTTACATGTTGCTATCTACTGAAGATAGCACCAGTTACATTTTTAGATATGCTTTCCATGAAAATAAGGTTCCTATATTTGGTGATATAGTTTGATCAGCTCGAAATTGGCGAGGCTCTTTACAGCAGCGAATTAATACAGAAGGGTGTAGGCACATATGAACGCACTGTGCCATCAAATTTGTGATGTGTGCATTTTTGTACTGCTATTTTTGTGCTATCTATTGAAGATATCGGAAGTTTATTATGGGCTTTCTGTTTAAAAGAATGTGTTGCTATCTACTGAAGATAGCAATAGTTTATTATGGCTTTCCTTTTAAAATAATGTACTTTACATGTTGCTATCTACTGAAGATAGCAAAAAAAAGTATGGGTTTCTGTTGAGAAAATGCACCTTAGGCCAAACAAAGAAGAAGGTCTGTCTCAGAAACATTGTGCAAAAAAGGTAAGTGCTGTGCTTATAGGCTACAAGGTTTCCCCCTTATATCCAAGCTTACGGAGAACTTTTTAAAACTTTTTTTTTAAAAATCAAAAAAAAAAAATCAAAAAAAAAAGATTTAAAAAAAAAGAAGAAGTTTAGTTAGCCCCCAGCGCTTAGACCTACGCGCCGTAGCTCATTTCACATACCAATGCGTGCGGGCTTCTGAGACAGACCTTCTTCTTTGTTTGGTCTTATACATGTTGGTATCTACTGAAGATAGCGCAGATTTATTATGGGCTTTCCGTTTAAAATAATGTACCGCTATCTACTGAAGATAGCAATAGTTACATGTTTAGATGTGCTTTCCATGAAAATAAGGTTCCTATATTTGGTGATATAGTTTGATCAGCTCGAAATTGGCGAGGCTCCTTACAGCAGCGAATTAATACAGAAGGGTGTAGGCACATATGAACGCACTGTGCCATCAAATTTGTGATGTGTGCATTTTACTGTGTGACGTTCACCTGGAATACTTTTGTGCATGGACAGATAAAGACGGCTTATTTCTCGCCAATTTGGAAATGATTTAACTATAGTTTTACGATATGCAACTTCTACTATACAATTTACATGTACTACAATAAAATACATATACGCTCAATGAAATACTAAAACTACAATAGGCCAAATTTAGGCAATGAAACATACAATATTAAAGGTAGATGTTCCGATTTTCAACTTGAAGTTTTCTATTCTACATGAAAGGTCATCCTTAAAAAAGTTGTGTTCCAAAGTTTGAGTTGCATAGCTCTAATGGTTCTTATTTTAGACGCACAAGATGCTGTGAAATGTACCCATTGAGTAGTACACAAACTTTATCGGTGGTTACCGCCATTCGCGGTAATTTGACGTTATTTCATCGATTTCTCCGTAATTATACCGATTTAGGCCGTCAAATTTCAGTATGATGATGAGAAAAATACGAGCTTTCATATAAATCTCTGTATGTTTGAAATAATTCTGTGTTACGAAAATGTGATCGGGTCATCTACCTTTAATACATAAATAACAACTACTATTTTCATTGTATAGGCATGTCATCTTCTCTAACAGGCATATCATCCCCATCTACATTTTTGTCTTAAAATAATACAGAACAACATTTTCTTTCAAAATGCTCCATTCCAGTAAAATGTGGAACTATCCAATAATTTGAAAACAAAATGGCTTCTTTCCACTATTGCAGTACTTTTGACTCACCCTGTATTTTGGATGTCTGTCAATTTCAAAATGAAATTGTTGCAATGTCATGGATCATCTCATTCACCTGCTATTGGATGCTCTGGTTTTTTCTAACCATACGCTGCTTGCAAGATACAGATGGAACCATTGAAAGCGAGGCTCTCCCCTCACCACGCACTATTACATAACACTGCGTCCTGGTTTCATGCAGGTTTGTGCATGGCGTGACGCGGTTGGGCGTGCGTGCGCTGAGGGCAGAGCCTCGCTTTCATTCTAAAATGACGATTGCGTGCAAGTAGCGTATATGCAAGATACCTCAAGTTTCTTAGTGTGGCTAAAACTAAAACTAAAATTAAAGGGACATTAAGTGGTGTTGACATTTTTAAATTTAAAAAAAATTACATCAGAATTCAAGATGAACATTAAAAATTGCCATTATTGTTGTTTCTACTAAAAAAAAGAAAGAAGCAAAACTTGATTAAAACAGTACCATCGCTATTTATTGAAAAACGCCCTCTATGCAAATATGGTTCGCGTTATTTATCACACGTACTGCAGGAGCAGGGCTGTCACTACGCTGGTCGGCACCGACCAGCACAGACCTCGGCCGACCAGCACTCTTTAAAAAAAATGTTAAAAAAAAAAATTAAAAAAAAGTCTTTTTTTTAATTTTTTTTTTACAATTTGTGGATAAAATCATTAAACTGCATCATAAAACAAGATATTATGTGGCAGGAACCCTCAAAGTGCATTAAAAAACCCTTACAAGACATTAAGAAGGCCTCTGGATCCCATGCCATGACCTACTGCACGTTGGCGATGCATTATTACCTCTTGACCTCGTGCTTTTATCTGCTGATTTTTGCGTGTACTGTCTGACGTAAAATGCTGATCGGGCCCATCAGCATTTTTTGAATTGACGTTTTGTTGTACAAAGAGGGCCGATTTTTCTTAATCCTTATAGGTGTAAGTTCATACATGTAAAACAATTGTATAAATATACTTATCCCAATTTTTATCATAATTGAGGGCGCAGCCTACAACATATCTCTTAGTGCCCCTTTAACAGTGAACTCAGCTGCTACCTGAGATACCTGAACAAACATCATGTATTGCTCAATACTTTTATAAACTGTTGTTAGCTATTTACAAATGAACAACTGAAATCTAACTTGCTTGAGATAAATCTTTGCCACAAAATCCAGAGCTAACAGTTATACAGGGTGAGTAAAAAAAAAGTGTACTCAAAGTAAAAATATTTATTAAAAATATTTGTTATCTTAATATGAAGGCATTTATTCACTATCATCAGCAACAAGAATAATGACATTTTATGGCTACCAGATATGACTATTTTGGTAAAGTTACTGCATTTTGAAACCGAACAAAATATTGAATATTTTACTCAATAATGCTTGATTAATGAACAATTTGGAGTTATGTATGACACACAATAGCTAACTAATAAAGACAAATCAAACATTCTCAAATTTATCAACAACAATAAAATATTTGGCTTTTGTGATAGTCAGACTCAGTTCAGACTAGCGTGTGGACCGTTTTCAATAGTGGAATTCAATAAGTCTTATAAGAAAAAAATATCGGAAATCTTGTTCGGTTTATAAAATGATAACTTTTACGCAAATGAGCATAAATTATGTGTACCACAACTAATTTCAACAAATTGAAATTCTTTAGAAAGCAAATGAGATAACCTGTCTGCCTCAATAAACATTCTGTGTTATTTTTGCTCATATTTAAGATATAAAATCCCAAAGTTGAGTACACTTTTTTTTACTCACCCTGTACCAGAAAGATTTATACCGTGCTTGAAAAAATAATACAAATATGAAAACAACATTGCAGTCAAAGTATAATGCCTGCGATATATAATAGGGAACATGTGTCCTACACACTCTGTTAATTTCATCAAAATCTCTTTATCCTTTCTGATATGGCAGGACATCATAGAAAATTATTATCAACCAATCAGCAGGCGCAATTTTTCTTCGTAAAACAATATAAAACATAACTCAAAGAATAATTGCGGAAAGGCTTTATATTATAATATTTCCATAGACGGCGCTCACACTGTTTTAAAAGTTGCCCTTAAGTTGTCAAAGCCTTGATGAAAGGATAAGAAAATCAGTGAGAACCTGTGTTTTTACTTTCAGCGAATTTCAATTGATAAAGCTCACACCAAACTTCAAAACGTCTGCTTATGAAAGTATGACATAAATCAACCAAGCAGAACAATTCCTTCGCCCCATTCAAATATTGGTTCTTAAAAACAACACAACAGTTGATATCTATTAATTTTGTAGTGAAAATCAAAAAAGGACAAAGAAAATTACCTGTATATCATTTAAATTGAGCCTTGTGCCGAACATGGTCAATTATGTTATTTGTTTTAAAAAAGGTAATTTTGGTCAAACTTGAAATTTACCTTATTTAAAAGAGTCAATATTTTCTGTCAGAAAAGTCCTATTTTTAAAACTCAAAATTGACCAGAAAGCTAAATGTATGCAAATGTAAAAAGCATAAGCACTTTGACTGCTAACATTGGTTTTCATGGCTAAATAAATGCATCATCCTGGTATAAATCATTCTTGGACAACCCCAGTACGGACCCCGACTCAACACAAAAGTTGGTAACCATGACTGTTCTAAAAATTGCGGAAAAGGGGTATATATTCAATTGTGAGCGAGGAGAGCGAAATCATGAAAATAATGGGTATTTCATGAAATAGTCTCCTTGAAATTTAAAAAAGGGGTATTTTACAAAAAAGAAAATAACAAAAAACATCACACTATGGATTTTAATCCTTTGATTAAAACATGGTAACAACCCAAATACACCATTTGGGGTACACCAATTTATAACACAGAACCATAAATGCCTGTTACTGTTGGGAGCAACAAGTTTAAATCTATTTACTGTATGAAAAGAGATGTTTGAAATGATAGTCATTGAAAACCAAAAAGGGGGTATTTTTCACCCATATTTTGTCCTCATTATTATTTGCCAAAAAAGGGGTAACATGGTTTAAAAAGTCCTTGCGAAGAGGTACTTTCGAAAAATGAAGGACAGTCATGGTTACCAACTTTTGTGTTGTGATGGGGGTGGGGGGGGGGGGGGGATACCCTGTACACTGGACAAAAATGAATGGAAGCAACATATTTACCAATGCCCAAATGGTTTGCAACCAGGTATGGTATGTTTTAAATTAACAACTATGTACTTTCAACGCGCTCTTTCCACTGTTCCACAGTTTCCCCAGAAGATGGGCAAAATCAGTAGCGCCTGAACCTGGCATGGCGAATATGACCAGTGTCTTTGCTCCTGGTTTCACCACACACTGGGCACCGGTAAACACGTCTCTTCCATTCATCAAGGGCTTCCCCAGATGCAGGACAAAACCATTTGCCATCCAACTGGGTGTGCCCGGTGGCTTTCTTTTTCTCCATACCGCACACAGTGCACTTGTAAACAGTGCTCTTCACTGGTGCAGTAAGTGTAGATGGTGGTGGAGGTGGGGGTGGCTGGGACCATGCAGGTGGCTGGGACCATGCAGGTGATTGTGGAGGATGCATCATTGGTGCATACGGCCAGCCAGTCCACCCATACTGGTAAGGCATTTGCCACTGAAACTGAGGGATAGGGGACGCTAAAGGACTGTCAGCTATGACATGACTCTCTGATGTGGCTGTGGCGGGAGCCTTTCGCTTTCTGTGACGTGGGACCGCCTCACCCTCCCTGTTCGATGGTTCACTAAATTGAAGGGGATGGTGAGCATGTGCCACAGGGAATGAAGGCTGCTCCATTGCTTTAGGTAATGGTATATCAGATATTTGGATGCGCTCCTGCAGCTCCACTCCCTGCAGCACACTAGCAGTACCCACCCTCTGCTCCCGTTGTTTCATCCAAGAGGATACAGTGGCATTGTTCACTGTGACCAGCACCAAGTTGGGGGCTTTGTCTCTAATGTAGGTGTTATCATCAACAAGCTGCTTGATACTGGAGTAGGCATGAACTATAGACTGCTGAAGGGGAAGCCTATTACCTTTTGAGTCATCAGGACGATTTCTGGGGAGAAGGAACTCCTTATAGAGCCGCAGACATAGACATTCTGAAACACGGTTAGTGTCTGGCCATTCTGCAGCCTGTCCTTGGACCATGTACAATCTGTATGAAAACAAAGTACATGCACATTTTAAATTATCTGCATGTGTGAACAAAGTATAAAAGTGTGAAAAGTGGCATATTTTGAGTAAAAACAATGTTAATATCTACAAACTTTCAGGAATTCAATATCAATCCTTGAAAAAGCACTAACTTTGTACAGCATTTGCTTGCTCAAAATATTAGTTTTAGTCTCTCCAACATTGAGTTTCATCAGGCACTACAAACCAAAAGCAGCAATAACATCAGTACCATGTATTCCACCCTATATCCAGAGTTCAAATTATGTCTTTTTCCTAAGTGATGTCATACAAGCATGTGAATATCTTAAAATATTGTTAGGCTGTGCAAGCCAATACAAGAACAATCCAAATAATTCCAGTTTGATGATAATGTTAGGCCCTACATCACAATATTAAGTTGCTATTTATTTATCAGAAAGATCCATAAAAAAGCACTATCTATGATTTCAATTATATTATTCTTAATTAGGCATATTAATCAAGGTAGAAATCACTTTCCATCATATGTCAAACTGTATATTAATGATTAATCTTCATTCATACACTCTTGTAGTGTCGAACCAATCAGAAAGCAAAAAACTAAAATATGCGGAGTGCATTGAAAGTGTCTAATGCACTCGGTGTGTGCGCTGTTCAATGCGCGCACATAGCACTTTGTTTTGATTCTTTTGATTCTTTGTTCAGGAATCACGGTTTTGCCGCGTATCACTGCGGGTGTTAGCACATTTTTGAACATATTTTTATTTGTTTTTACTTAGATCAAAATAATGCTTACATTGTGAATTTTGATTTGTTTAGTGTCGTGTATGAATAAGGTCAATACATGCATATGTTTTGTTTCTCAAAAAATTAGAAAAATTAATGCACTTGCGCAAATGTTGATATGCTCACAATAGCATTCCCCCTGCGGATCCTGCCATCAACATCAGCGTGTGTGTATTGATTTGTCTAATTTCTCTTAAAACAATTACATGACACTTGACCTATAAATATACCTTTCAGCTGCCTGTTTTCCTGGGGCTGACCCACTCGGTTTTTTGGGCATTCTCCATCGTCCAGATGGTTGTTTCTTATTACTCTTTACCGAGTATTTGGTCGGTGACCTGTCATTTGGGCTTAGTGAATCATAGAGTCCCACAACATCCGATGCTTGTTTCATTGTGAGTGCCGTATTTTCATGTTTTAGCTGAATTAGGTAGCCAGCTAGGCGGTCTACAGCATCCCATCCAGGGATGTTCCGTGCATCACATTGGCTCTTCTGATAAGAAACAAGCATTATTGAAAAAATACAATTGTGAAATTCTCATGTGCAATCATGTTCGTAAATCTTTTACATGAATCTGCAACTATCATGTTCTTATTTGAATCAATTAAGGTTTTGGTTAGCCTAATGTTTGGACTATGGAAGGCTTGGCTTTTGGATCCGACACTGAAGATCAATTTTGGCAGAATCATTTTGTTTTATAAACTCCACATTGCCTAGTTGAGATAATAATTCCAGAGAGTTTTGTCTCATTTGCAATTTGTAAAAGTTTGAGTGTGAAAATAAGAACCTTTTCAGTAGATTCAATGCGGATATTCCAAGTATGCAAGACAAACCAACACAATTGGAATAGGATTCAAAGCTGCAGTTATTGTTCTATTTAAAGAAGCAATTTAAGGAATCATTAAATTCACGTAAAGTCTTTTACAAACTCTTCCAAGAATGTTGTGTATTTCATTTTTTCGCAAGAAAAATGCATCATTTACCTTAATTATCTGTACTTATGGAATCAGTAAATCATCTGCACTATGTACTTACCTCAGGGTTGTCACTTGCTGGAGATGGAGATCTTTCTGCTGGAGGGGATGCTGCTAAGTTTGGATCTATTATGGTGGATACGGTGGCATCTTCCTCTTCAACTGAAGTAGCTACTTCCTCCACATCCGGTATGTCAATGGGTGCATACTCTTCTCCACTTTGAAGGGTATCAGGAAGAAGATCCCCCTTGCCAGATTGACTCAGCAAATATTGCACACCTATTTTCTCACCTTCAATAATATAAAAAAAACAGTGCATAATATTAAGTAGGGCAGCTATAGTGAACCCACCAAATAATTCAAGTTCCTGGTACATGTATGTTACATCATCATGCCTACATCAATATAATCAGTTTCAAACAAAGTCTACACAAAAACCCTGATAACACAAAGGTCCGTATTCACAAAACTTTAGTCCACACTTATTCCATGTATACCTCCAACAAAGAGACCCTCCTAATTGTGTTTGTATATATTACAAAGTGATTTTCATGACACATACATTGATTTTTGTATGTTAACACTGAAAACACATAATCCTGATAAAATATTACTCATAAAAGATGTAACAAACCCTTCCATTTTATTCCGCATCAGAAATGTACACAAGTGATCCTATATTTTCTGTAACCATAATTATAGTGTACTTTACAGTGTTATTTTTTCTATAGTCTATTTGGCCATCACGATACAGTGACGTAACTGTGTATTCTACTAATTGCAGCATATACCGCACGCCTACTCGAGGCACTGGCGTACACACAAGAGCATTGAAAGACAGAAGATACATACATGTGCGTAAAAGCTGCGCCTGTTAATAAGTTACGTCACTGTCCAGAGGAAGCCAAATAGAGTATAGCTATATAATTTTATACCCTTACACTAAATGAAAGGGGACATGTTCCAGACATGTCTAAAATACAAGTTTATCTCTTATTGGCGGTTGTAGGGCCTTGTGATTAGTGTGCTCATGCCAGGACATCCCCGTTTGCTGGTGTACCCCCATATCTGGTGGTCTGTATTATGAATGTCTTACCAGTGGGTTGCCCATAGGATGGATACTCAGGTAGTATTTTATAATCCATAAGGCTAACACTTTGGTCGTTGATGTTGGCCACCATCCTAAGATCATACAATGAGGTACCTGATGAGGAGGTGGCATCAACTGCCTGCTGACCACGGTTAATGTTCCACCTGGAACATCCCTCCAGGAGGTACATCTGGGTGTGGATGGCATTTGATCTGTAACCTGGTAAATGGAAGGAAAGGATCACCACAAAAATCCTTGTGAAATAAATGTCTTGTATATTACACGAATGGTTAGGGAAAATGTGCATTTAGTGATTTTGCACTGCATTTTTTTTTGCATCAACCACTATCACTCTCTTTTCATATTGTCAGCTAAATAAACTTACACAGAAAACGTTAAAATGACATAAATAATGTAAATTTCACAGATAATTTTGTTCAAACAATGTTACTGTTACAATTTAATTTATAAAGATTGTGACATTGTGATCAGTTTTTTTTATAAATCTAACACTTAAAGCAATATTTGTGTAATTTCCCTTTTTTTGCATTACGACTCTCCTATTGTAGTAGGCAAATTCTCTTTTTGCTAGTATAGTTGTCATAATTTTCACATATCTGCATGTTTCCCTAACCCTACCTGCATGAAATTTCCTTCATGACAACATTAAAAAGCAGTGAGTGAGTGTTGTGTTAAGACGAAAATTTATTATAATGATAACAATTAGAGAACACCAAACCCGTGTTATCTTTATCATTATCACTTATGTTTTATAGTAACATAATTAACACACATGTTGGTTGGCAAGATTACAATTTCAGACTCAATCTGTTTGCATTAATTTCATTCATAACTAGTGGTCCCCGATAAATTATGAAATGTAACAGGAAGTAAACAGAGATGTAAATTTGTATCTATGCTTATAAGTACCTGGAATGAAAGTACACTGATGTTTGTGAAATGACTCAAGTGAGGTGGATCCACGGCCGCATCTGAAGACATCAAGCATGTGGCCCCCCTTCTGTGTTTGCCCAATCTTGGTGTACAGTGCAACACCTGACACATCCTGTATGCAGGTGAGGTGTTTTTGCTGCACTTCCCAAATATGGGGCATGGTTGCCTCATTGATGAGAGGTGTCCCCATAGTATCCGTCAGCCTCCCCATGAGCAATCTGCAGATCAGTTGTCTTGACTCCTCTGCCCCACGTGTTGTTCTGCGGCAGTGTCGGGTAAGTTCAGTAGCCTTGAAGCTGGCGCGTACTTGCCGATCAGTTGGAGAATGGCCTAATGTAACACGTAACTCTGACTTCTTGGCCTCTTGCAGCCTTGCCAAATCGCCTTCATCCCACACAAACAGGCAGGACGACAGGCGTTGGCACCAAGTACCATATAGTGGATGGTGTTCTGTCGTTAGCCCTGCATTAAATCTGCACATGAAATGCCAGATGTCCAAGCAAATATGGCATCTCCAGGGATTGAACCATCTCAACGGGGCAGGGTCTCCTGACCCACTGCAACAGTCTCTGTCCACGTAAATGATATCCGGTGGGGCCTCGCCTGCATCATAATACCTCTTAACAATTCCTTGGCACATTTCTTGGAGCCCTGCTCCCTCCCCAGTGGTCAACACAGAATTGAGCACTTCCCCCCTTTCATTCCCAACATTAGTCATCCATTTCGCCGATCCCCCGATGTGCCCTGCCAGCTTCGCCGTGATCTATTAAAATGATAACTAGAGAAAACATTAACACTGCACAGTTTTATTTGCTGGTATAGTGGATCATCCTAACATATTCAATGGTTCCAAACATCTACATAATTTCATGTGGATGGAATGTGTTGGATGTTTGGATGCAAAGAGCACAATAGAAAGAGGGTCTTTGCTTGAACACCGCATTTTTCACCTTTTGAAATGATGTATTCCTCCATTCAATGTGTGCTCATTCAAGCAGCACAACAACTGTGCGGTGTTCAGGCAAACTCTGGTTCAAGCTGCTGAACCATCCTCTTTCAATACATCATTTAGCAACTTTTGAATTGAGGTATTCCTAAATTCAATGTGTGCTCATTCAAGCATTACAACACCTGCGAAGTTATAGCCCGTTCTAGTGTTGCTCTGCACATGTACATTAATGTGTGCCAAAATTAGTTTCGATGGAGTGACTCATTTTTAAAATATCAGGCATAACCTAAAGAGGAACTTATTTTTGTTGAACTGTGTATTATGAGATAATGGTGTTTATATTCGTTTTGGGCGGAGCTAATTCATTCGAATAATAATACCTTCAGTGCGTATGATCATCGCGTTAGAGTGCACTTCACAAAGTCGCTGGTGCATGTTATGCGTATAACACAGCGTTGCCTTGTGCGCATGTTGCCATGTCTTAGCTGTTTTGCTATACAGGGTGTATCAGAATGATCTATACGGTTTTGCTCGGTATAAACTTGATTGATAATGTCCAAACCGTTGTCATATATATCTTGCGCAAACGCCCAGCTTTCTTAGAAATTTTAGATTTTGAAAATCGAGACATTTATGATGGAAAATACAGATTTTTGTAAAGATAGTATAATAGATTTCAAGTTTTTGTTTGTTCTGAAATGTTATTCCCATTAGTATTGCACCCTCTTCATATTTTAATAAGCTTTTTGATAAAAATCGATTGGTGAGCATAGAAAACAAAGCTTTGATTGAATAAGGCAGGATTTGTTTAGCTTGAGTGGTTTTAACCCTCCTTTCTTTGGCGGGAGTTTTGAATATAACTTATGAGATGTAGGGTTCATTGTTCAAAATGCTGGTAGTGCTAGGGAGAATATAGATCTATAAAGATGAATTATGTGAGCCAAAATATGAAATCGATTTTCGATTATGTCTTGTCACAGCAGAACAAAAAGAGATATCTCAAATGAAATTAACAGAATAAGTAGGAAACATTTTCACCATCATATTGCAATGTTTTTTATATATTTTTGAAACCAGGTATAGATCATTGTGATACACTCTGCGTAATGGTGATATACTGTATAGGATGTACCATATTTTTCAGCAACTCCAAATATGGGACAGTCTATACATTATATGACCATCGTATTTATAGCAAAACAGCTAAGAACTATATTTTATTCTCTAAATCTAGTATACAACAATTATATGCAAGTCAACAATGAACTGTCAACTAGTGATGGATTTGAACCATCCAACCTTAGACAATGTCTAGATTGCAACCAGCAACTAGCTTTAAATGTATATTGTGACATTTGCATATCAAAATGTACACTAGAATCTAAGATTTAAAATGAAACATCATCCTAATTCCTTTGCTCTTTCACGGTGAGTGACCAGGGATAGCGCTACTGGGGGTTCTTGCACGTTTAGCGCATATTTTTTTCATTTTGGCGCAATAAATGAGCTGAAAATCCAAAATAACCCCTTGTTTTTCATACTTTTATGGGGTTAAGGGTTCTAAAAACCCCTAGTTTAAAAACCTAGCGCTACCCCTCCTTTCACTTGTACTTAGGTCTACCTCATTTTGTATCTTCCGATTTTTATAATAAGAAATCAATTATAGGTCAATAAATGTGTATGTTTTGTTTCGAGAAAAATTAGACAAATCAATGCACGCGCGCTGATGTTCATGTTCATAATGGCTCGACCCCGCAGGGGGAGTGCTATTGTGAGCATATCAACATCTGCGCGAGTGCATTGATTTGTCTAATTTTTTGAGAAACAAAACATACGCACCCCTTGACCTAATTCATACACGACACTATACAAATCAAAATTCACAATTTAATCATAATTTTGATATGTGTAAAAACAAATCAAAAGATGTTAACAAGTGGGTGCTAACACCCGCAGTGAAAATCGGCTAACCCGCGCTTTCTGAACAATGAATCAAAACGTGCGGTGCGCTCATTGAATGGCGCACACGCGGCATGTATTAGACACTTTCAATGCACTCCGCTTATTTTAATTTCTTGCTTTCTGATTGGTTCGACACTCGAGTGTATGAATACTTGATAATATACAGGGTGACCCAGAAAATGTTGAACCCAAAAATCACAATAATTCAATTTTTTTTTTACAATTAAAATAACAAAATATTGAATAACTTGTTCACCAGCTATGTGCACCATACATTTAACTTTCTGAAACATTTTAGATCATAAAAATAGGCCACACGAAACTTAAAATATGTGTAATTTTGTAAGAAGTGTTGTTTTGTAGTGTAAGTGAAGTGCAAAAAAATGGTTTCATGCTACATTGAGCAGAACAAGTGCCTGTTTGAAACCATTTCTTTCCGTACAGTATCTCATCAATATACATTTATTATGTAAATCAATATTATTATTATAAGAGACTTTGAAAACAAAAACTGAAGTCCCCTTGACTTCATTGATAAATACAGATCAAAAGAAAAGATTACTTAATTCACCAAAATTATAACAGAATTAAGTTTCATATCTGAACCAACAAGTTACAATTTTTTTCACTTTCACAAAAGGGCGAAAACACCCCCTGTCACACAATCAAGTGTATCTTTAGTTTGGTAAGGCCAATTTACATGATCTAAAGTTCTCCAGAAAGCTAAATAAATTGATTACATAACTGTTGAATACAGAATGCCATATTTATTTATTTTAAGTTTGTGATTTTTAAGTTTGTGATTTTTGGGTTCAACATTTTCTGGGTCACCCTGTAGTCAGTGTCTCAGAGGGTTTCCAAAAATGCTTAATTATACTAGGCAGGAATCTATTTTGTTAGCTGGAGTTTTAATATTTCCTTTTCACAAAAAGGTATTTGTCGATATCTGCCTCATTTGGTGGTGTTGCCTCAAATGTCAGTATTAAAACATACCTTTTTGGTTGAATCAAGTTTTAAAATTCTTCCATATGTTGAGGTGATGACCGCTCTCATTTCATCAACGTGTCCTGCCGCATCGATGGTGTGTGCTGTCTCAAACCATGATGCCAGTGGAGGTCCGCGGTAAACAGGTGGTGGTTGGTAGTTGGTTGCAGCATGAATTAAAATGGAGCCACGTTTATGAAGCTGGCAATCCCCGAGGTATTGCAGAACCCTCTTGCCCCACTCCTCACTGTACAACTCCTGAATGGCTTGTCTCATGTAACTGGAGCTATTCCCATTCGTGCGAGGCTTCATCATGGTCACCAACTTCTTGTCCAGTGCAAAGCGTTGTGTCAGCACAGCAGGGAACAGAACCCGGTGAAATGGATCTAGTTGCTTGAGCATGTCCATATTCCAAGGGCACTGTGGCTGTTTACACTTACCGCAACGCAGATATTCGCCCACCATATAGTATCTGCAGTTGACATCGATCACTTCCCGGGCCTTTCGGTAAATACCTCCATGAGTCAAATTAATCTTGCAGTTTGGACACTCAAGGGGAATGCCCCACATACGCAATGGTGCCCATAGGAACAGCCTTTGACGGAAGTAACATGCTGGATCCGGGGGGGTAACCAATGCCTTAGGAGGTGGTGGTGGGTCATACCAATTATGGGTAAAATTGGTGCGGAATTTACCATTGCTGTCATACAGAGCCTGTGAAATCCACTGCCTATCTCCTTCCTGAATCACACTAGCAAACTGCATGGGAAGAAATGTTTTCCCTGGAGGTGACAATGAGATGCCAGATCTCATGGTGGATGGTGGACAAGAGACAGAAGACGACATGGACAGTAGGGGAGAGCCAGATGGTGACGTTATGGTTACAGGAGTGACAGAAGGTGACGCGGATGGCAGACGAGAGACAGAGGGTGACATAGAAAGTGGACGAGAAACAGACGGTGTCGACCACGGACCAATGACAGAGGGTGACATGGGTTGCAGAGGAGAGACAAACGGTGAGGTAGACAGTGGAGGAGGGACAAAAGATGAGGTAGACAGCGAACAACAAACAGAGGGTGACGTGGACAGCGGACAAGAGACAGAGGGTGACGTTAACTGTATAGTGACAGAGGGTGACATAGAAGGTGGACGAGAGACAGACGGTGACCACACACGAATGACAGAAGATGAAGTGGGTGCTGGAGGAGGGACAAAGGGTGAAGTAGACAGCGAACGAGAAACAGAGGGTGATGTGGACAGCGGACAAGAGACAGAGGGTGACGTTAACTGTATAGTGACAGAGGGTGACATAGAAGGTGGACGAGAGACAGACGGTGACCACACACGAATGACAGAAGATGAAGTGGGTGCTGGAGGAGGGACAAAGGGTGAAGTAGACAACGGACCAGAAACAGAGGGTAACATGGATGGCAGACAAGAGACAGAGGGTGAAGTAGATGGTACATGAGAGACGGACTGTGACATGGATGCTGGTTGATGGTGTACATCTTCAATATGTTCTGTGAGAGTAAGAACTCCCTGTACAACCAAACTGCACTGTACACACGTCACGTTGGCATGGTATGCCGACAGATGATCCGTGAAATCATTTACCTCCACCTTCAACCCACACTGGCTGCATTTAATATAAGAAGCTGTAGCCGTAACTGCAGTTGTTGCAGCTGCAGTTGTCGCTGTTGCAGTTGTCGCTGTTGCAGCTGCAGTTGTTGCTGTTCTACATGTACTTGATGCAGTTGATGGGCTCTTTAATATACATGGAAGAAATAAGTAGATAAATAAATAAGAAAAAAATCAAAAAATATATAGAAACTAGACCATGTGGAACAAAAGTTGATGGCAGGAGGACCGAGGGGTAAAAATCGCCCAGCGCTCGCTCGCTTATCTTGAGCCTTACATATCGCACGTATGCCTGGATTACTTTTGCGTGTGGAGAGATAAGAACCAAATAATTCTCGCTAATTTGGAACTGATTAAACTATAGTGACAACTGAATTGGGCTGTAAATGTTGAAAACAAAATTCTTATATTAACATGGGCCAAAGTTACCACACTTAACGTTTCTTGTAATGAAGAATGCAACTGAAAATTAATTGGGTATTGTTTTGTCATAGGTAAATTGTTTATCCAACCACAACATAACAGTTGCTGCTGAATAAGGTCACGTTTTTTAATCTGGGCACCCATAAAAGGTGGTTTTGTTACATTCTAATTTTTATTTTGGTCTTTAATCTTTTGTATTTATGGAACCCTATATCAGATTGGCTTGTGTTTGGGCTTGTTTTAAAGGCAATTTAATACCCTTAAATAATCTGAAGAGAAAAAACCTCTATCTCGTTTGATTTAATTAATACGGCTCGTTAAGCATAATTAGTCGGGGTGGTTGAGGATGTGGAGGAGGAGTAGAGATAGCTGTGTAATATTGAGTGAAAATGGATTGTCTATCTTTAGGCTTTTGTATCTATGTAACCCTCTATCAGGCTCATTAAGCATAATTAGTCGGGGGTGGTTGAGGATGTGTAGGAGGAGGAGGAGGAGGAGTGTGTAATACAGCTGTGTAATATATGGGTGAAAATGGAGTGCTGTCCTGTAATTTATAGCTTTCTTATACTCAGTCTTGATGTCATCTTGGTTCTACATGATGCTTTACATCATTTACTTTAAAGTATTAATTAAGCTAATTAATTAATTTTGAAATCCGAGGATGAACCATACAACATAGTCATACTCATATTATAAACTAGTTTTGTTAATGTATGTGTCAACATTTTACTTCAAGGAAACTTAGAAACAAGTTATTAAAAGGCCTTGATTGTGATGTAAAAGAAATAGTCTAAATGTAACTGCAAAATAGAAATTAATTAAATTTGTAATTAATATCAATTGGTTAATTGAATACAAGCAATATTCATAGAAAGACCTTACCTTCTGTCGCAATCCACAAAAGGTTATATGCCATAAAGTTCATACTGTGCCTTGATCTTTGCTCACACACCAGTACTTTTTTATCCAATGATGAACATGAAATACTGTGCAGTACGGCCTATTTTAATGTAGCTGGGCACCCCTTGTACTTAAATCTCAAAATGTAAGTCGAAATAAGGCAAATATAGGCCTATAATCTGTGTACATCGTTATTATTTGATCACCCTATATGATGATTAATGATAGCTTCATGTACATTTAGAGCCCTTATTCTAAAACAATACTCAACCTGCATGTAGTAAACTTGAGCTGTATTTATTTTATAACCATTTATGAATCAAATTGTTGAATACAACATTATTATTTTGTTTAAAGCAGGGATAAAACCGGTTGCTAATTAATTAAACGATTTCGTACAGTTTTTACATCACCCTGTATAAAATATCTATTACCATTTGTTAAATACTTGATAATGCAACAATTGAAATATTTAATGAGTTTTAACATGCTCATTATATTGCAGGGAGTTGATAATATTATCAATAACTGGAATGGATAGATGGCTACATACACATATGAACATGATCTAGTCTAAACACCCTATACATTAAATTATCACGCGAATCAGTACTTTTTAATGTCATAGTGATGATTTACCTTAATGCCAACACTCAAACCTGATCACAAGTGTATCTCTTTTAGGCTCATTGCAATATATTTCATCACTTCTAATTTAGTGGGTTTTTTCAGTATTTAGAATTACATATTTTGACCACCCTGTATATATACAGTCATCAAAATAAGTAACTGACCAGGTAATACACATGCTGATAACTCTAAAAGTGTAACTCCTACATAAACATATTTAATTATAAAGTTGTTGAGAAATTTCTCTTCTTGAAGTTGAGATATTACACGCTAAGAACGGTTGATTAATGAGGAAGTTACGATCAAGTTAGCGTCAACGTTAGGGCAAGTCTGATTTTCATTTTAACATTTTCTTTTCAACACGGGGAGAGTATGACAGGTAAAGCGTGCGTGCCGTATTGATCAACCGTAACAATGCCACTGGCCGACTATCCAACAACCAGGTCATCGACTGGTGAATTGGCACTACCACTACCAGTAATCAATAATTTGCCGGTCTGAGTCCCCGTGTTGAAAATGAAAATGTGAAAATGAAAATCAGACTTGACAGTAGGCCTACATTTGGGATTGTAACTTCCTTAATAATCAGCCATTCTTAGCGTGTAATATCTCAAATTCAAGAAGAGACATTTTTCAACATGTTTATAATTTAATATATTTATGTAGGAGTTATACTTTTAAAGTTATCAGCACATTGATTACCTGGTCAGTTACTTATTGTGATGACTGTATTTCCTAATAAGCTGGCCAATTAATTTTGCCTATGGCTGGATGGGTAATTTACTCAAACACAACAACAAAAATCACTAGCCTTCATATAGCTCCTGCATATAGACGGTGGAAGAACGGTCACCCTGTATATTTGATTTCTAGTTGTGTGTTTAGGTCAAGTTCCAAATACACATATCATTATGTAGCAGGGTAATATGTTGTTGCAATTAAATCAAATTAAAAAATGTCACTATAAAACTTTTCTAAACATTTAAAAATTAACTCTTTTTTTTGGGAGGGAAGTTACCCATTAAGGATCCAGTATCCCCATTCTATAATCAAAAGGTCCATACTAGAATATTATGTCTCAAAATTTGTAAATGGTCATGTTTTTAAGTTGGGCACCCCAAAAAAGTGGAATATGCACATTTCCAGCAACATTTCTTATTATAGAATAATGACTGTGTAACTGGGATGATTAAGTTTGCTACTACAATTGTGTCCTCTTTCTAAATA
This sequence comes from Ophiura sarsii, assembly GCA_035610835.1. Taxonomy (NCBI): domain Eukaryota; kingdom Metazoa; phylum Echinodermata; class Ophiuroidea; order Amphilepidida; family Ophiuridae; genus Ophiura; species Ophiura sarsii. Next base: position 70,428,714 of record CM069449.1, on the reverse strand, counting down.
TATTTTCAGTTTACATTACAAATTGATTTTGAGATATGAAGCATCAAAAATAGTTGTAGACTTTTTGGACACCCTGTGTACATTAATGCTAGTTTCAGAGTACTTGCCGCTTTGCTGTGCTGTGCTATTTTTTCAAGCTGCAGTGCCAAAGCTGCAATTGCCTATCAGCAGTACACTGGACAAACCCTTCTTTACAGAGGAGAGGCAAAGTAGTAAGGGTGCAAGGACTCTGAAACAACCATTAGTCTCAAAATGGAACACTCACCTTATGGTAGCCACACTTACACACTACCTGTCTCCCAAACAGATCAACGGCACTAGCCTTCTTATGAAGTGGACATACATCAATGGTCTTGCGAATGTCCTTCCACTTTTTGCTACCAGGCGCTTGCCCGGTTCCAAAATGATGTTTCCCTGAGGCATATCTGGACATTATCTCTTCCCAATACGCATCTGGTTTTTTGTCCTTAGGCATACCTGCTATAAAGGATCAAAGAAAATGAATAAGATTAATAAAAAAAAAAAATATTATCTGCATCATAAAGGCATGAATGCAAAATGAGAACTCTATGGAGAACCGGGAAAAAGTTGAAAAGGTGATCAATTCTTTAATATTTTCAGTACTGTACATGTACATGTACTTCTTTTGAACATGTATGTCTATAATAAAGTTTTTAGATGTGTAAAATGTGAGGTTTTTTGAAAATTCACACTCATGCGTGTAATCGTTAACTATTTTTTGTAAACAGATTTTACCCTTCACATGCCTATCTTGCTATATAAGGCCCTTCACAATTAATTATTACGTGTGATAAATTTAATTATTTGATTGGAATTAATTATTTGACATTTTCACCTACAAAAACTATTTTTCATCATTAAAGTTTAGATTTCTAACCTGAATTATATCTCAATTTAAGTCCAAGGGGTAAAAAGTAGTGTTCAAGGCTGTGATGTCTTGAAAAAGACAAGTCAATATTTCCCAAATATCATCCATCATTAAAAATGCAGACAAAATTGTGTCAATTTTTCATAGAAGCTAAATCATAATTATGCATGCGTTATGAACGCTGTGGGAGAGAGGAATTACATGTTCTCATTCACAAAATTTGATGAATCTCACTTTCATTTTTAAGAACCCGACTACTTATTTTGACGGAATAAATTGTATTCAAAATTAGAAACCAGTGATAATTACGTCATGCTAATAATTTTATACCACATGGTTTCGTGAGATATTACAAAATCCTCACTCTCATCTCTAAAGGCGTGGGTCAAAACATTTGCATTTAGTTTTCGATCGCCAAAATTGCAACCGTTACTCTTGCCAGGATTTCACCGGGGGATTGACACACAGTTGTATGGCTATGCCGTATGGCTGTGGTGATTCAAAAGTACTAAACTAATTAAATAGCTATATTTAGCACATTATAATTAAATACAGCAAATAATTAATAATTAATAATTAAAAGTCACCTCGTCCCTTTTTTTAAATGTTAAACAGGAAACTATAAGAATTAATTGTGAAGGGCCTAAATCAAAACAAAAACAAAGGTGTGGGGCCTTGTCCTGCCTGTAAGTTACAGTATTGTATGCCCCGGTAGCGAAACTCTTTACGGTAATCAACATTTGGATAGGCTACCTGCAGTTAAAATGCATAATAATAACATCGTAGCGCGGGCGTAGTTAACAGAAAGCTCGCTGTACGCTATATACATATTCTACTTTCGCACGTTCTAAATTGTATATTAGGCCTATATTGTTAAAACAGATTAGCTTTATTCCGTAAAAATCATATCGATTGAAATTCCAATTGCTGTCAGCCAACACCTCGTGGTCTAAATGGTCTACAGGTCTTATGAACGAAAGGTTACTGGTTCGAATCCAGGTATCATAGACGTAGAATTTTGCGTTAGGCCTAAACCTTGTCTGATATTTTTTCAACATAGGATATAATGTAATGTAATGTAAGTACAAGTGCAAGCACTTGTATACAAACAATACATGTATTTATATCACTCAGTTTCAATCAAAAAAATGTTGTTTACGGTTAAAAATATTGCGCCCGGTACGGAAAACAGTGGCGTGTACTACTTCTTTCATTGATTTGAGTGACACGTTTTGACGTTATCCTTGACCTTGGACATCTTTAATGCTTTAAGGATTTCAACATTGAAGATTGAAGACTAATGACTCAATCAATTCAATGTTAATATTTACGATACACGGTAATGGTGCCGAATTCGACTGACTCAAAAGTCCGAGTGGGAGTGTTGTCCTAAATTAAGTTTAAAATTTCACTACTTGTAGATTAGACTCGGGTAAGATTTATTCTCCATATCCTCTCCTTACCTGTTGAGTTGCGACCTTGTGATCAAAATTGCAAGAAATGACGTAAAAATACATAAAACCCGAGTGAAAGTGCTGGTTTCGCTCGCTCAATCACTGTCACACTGATAAACATGTTGACCGTGTCGTCTTCAAAGCAAACAACACTTTAAACTTCTTGCGTCGAAATCTGAGAATCAACAACCCCAAAGTAAAAACCCTTGCCTACAAATCGCTCGTTCGGCCACTTCTAGAGTACAGTTGCTCCGTTTGGGATCCCCACACCGACAACCTCACCAAAAAGCTCGAGATGGTTCAACGCCGGGCAGCTAGGTTTACACTCAACCGCTATCGTCGCACCGACAGTGTCACCTCCATGCTCGAAAAACTCTCCTGGCCTCCATTAGCCCGTAGAAGACTCCATGCGAGACTCTCAATGTTTCACAAAATTCACCATAGCCTTGTTGCCGTCGATGCCAGCCAGATTCTCACATCAAAACATCACAACACACCAACTCGCACCGAAAACTCCCTCTCATACCACATACCTCAATCCCGCACTGACTACCACCGAAACAGCTTCTTCCCACGCACTATCCGTGATTGGAACCTCCTTCCAGAAAGCAGCGTTAAAAGCCCATCACCAGCAGCCTTCAAAGAAGCCCTGAACAAAAATTGCGACTAATTGCAAACCGCGCACACACAGTGTCAGAGTCTTCAATCTTTGAAGTTGACGCTTATCTGGAAGAAGAAGAAGAAGAAGAAGAAGACATAAAATGATAAATGTTATCCTAAAATACATCCGGGTTTTATCTTACAAATTACGCATGCGCAGTTTATGCCCCTGGTTTTCCCCCTTGGCAATAGCTGGCAATGCGTTGCGATATCTGGGAAATCCTGGGAGTTGGTGCTGGGAATGCTGGGATTTGCTGGGATATGGTCGGAATTGTTGGGAGTTGAAATGAGTCCCGTGGAGGGAGGGTGGAGCTAACGAAGTAGTTGATATTCTCGAATTGTTATGTGTTAATATAAACTATTTTATATGACTAAATATGGCTTTATTAAATTCTGACTAAAATATGGATGAGATAGTGGTAAGATAAGTTTATAAATGTTGATATTAGTATGAAAAAAGCATAACAATAATGAGAATAGTGAATTATAATGATGTTATGTCAAGGAAGACCGACGTGTGAATGTCGGGTTGCCGACGTCGGCAAAGCGTTGAAAAATCGACATTGATAATAATTTGTCGTTGAAGTTATTCAGCAACCAATGGCCTGATCTAGGGCTGAGCTTGGCTTATTATCCGGACAATAAGTAGTGTTACATCGTCGAAACTTATATTCTCGAGGCTGGTTACAGCATTTATTCATCATTTAAGTTGCATTTATGAATTTTGGACTACCGTACATATTGAGTTATATTGTTTAGTATTAGTTACTCATTATTGTTTTTATTCAATAACGGATAGGCTAATACCCAGCTAACCATATTACGTTGTTAGAACGTCGTGGCAAGGTTTCACTTTCGTTCTTGGAACGTTATGATTAAAAGTTCAAAGAACGTTGTGAACGTGATCCAACGTTAGGAGAACGTTTATTTGTCGACACATTTTTACGTTGTATGAACGTTAGTCATGAACGTTTTCACAACGTTATCACAACGTCCTAAACGTTTAAAACACTTTCTTGAAATTCTGTTAGTTATACCATTACGTCCAAATGACGTTTTTATACTGTCTTTATTACGTTATCGGAACGTCGTGACAACGTTCATGGAACGTTGCGATCCAACGTTAGAAGAACGTTTATTTGTCGACACATTTTTACGTTGTTTGAACGTTAGTAATGAACGTTTTCACAACGTTATAACAACGTCCCAAACGTTTAAAAAACTTCTGTTAGTTATACCATTACGTCCAAATGACGTTTTTATAACCTATTTATTACGTTGTTGGAACGTCGTGACAACGTTTCACTTTCGTTCTTGGAACGTTATGATTAAACGTTCAAAGAACGTTTATTTGTCGACACATTTTTATGTTGTATGAACGTTAGTCTTGAACGTTTTCACAACGTTATCCCAAACGTGTAAAAAACTTTCATCAAATTCGGTTAGTTACACCATGGCAACCAGGGAATGGTAGTGGTATTATAGAGGGATGGGGCGGGCATTGACCTTTTCATGTGTACTATGTTCTTGCTCAATGTATATGGCATTAGTGAACAATGACTTGCCTTTAGCTATACATATGAGAACTTACGTATGCAGATCAAAATACTTTCTATAGTGTTAAAAGCTGTTAAATGTATGTATCGACTTAAATTTTTTAAAAAAATAGGTTTAAATAAATAAAAGTTGCAAATTAGCTCATTACCATAATTTAAAGGTTACAAACGAGCACCGGTGCTAATTTTTGTACCATTGAAATTATGCTAATGAGCTATTTCCACAATTTACTCGACTCATGTAAGGCCAGGTAAAATATGCAAATTAGCGATTACAGCCCAGGTAACATAATTTGGTTGTGTAAACGTTATATGAACGTTATATGAACGTCGTGATGAAGCCAGATTCTTTTCAAGCTTAAAAGACATAAATAAATATATTCCACATAAATTATACAGGTATTTTGTCATGAGTTCAAGTTCTATACTCTTTTTCCATGTGCAATACCCACGAGGAACGAATTCGATTCAAACTTTAACGGATTTACACGCTTAGAAAAGAGCATATTGCGCTTGAGTTAAAACGGGAACTAACGGAAAAGCATAAAAATGCCTAAGTTCACAAGGAAACCAGAAAGTCAGTAAAGCAGTCTTTAAAATTGAAATTGAAACATTTCATGCTCTTTGTTGAAATGGTCCATCCAATTAATGTCAATGGTAATACCACCTGTTATAACTTGCTTGTATCGTTGGATAAATGAATGAAAAGATTCAATTATATTCAATAATCGATACATTCTAACTTATGATTAAATGTTGCAATGGTATTGTTACTTTTGAATTACTGCACAATAATGTTTTTGGCATTCTTACAAGTTCGTAATCATACAGGGTGTCCCAAAAGTCTATGCACGTTTTTGAAGACTCATATCTCATAAAATATAAATCATATGGTATAAATTTGTCCATATTTTGATAGACGAGATTTGGGAAATTATTTTGATACCAAACACAACCCTATTGGTGAACCCACAACATTATAAAACTGCTTGAAAGTTTTTAGCCGTGTGAGAACCATTCATACCAAGTACCACACATTGTTGCTAAAACAGGTGCGCATAAATTAACGGTATGAAAGCAACGTTGCGCATTAGTCACAGTTCACTGCTTACCTTGCAACATTAATGTTATTACCAAACTCATAAATAGGCGTAGTAGACAACATTGCACAGCAAAAGTCTTCATTCAAGATGGTTTTACAGCATAGAGCAAATACAAATTGTATGGTTCTACGCTGAAACAAATTCAGTTCAACTTACTCAACAAAAGTTCAGATTTTTTTAAAAAGTGAAATGCGCACCAGGAAGAATATCCATTCTTAAGTTGGTGGATACATTTTTGAACACAGGAACTGTGCATGATTTGTCTCGATGTGGTAGAAAAAAGACTGGTAGATCAACAAGTCACATTGATGTCATAAGACATGCAGTAGCCAACAGTCCAAAGAGATCTATTCTCTGTGTGATGTGTGTGTTCACTTTTCTGTTACGTTTTTCAATTTTTTAGGTCTGTGTTTTTGCATTAGCACACGTCTCTGTATAAATGGAAACCATTTAAACTAGATTTCACTATAGAAACGAAAACTATGTGTGATATAGTTTGTTATTATGATGGGATCACTGTAATGTAAAATTTTAAATATACCAATTGACGGACCACTTTCCGTGTAACCAACTCTATCCGTCTTTTTGTTAATCTCAATAGGTATGGATTTATGAACTTTATTTTCCTCCGAAGTATAAAATTACATTTTTGCAGTAATTCATATTTTACTTCTAGGGTGGCATTACAAACAGATGTTTCTCTAATATTTGGTACCGTAATTATTTCCCACATCTCCTCTTTCTAAATATGTATTCATATTTTCAATACGACTTATATTTTGTGAACTACAATGCTTCAAAGTCATGCATAGACTTTTGGGACACCCTGTAGTTGTAATTAATGCAAATTGGACCAAGCCGATTTTGCTTCCTCATGTTTGCTGAAGCATATCTCCCGTTCTAAATAACCAATTGGAACGCAACAAAATGCAAATGAAAGCTTATTTACTCAGCTTTCATAATACATCAAGATTAGACCCGTGTGTTCCTGTCCTTTTAAGATATCTTATGTGCCCAGAGTGTTAACATTTTTTGGGTCACCCTGTATACGCCTAGATTAGTACATCAAATTTGTAATGCCAAATTGTTTTGTATTAAAATTTTGATTAGTAATAAACCTTTTTAAATAAAATGTAATTCATTATTTAATTAGTCCATGGAAACGTGAGCAAAATGTTTTCTGAACGTTGCAGTTAAGTTCTAGTTTGGTTGCACTTAGGTTGTGGTTAGGTTGTCATTAAAACGTTTCTACAACGTTATTATAACGTTGCGGTTTGGGTGTGATTTGGTTGTTTTAGGTTGGTCAATGGAAACGTGAGCAAAAAGTTCTCTGAACGTTGCAGTTAAGTTCTAGTTTGGTTGCACTTAGGTTGTGGTTAGGTTGTCATTAAAACGTTTCTACAACGTTATTATAACGTTGCGGTTTGGGTGTGATTTGGTTGTTTTAGGTTGGTCCATGGAAACGTGAGCAAAACGTTCTCTGAACGTTGCAGTTAAGTTCTAGTTTGGTTGCACTTAGGTTGTGGTTAGGTTGTCATTAAAACGTTTCTACAACGTTATTATAACGTTGCGGTTTGGGTGTGATTTGGTTGTTTTAGGTTGGTCCGTTGAAACGTGAGCAAAACGTTCTCTGAACGTTGCAGTTAAGTTCTAGTTTGGTTGCACTTAGGTTGTGGTTAGGTTGTCATTAAAACGTTTCTACAACGTTATATATAACGTTGCGGTTTGGGTGTGATTTGGTACTTAAAACAAACAACCCGCAACGTTATAATAACGCTGTAAGAACGTATTTAATGACAACCTAACCAGAACCTTAGTGCAACCAAACTAGAACTTAAACTACAACGTTCAGGGAACATCTTTTTCACGTTTAAAGGATTAAACTAAAACAACCAACTATTTGAGTGTTACAACGTTGTTAAAACATTATGTAAACGTTTCCGATGATCAGCATGCAACGTTCAGAGAACGTTTTAATCACGTTTCCAAGAACCAACCTAAAACAAACAAACCGCAACGTCATAATAACGTTGTATAAGAACGTTTATAATGACAACCTAACCACAACCTAAGTGCAACCAAACTAGAACTAAACTTTAACGTTCAGAGAACGTTTTGCTCACGTTTCAACGGACCAACTTAAAACAACCAAATCACAACCAAACCGTAACGTTATAAAAACGTTGTTAAAACGTTTTAAATGACGCAACCTAACTGCAACCTAGGTGCAACGTTGCGGAAACGTTCTGTGTTTGCTGGGTAGTAATACTACTATATTAGTATTAATGTTTATTTAATTACGCGAGAACAGTTAGCACCCATGCCCTGCCATGGAGTCCGCAACGTTATCTTATTATTTTATTCTCAATGCAATATGTTTATTTAACTGTAGCCTATGTACACGTATGGAGTTTTACATTATTTTAAAGTTGAAATAAGCTGGTCTACAGTTTGCCGATGTCATAGCCATCTTCTGACGGTTCTCAGCGGCCTATAGCCGACGTCCATTCAACAGTTAGAACGCCGACACGTTAGGCTGTACTTGGCCTTAAAGCGTCAGTGGGCCGACGTATAATGTAGGATATGTAATTGACAAACGTAAGGCGGTCAGGCGACGTTCCAAAGATATCCATGATAAGACTTAAGTTAATGCCAGAATTTACATTTTTCGGCGACGTTAAGCCAACGTCAAATTGACAGCACTGAGCCGACGTTCTGCATTTGGCCTTAAGACGACCTCCATACAACGTTATTGAGCCGACCATTGTAAACCACAATTTTTCCAATGTCGCGCCGACGTTTATAGGACATTCCCAATACGACCCACATAATTACGTTATTTTGCCGACCTACAACCGACATCCATACAACGGTAATAGGCCAACGTACTGTATCCGACTTATACCCGACGTTCTGACGACGTCAATAGACTGACATTTTGTAAGCCCATAAATGTTAACGTTATGCCGACGTTTAATGGACGTCCCGAATAAGACACGACGTCCAGCCGACTGTACTGACCAAAAGCCGACGTCGGGCCGACGGATCTGTGTTATCTGGGTTTATACCATTGTAACATGGTGTCACATGTGGGATACCTGTCACTATAGCAACTCCGTCCGTTCTGATGTGATTCGCGTCGCCGTGGATCATCTATAAAGTCAGAAAAAGTAATATGACTGACTTCTCCTTTTAGTTGCCGGACGTAAAAGATAGTCATGCGTGTTTCGTCGTTTGCGACCAGTTTGGGAGACGGGCTGAAAATACCTAATTGCCCACCGGCTGTTATTATCGCAAAGTGACTCGATGTAAACAAATCGGCGAACTGATTGTTTCTGATGGAGAAACAACATCATTATCATAACATGTTTCCAGTGGATTGTTTTCGATGAGAAACAACATCATAATGTAAAACAGCATAGTTCCATAACCTGACTGTTTCCAGTGTTGAAACTACATCATGTGCATATCTGACTGTTTCCAGTGTTGAAACTACATCATACATCATGTACCTATCTTGATGTCTACATATTGGATTGCCTAAGCGGACCGTTATGAACCTTTTGATGGTTTTCAGTATTATTTTCAAGGTAGAGACATCCTCCTAGTCTCTTATTTCTGCCCTTGAATTTGACTGCCTGTAGTATTGTGTTGCAACATGCTGATTTGGAACTTTGCAGAGATGTTTAACAAGCACATGTTCGGAACCTTACTCGCCCCTGGTGTCAGCAAGTCCAAGACTCAAGTGCAGCGAAGATGCAGAACTGCAACAATGGCATCTTATCCTATTCGCTGTTTGAAGATTTTGAAAGAATAAATCTGACATTTCCTAAACCTCATTCATTGAGTTAATAGATTGTCCCACGCTGTGCCCTGTGTTTTCAACAAACATTATAAATAATAAGGGACACTTATTTATATCCTATGCTCAGAAAATCTTTCCAGTTGCTGTAAAAGGAAGGATGATGCACAGCAAATTAAACATAAATACAAATTTAATACAGTTGGTTTCTAAAAGATTAAAAATGTACATGTTTTGGCATATCTCATAATCACAGCTTGGTTTAAAGTTATTGACCAACATGAGCCGAATCTACATGCAATAATAACTCTTTTGCTTAAGACACCTCCATGTGTTGAACTGGTTATGTGAAGGTTATCAAGTAGATAACAAATATTGAGATTGACAACATCTTGAATGGACTATAAAATGACTATAAATAAATCCAGCAATAAATAACATCATTTGCTATTCCTTCCAAAAGAGAAAGGATGTTGGGGTATTGCCCAGCACTAATATTATAGTAATAAAGTATCGCCCAAGACGAGGGGTCGAGCAGTGCTATGATGGCGGGTACACAAAAAGATCTACTTGTCTTGACTGCTCATTAAAACCCTAACCAGTAAAGCTAGTTTTTTGTGCGTATCGGGGGGAGGGGGGAAAAAGTGCTATTTTTTGGACCCGAAAAATCACCCAGCACCCCCCGGGATTCGATCGCCGGACCATCCGCACCCAAATCTGTCCCCCTACCGACTGAGCTAACTCCCTAGGTCACATGCGGCCACAAACTCCGTGGCCACATATGCCCGCGGTAGGTGACGTCATCGCGGCAATGCAGCAGCACGTGCCTGGAGATAGTTTCTGGCAGTGAGATTTAGTGAGATTCAGTGCGGTTAGGGTTATTGCACATCAAAAATTGACATTTATTAACCCTAACCAGTAAAGCTAGTTTTTTGTGCGTATCAGGGGGAGGGGGGAAAAAGTGCTATTTTTTGGACCCGAAAAATCACCCAGCACCCCCCGGGATTCGATCGCCGGACCATCCGCACCCAAATCTGTCCCCCTACCGACTGAGCTAACTCCCTAGGTCACATGCGGCCACAAACTCCGTGGCCACATATGCCCGCGGTAGGTGACGTCATCGCGGCAATGCAGCAGCACGTGCCTGGAGATAGTTTCTGGCAGTGAGATTTAGTGAGATTCAGTGCGGTTAGGGTTATTGTCTATAAAGACACACCTTTATACCATTGTAACAGCGAGGAGGAAAATTTGTCATATATTCATACATTTTGGGTGGTTTTGTGAGTCTTTATAACCCGAAAAAAAAAGTTAGAACATCCTGACAAAAACATATGCAGCATTCTACTTTTGTGAGCTTAGGTGCAGAGCTGAGAGTGAGACGAGGTGAAAAGCATGCAAGAAAGTACCGTTTTTAATCATATACTTGTTGGGTTTTGGAGCATAGGCGTAGGCTAATTAACATGTATTTATGCACCCCATGGCTCTAATGTTTTCAACCGTTGATGATAGGTGTTTTTTCAACAGATCGTCCGAGCAGGGCATGCACAAAAAAGATTTGCTGTCCGAAAGTCGTCTCATCATAAGTACATGTTTTGAAGTTGATAGGTCGTAAGAAAATGTGCGCGAAGCGCAGAAAAAAATGGCATTTACACTCCAAAATGCCTCTAAAATCACCCTAATCACCACCATCTTTATAGTTAAAAAAAAGTTACACAACCCCCCCCCTGTTTAAGAATAAAAAGTTACATAGCCCCCCTATTTCAACATATGAAAGTTACATGACCCCCCCTATATTTTACCCAACCCCCCTCCAGCATAAATAATGAACGGTCCCTAAAAATCACAAATGTTTGTAGTTTGTTGTTTTATTGTTTTACGTCGCCTAACAAAAATGAATCAACAAACTGGAGTTTTCTTTTCCAAGTGCCAACTATAGTTTAGTCAGTTACGAATAGCAGAGAAATGTGTGCGCAGCAGTAATCCCCAAGCGAAGACGGGCGTTTCTGCATGCACATCCAAGCGTACGAGAGCGATTCTGCCTTTGTGCGATTTTGGCATACGCATGCATCATGCATGCTACACAAATGCGCCTGTAGCATTCATGCGCGCTCACACTCTTCGGTATTACTTCTCTTCAGTAATGCTGATTGCATACCCCTTACCCAACATGAATGGTATTATAGTCTTTGAATACTCTTCAAACAACATTCGAAGGGTATTATACTGGTTTTATACCATTCAATAGCATTCGGGCAATCATAGTCTTCAATGTCAGTGGACCTGAATGGTGTTCGAATGGTATAACACTGATATAGCCTTCAAAACAATGCTATAGTATTCATTTTTGAATGGTAACGATACCATTCAAAATATAATTAGATGCGAAGGCTATGTGGTCACATGACCATTTCAAATTTGCTGAGGAACATGGCAGCTGGGTGTTGCATGCAGGCTGCATGGAATCATGTATAAATTGCCTTCAATTCAAGGCATTATCATTTTTATTTGGATGTAGATGATCATATTATTATCTAGAGTAGTGTATTTTTGCACTGAAGATGCTGATGGTAGTAATGGCTAAAATGTGTAAAAATTAGTAAGCTTAAGCAAGCTAGCTTACCAGTGGAATGAATGCTACTGCTGAATTTTGCTGTCTACTTCTGGTAATTGCCAACGCACGCATGATGATTTAACTAAACATGATTTGGGGTGCATTGGTATTAGGTGAGTTATTAAGGATTGTGAATTGTTAGTGGCTGTGGAGGGGTGCCCCAAAGGTGCATGTATCCTGAGATAGCCCTGCTGTGTATAAGGGCCGGTACGTATACAACACTCAACACATGAGGCCATTAAAAATGTGATTTTGTACACGCTTCATTGCCACACTTCAATTCCAGCCATTGAATGGTATTATACCCTTCGAATGGTATTGCATACCCTTCAATTATAGTATTCAAAATACCATTCAATAATAGTATTCGTATCTCATTTAAATATTTTGGCTCAGAGGAAGGGTGTTCGAAGAGTATGCAAAGACTAAATAATCTTCGAAGGCTGTTTTATAGTCTTCAAAGACTGATCTGTACCATTCAACCAATGTATAATAAACTGAAGGGTATTTTGTAAACAGCATTCAAATATAGTATTTGAATACTATTTTTTTAATATTGAGCGAAGAGTGTTTGAAGGCTGTGCATTTCGATAAGGGTAATGTCGGCACATGATTCAGGTTGTTCCCGATGACATATTTACATCATTTGGTTCAATCAAATGCAATGGACCAGCGGTATTCACCTGGCCAAAGCCCGTCACAGGCGGGCGCATTTCAATAAAATTCCGATAACCAATCAGAGCTATGAGGTCAAGCTTAAATCTTATCTATGGTTACGTACGTGAGACAGCTCAGAAACCGTTCAATTTCCAATGCTTGCAGCAGTTGATGGTTGCTTGGGACAGCTGCTTGATAAAGTTTAAGTTTGGGTTTGGATGCAAACATATGGCCCTTGCATAAAGGAAGGTTCCAATTTGCTGACTCATTGGTATACTGGATTGCTGAGAATTGTAATCACCATTATGTAATTTGTTTTGTCTTTAACTGCTACAATGTAACAATGGGTAATTCACTATGAACATCAGATTTGCTTGCATCATTTACTGTTAAATTAAGAGTTTTTACCAAATGTGTAACATCAACTTGCAGCTCATTTTAAGACTGAACTGTCTGTCTCGACTGTGTATAATTGAATGTTCTGAACTATTGAATTGACCCCAGAAAATCTACAGCAACTTGTTTAAGAATATGTGTATTTTCAGAACAGGGTCTTAGCCAAGATCTGAAAGTTACTTTTCTAAATTTAAACACTCCAGTAATGGAGCTGATGCGATCATACACCATAGTAGACCACATGTTTGGTAGAATAAGGCCTCATGTTTTTGTAGATAAGACCTCATGTTTGGTAGAATAAGACCTTGTTTTTGTAGATAAGACCACATATTTTATAGATAAGACCACATGTTTTTGTAGATAAGATGACTACATGTTTTTTGTAGATAAGACCACATGTTTTTGTAGATAAGACCACATGTTTTGGTAGATAAGACCACATGTTTTGGTAGATAAGACCACAGGTTTTGGTAGATAAGACCACATGTTTTGGTAGATAAATACCACATGTTTTGGGAGATAAGACCACATGTTTTGGTAGATAAGACCACAAGTTTTTGTAGATAAGACCAGATGTTTTGGTAGATAAAACCAGATGTTTTGGTAGATAAGACCACATGTTTTGGTAGATAATACCACATGTTTTGGTAGATAAGACCACATGTGTTGGTAGATAAGACCACATGTTTTAGTAGATAAGACCACAGGTTTTGGTAGATAAGATCACAGGTTTTGGCAGATAGGACCACAGGTTTTGGTAGATAAGATCACAGGTTTTAGTAGATAAGACCACAGGTTTTGATAAGACCACAGGTTTTGATAGATAAGACCACATGTTTTAGTAGATAAGACCACAGGTTTTGGTAGATAAGATCACAGGTTTTGGTAGATAGGACCACAGGTTTTGGTAGATAAGATCACAGGTTTTAGTAGATAAGACCACAGGTTTTGATAGATATGACCACAGGTTTTGGTAGATAAGACAACAGGTTTTGGTATATAAGACCACAGGTTTTGATAGATAAGACCACAGGTTTTGGTAGATAAGACCACATGTTTTGGTGGATAAGACCACAGGTTTTGGTAGATAAGATCACAGGTTTTAGTAGATAAGACCGTAGGTTTTGATAGATAAGACCACAGGTTTTGATAGATAGGACCACAGGTTTTGGTAGATAAGACCACAGGTTTTGGTAGATAAGACCACAGGTTTTGGTAGATAAGACCACAGGTTTTGGTAGATAAGGCAACAAAAAAAAAGTTGACTTGCCCTTTCAGGGCCAGAGTCTGGGTCGGACGGTCGGATTTTTTTTTGATTTTTTTTTAAAAAAATGTTAAAATTTAAACTGAAAATTGTAAAGATTTTTTTTAAACAAGCAGATACTACTCAAAAACACGTTTTCATCTTTCTTTATTGTTATGTGCTTCTTTCAATTTTTTTCTTCTTCATTTTTTTCTTTTCTTTTTTTTGAAAAAAAAAGAAAAAAAGTAGCGACCCTAGATTTCGGGTCGGTCGGAAAGGGCAAGTCAACTTTTTTTTCATGGCCTAAGACTATGGTTTTGGTAGAGGACCACATATTTCGGTACAACACCAGTCTGTTCTAGCATCGCACATTAACAGTTAATAATGTTGATTCACTATATTTTTAGTTTTCAAATGGAGTAAACTTTTCAATTTCATACTTACAGATTCTGAAGGGTTGAACAGCTGGCATTTACAGCAAGGTTGGTCATTTTCTTCCAATTCAGATTCACGAGACTTCCTTGACCTACCCTTCTTAGCGACCTTGGCAAGGCGCTCATCCTCACTCTCAGAATCATCAGCCTTCCTTGATTTACTAAGTCTTCCTGATATCCTATTCTTCTTAGCCCTTAGCTAAAGGCGCTTCATCATCTTCACTCTCCGAGTCTTTTGTTTTCTTTGTTCTACCACTCCTCCCTGTTGTTGCTGAAGTTCTTGTCTTCTTTTTGAGGATTTCTCCTTCACTCTCCTCATCTTCTTCGTCTGAGACTGCAAGTTTCCGTAGTTTACTGGCTGCAGCTTTCCTTTTGCCTCTAGAGGGCTTCACTTCTTCCACACTTGAATCTGACTCTTTATCATGGTCAGATTCCACCTGTTTCTTTGTTCTCCCCTTCTTCTCTACACCTTTTGCTTTCCCCCAATCTTTTGTGCTTTTCTTTACCTCCTTGGAATCAGAATTAATCAAATCGACATCTTTTGTCCGACGCGATCGCCTTGGCAACAGCTTGACCTCTGAACCCTGTGATTTTCCTTTGTTATTCTTGGTCTTTTCATTGTTCTTTTCCGTGTCTACTTTTTCATTATCATCATATTCACCTTGTTTATATTGTCTCACATTTTCAGCATCTTTACCTTTTGCCTTCTTTAATCTAGCTTCAGAATCCTCACTCTCTGTGCTCTCAGATTCTTCTTTCTTGACAGCCTCAATATGTTTGTCTTTTTCTTCTACTGAGTTGTTTTGCAATGCTTTTTCCCTGATATCCTTTGGTTTTTCGTCCACTATCCTGCATTCGATAAGTTCTTCCTCCTTGATTTCTGTTTGGGTGAGTTATCTAATGCTGAAAGGAATAAAATTTAACAAAAAGTTATCAACACTTTTATCAAAATTGGAAACAAAATACAATCAAAAAAAAAATTAACAAAAAAGATACACATTTCAGATGGGTTGGATGCAAAACAGTTAATAATAAACTGGTTTACCAACAGTTTGGCAATCTACTTTTTCTTCATATGCCAATTAGAACATATTTACTCACTCATTACCCACTCAGAGAGTAAATTGACCCTTCAAATCCAAAAACACTACACCATCAGTCCATCACATACAAAATATGATGTACCCACATATTTTAATTTTTCTTTGATTTAAATAGAGGTGTATGTGTTTATTAAGTGAAACCCACTGGTTGCTTACATGAAGGTAACATGAATTTTGCCTCACACTGTTGAAAAGTTTATCGAAAATTAATGTACTCTCTGAGAATCTTTTTTAACCCTTCAGAGGAAAATTACGAAAATTGAAAGGGTAAAAGGAAAATGCTTAAAGAAAATCCTGTACGGAATAGTGGATAAAGCTTTCTTTTTCTTTCCCCTGCCCTTCCTTGATTGCGGTTTAGCTTTCCTCCTAGATGAGATTCTTCCAATTTAGATTCATGAGACTTCCTTGACCTACCATTCTTAGCGACCTTGACAAGGCGCTCATCCTCAATCTCAGAATCTTCAGCCTTCCTTGATTTATTACGTCTTCCTGATATCCTACTCTTCTTAGCCCTCTTAGCTAAAGGCGCTTTATCATCTTCACTCTCGGAGTCTTTCGTTTTCTTTGTTCTACCACGCCTCCCTGATGTTGCTGAAGTTCTTGTCTTCTTTATGGGGATTTCTCCTTTACTCGATCATCATCTTCCTCTTCTTCTTCATCTTCTTCGTCTGAGACTGCAAGTTTCTGTAGTTTACTGGCTGCAGCTTTCCTTTTGCCTCTTAAGGGCTTCACTTCTTCCACACCTTTTGCTTTCCCCCAATCTTTTGTGCTTTTCTTAACCTCCTCGGAATTCTAATTAGAATCAATCAACTCGACATCTTTTGTCCGAGGCGATCGCCTTGGCAACACCTTGAACCCTGTGATTTTCCTTTGATATTCTTAGTCTTTTCATTGTTCTTTTCCGTGCCCACTTTTTCATTATCATCATCGTCACCTTGTTTATATTGTGTCACATTTTCAGCATCTTTACCTTTTGCCTTCTTTGATCTGGCTTCAGAATCATCACTCTCTGTGCTCTCAGATTCTTCTTTCTTGACAGCCTCAATATGTTTGTCTTTTTCTTCTACTGAGTTGTTTTGCAATGCTTTTTCCCTGATATCCTTTGGTTTCTCGTCCACTATCCTGCATTCGATAAGTTCTTCCTCCTTGATTTCCGTTTGGGTCGAGTTGTCTACTGCTGAAAGGAATAAAATTTAACAAAAAGTTTATCAAAACGTTTATCATAATTGGAAACAAAATACAATCGACAAATTCAACAAAAAAGATACACATTTCAGATGGTTTGGATGCAAAACAGTGAATAAACTGGTTTACCAATAGTTTGGCAATCTAGTTTTTCTTCATGTGCCAAAAAGTACATATTTACTCACTCATTACCCTCTCAGAGAGTAAATTGACCCTTCAAATCCAAAAACACTACACCATCAGTCCATCACATACAAAATATGAAAATTGTACACGCTGATATAGATACCCACATATTTTAATTTTTCTATTATTTAAATAGAGGTGTATGTGTTTATTAAGTGAAACCCACTGGTTGCTTACATGAAGGTGACATGAATTTTGCCTCGCTCTGTTGAAAAGTTTATCGAAAATTAATGTATTCTCTGCGAAAATATTTTAAACCCTTCAGAGGAAAATTACAAAAATTGAAAGGGTAAAGAAAAATGCTTAAAGAAAAACCTGTACGGAATAGAGGATATATAAAGCTGTCTTATAGCGTTCTTATATAAAGAACTCAACAAAAGAAAGTCATACACTTTGTTTATGTCCTATAGAGTGACTTCCAATTATTGTTTGACCAAACAAGACTAAACTTTATTTGGCTTCCTCTGGACAGTGACGTAACTTAACTGGCGCAGCTTTTACGCACGCGTACGTATCTGCCGTCTTTCCACGCTCGTGTGTATACACCCCAGCGCAACGAGTATGCGTGCGCGTTATGTGCTGCAATTATAGTAGAACACGCTTTAACGTTGATCTCGTGATGGCTAAATAGACTATAGATAGACATTTAAATGAATCTTTTTTTTAACATAATTTGGAACCACATTTGCCACTAAACAATAAAGATAAGCCATGATTAGCACCATTTAATGAAAATCTGCGCCGTTGTCAAATTCGCATTTCAACACACTTTGCAGGAGAAAATACCGAAGGTTACCAATCACATCCAGTAGTTGTCCTGTATTGATCACATTGCACATTTCCCCTGCATCGGCTAATCCAAATTCAAAATGTCATGCAAGGGCAGTACTACCTGCCAGCCCGAGGTGGGTACATTATTTTGCATCATGGTAACTTTTAAAATGTACCTACCGGGCTGAAGGTGTTCCTGGCTTCTCGTCACGCAAAGGCTCAAAAATCTTGGATTAAACCCGATATTCAATCAAACCTTATATCAAGAAACTATTTTTCTATAAATTTTATAGTATCACTTTTTATTTAGGGCATTTCTATGTAATGAGTATAATACTCAAGATGGTAACTTTTAAAATTCACCTACAGAGCTGAGGGTTGATGTCTGCTTCTCGTCACGCAAAGGCTCAAAAATCTTGGATTAAACCCGATATTCAATCAAACCTTATATCAAGAAACTATTTTTCTATAAATTGTATAGTATCACTTTTTATTTAGGGCATTTCTATATAATGAGTCTACTCAATCAAGATGGTAACTTTTAAAATTCACCTATCGAGCTGAAGGTTGATGTGTTCCTGTTTCTCGTCACGCAAAGGCTCAAAAATCTTGGATTAAACCCGATATTCAATCAAACCTTATATCAAGAAACTATTTTTCTATAAATTGTATAGTATCACTTTTTATTTAGGGCATTTCTATGTAATGAGTCTACTCAATCAAGATGGTAACTTTTAAAATTCACCTACCGAGCTGAAGGTTGATGTGTTCCTGTTTCTCGTCACGCAAAGGCTCAAAAATCTTGGATTAAACCCGATATTCAATCAAACCTTATGTCAAGAAACTATTTTTCTATAACTTTTATAGTATCACTTTCTATTTAGGGCATTTCTATTTCATGTAATGAGTATACTACATAGCTTTTGACAATATTCATGAAACACGCACACAGATTTGGACGCACGCACATGTCACGCATTATGGTGCAAAGACTTATAACGATTTATTGAAGAATCACAAAGGGACAATTCGCTGCGTCCTTCAGTATTCATTCGCTGTGTAAGGCACCTTCGCCAATTTAGAACTGATCAAACTATAGTGCGAAGTTTCTTTCAAGATAAATAGTGTATTTTCAGTCCCTACCTCCATCTGCGTTCGAGTCTTCTGGTGTGTCCCCGTTCGTTGTCACCTTATCCAGGGCTCCTTTGAGGTCCTGTAAAAGTTTAGCTAATTCATCACGGTTCCTGTCAATACAATATATAGATAACAATTATTCAAATGTGACCATCCATCAATCCAAACTACAAAATGCTGTCCTTTCAAAGAATTCATACAATGAAGTGATACTCCCAATAAACACCCTTTTTAAAATTCAAGCATTATTCAAGCACATGTCACGGGGAGGCCATGTTGATGACTGCGACAGGGACATTTATTTGGGCTGATAACGGGTAAACAAGTTTTTGCCAGATAACATCGTAAAAAGATGAAAACTACATTTTTAGTAAAAACTTATCTCCAAGATGTCTCAACCAAAACAAGAATAGTTATTTTACTGTAAAGTGGTGTAGCTATGTAAAGATCCATATTGGAAAGAGCCAACGTTACCTCAAGCACTATCAGGTGTGAACCTTACCTCAAGCACTATCAGGTGTGAACCAATCACAATGGACATGTTGGAGGCTGAAGTCAATTCTGAGTTATTGGTATGAAATGAAAGAGCACATTTTAAGCTTTGCAATGATACTTTGTAATCACAAGATATGAATTGAAGAAGCAATTTTTGTTCTATTATTTTCTTTATATTTCACCAAATATATTGGCCTCTATCTCAAAACTGTGTTTGCCGACAACATGTCCTTTTTGATGCAACTGGTCACATAACCACCTTTTCCCATCACAATCATTATGTTCCCATCCCTTAACACTTTTGGACCAGTGATTTGACACTTCGCCGGTAATAAATCATCAAAGGATGTGTCTATTTCCCACTATGTGATCCAATTAAAAGACTGAAAAGGACATAATTATGCCCTTAGGGCATACACTAACCTTCATAACCCTGAAAATGGACCACATATTCAGCGGTTGACAAAATCCACCTTTTCCCATTACAATGGTAATGTTGGTATCAGATGAAAGTGCAAAGGTTTGCTCATACTCACACTATTCCTGGAATAATGATTCCTAAAATTGTTTGGCTTTAAATAAAAAGTGTGATGTTATTGTTGTGACGCCGTTTTACTATCTATTCTGGATATTTCAATTCCTTTCATTTAGGCCACGATTGACTGGAACTAGCAACACCGTCGGCCGTGTGAAAACCGATTTCGATATCTGGCTCCGCTAACACTGACTAATTCCTGTCGACGCATCACGCTGAGAAAGTCATGTTTAATTTACTCTAGTCAAGATTATTTCCACGTGCGGGTTTTCTGATATTTACACAGAAACCCAGATTGCAGCGATGTCACTTTAGTTATGATTTAGTAAAAGATTGCTGGGTGTGCCATGTATGATATCTGAGTAAGTGAACCGTTCATTTATTAATAAATAACATTGTATATATGATATAGTAAACTTAAAAAGCTTGTCCGTTATGATTATTCTGTGTGTTTTGGTCCCCTCTCCGCCTTGCGAGTTATTCCCTAGTCACGTCATAAAATTATCACTGAAACAAAATAAAACTGAAATATGTCTGAAGATGAAGCATTAATGAATATTTGAAATAATCTTTGAAAAAAGTACATGACAAAAGGTCCTGCCTAAACAGTAGGCTTGAAAGATGTTTCCTGAAAATTCTTTTAGGAAAAGTGTGTATTAACTGTTGTCTGGGGGAAATGTGAAAATTGTATAATATCAAGCGAGAACAGATAGATTTTCCACTATTGGGCATTTACCCCTCTATCATCATTTTACTTCAGTCTTCTTACTCTTACGCTGTGAAAGTAGGACTTGTTATATATCGACAATAGCTTGTTAATATTGTTTGTGATTGTTTATATTATTAAAATTGATTGTTTAAGCTTTAATCTGATACCAATCTCGGCTGCTACATCACTATTTTAATGCACACGTATTGATAAGAAGTATTGCGCAAGTTGCCAGTTTTCGGGGGGAACTAGGCCATTTTTTTTGGTTGTTGCTTGCCCATAGATGCTCTCCAAAAGGTAGGGTCGGTCGGTCTAAATCCAAAAACAGGACCTTAGATGTCCCATATGGGGTCACATGGGGGTCAATCAAGGTCATAGGCCTACATGTGACTTGGAAAAGTTTTTATTTTTAAAAAAAAAGAAGAAAAAAGTACATGGTCTGGACTGTAATACACGGTCGGTCAGACGAGGGCAAGCAAACAATGTTTTGTTTGTTGTCCTATATCTGTAAACACCTTGTGTGCAAACAAATGGCTAACATTGGGTCACCCACTTTAACATCTACAGGTGACTTTGGAAAGATAATATTTCCAATAAATATAATAATATATGAATTGGAAAAGGTGTACTTTAGGTCCCTGAAGTGTACTATAGTATCGTCTGATACTGGAACATACTGGCAGTTCATGTTTGGATCTTGAGTTGTTTTATTTAAGTAAAAAACTGTCCGGTATATATTTTGATCTTGAATTGGTTAAACAAGTAGACAACTGGCGCAGGGTCAGAAATTTGAGGGGAATCCAAGAATCCATTCTCGCAAAGATTCCTGTCAGTAAAGTTGCGAGAATCCAAGTTGATACTCATAGATAATCTGTCTAACAGTAACACACTATGTAAATGGACGAGAATCAATCCATAGATTCTCAAAATATACGTTGCAAAATTCTAGATGGATCCTCGTAACATTTAACAAACCTCTGACCCTGTGACCGGTATTATTTAATAATAATAATAATATTAATAATAATAATAATAATAATAAAACCATACTTATTGAGCGCATAACACAATTAAGTCCCTATGCGCTATCACAAAAAAACAAAACAAAAACACACAGTTACATGAGTAACAAAAGACGAAACAAAATGATATTAAACATTAATATTAAATAGGTAAGTTTTTAGCAATGATTTGAACTGTTCAAGAGTTTTGGCGGATTAAACATGATATGGTAAATTGTTCCAAAGTTCAGCAGAAGCATCTTGAAAAGAACGGCGACCATATGAAGTAGAAGGTGAAGAAACATGCGCAAGAAGATATTTTGAGCCAGAACGAAGATTGTGAGTGGGCTCGTATTGTTGAATAAGATCTTGCAGATACATAGGAACAAGAGCATTTCATCTTGGATTGATTTAAAACAGTAGACAAATGGCTGGTATGATTAGATCTTGATTTGAATTTAAAGTAGAAAACTGGACAGTGTGCTTCAAAGTTATCGGACTAGTATGCTGAGGAAGAGGAGAGGTGGGAAAGGGCAAGGGGGTCATAGCCATGAAAATACTTACGTGGAGACCATTTCCCAGGTTGAGCTGTCCTCATCATCCTGTTCCTCCCTATATACACCCGCACATTCATGTCTTTATCCTGATCATGAAATACAAAACGGGAGCAAAAAGAGGACAATCTTTAGACTGTAAAATGAAGTACAGTAAATGTATGCATTACATTAATTTTCACGCTTTTCAAATAATAATAATAATAATACATGGGATTTATAAAGCGCCTTACGATGTAAACAGCCTCAAGGCGCTGCACAGAAAGATTTTAAAAACTACAAAAAAATCATTAAAACTACAACAAGACATATGCTAAAAATATACAATCAATATTACTAATATCCAGTTACATACTAAAAATAAATCAAAAACCAGATACTAGTTGTCAATACAAATATAGAACATAGTAAAATACATTATAAGAAGAATAAATTTACCGGTCGGAAACACGAAATATACACAATCAGTATTACTACCACACATTATTGACCAGCAAACAACGTGGCAAATTCAGATAAAATATATTACACAATTAAATATTTTTGTATTTTTAAGAAATTGCACATCATAAATTTCACTCTAGAAGGACAAAATACAAAAGACTAACAGAAATTGCAATATTACACTGACATGACTGAAATGATGGAAACGAATATCTAGCCAAGTGTATTAAACAAATGAGTTTTAAGTCCTTTTTTAAATGAATTGATATTGGATGTTGCACGAAGCTTGGAGGGCAACATGTTCCACACTTTTGGTGCTGCTGCGGCAAAGGACCTATCACCATATTAAAACTTGGTCTTGCACAATTTTGGGGCACGTGTACATAAGCGAACAACTGAAGCCGATCTTAGGGTACGCCTTGGCTCATACACCTCAATAAGTTCACTAATATATCTAGGAGCCAAACCATTAAGTGCTTTGTATGTAAGCAGTGCGATCTTGTACACAATCCGCTGTTGCACGGGAAGCCAATGGAGGTCCCTAAGAACTGGCTTCATGTGTTCATCCCATTTACATTTTGTAACGAGACGGGCTGCAGAATTCTGCACTCTCTGAAACTTAGCAATTTCATTATAATGAAGTCCATATAAAATATATAGCATTGCATGAGTCCAAGCGTGAGGATACGAATGCATGTACCAACCTCTCGACAGAAGATTTGTCCAAATAGCGACGCAGCTTACCGATACGGTAGATCGCGAAAGAGGCTGATCGGACCACACTCTTAACATGGGCTTTCATGTCCATAGACTTATCGAAAATGACGCCGAGATTCCTTGCGATCAGCGATATTTCAATTTCAGATGTATCAATAGTGATTTTGGGGAAGGATGGTGTTTTCACAAATTTCGAGCTTATGTGAACCACCTCGGTTTTTGAGTCGTTCAGTACAAGTCTATTTTTCGTTGTCCATGCTTTTATGTCGCGAAGATAGAGTTCTAGTCTCGGGATGACAAAATCGCGTTCACTTGGGTGAAGAAGCATGTACAACTGTGTGTCATCAGCATACGTCATGTAATCTATGTTATGAGCATTGATAACATCACCAATGGGAGCAGAGAACAGGGTGAACATAAGGGGACCCTTAACCGAACCTTGAGGGACCCCCTCATCCATGTCGAAACTGTCCGATATCTTGCCATTTATGACAACCGACTGAGATCTGCTTTTTAGATACGACTCATACCATTTTAGTGCTGATCCTATAATACCGTATCGTTCGTGCAGACGTTGTAGTAATGCTGGATGTGATAGGGTATCTAACACTGCCGAAAAGTCTAGCAGTACTAGGACAACTTCAATATGTTGATCAGCTGCGTTGAGAATGTCATTGTGAATTCTGATGAGGGCAGTCTCTGTGGAATGGAATTTCCGGTATGCAGACTGCTTGGGAGCATAGAGGTCATTGGCAGTGAGATAATCTGATAGCTGTGATGCGGAGACACGCTCAATTGTCTTTGACAAAAACTTCAGGTTCGAAATTGGCCGATAATTCTTCAGCTCATTTCTGTCAGCGTTCGCTTTCTTTATGATCGGTGTCACATGCGCCGTCTTCAGTGACTGAGGAAATACACCAGAAAGGAGTGATTTATTAACGATGTTAGTAAATTGTGGCAGCAGTGGATCCAGACATTTCTTCAAAAGACTAGTTGGAATTGGATCCAGTGGGCAGGACTTTGTAGAAGACTTCATTATAATCTGGCGAACGTCATCAATTGTTACCTCATGAAATGACGAAAAAACACTATCACATGTATCAGTAAGATCAACAGATAATTCAGGTGCAATAATGTTGTCAAGCGTATCTAACAGTCCTTTCACTTTTTTCTTGAAGAATTCTGCAAAACGATTCGCAAGATCTTTGCAGCATGAGTGATCAGGAAGCACGTTTGACGTGGAGGATTTGCTCAGTTTGTTGACAATCTTGAACAGTTGGCGGTCATCACATTCACTGATTTGCGCACGGTGGTGTTCACATTTGGCTTCTTCAAGTTGTTTGCGATATTTTTGACATTGCTGGACATACAGCTGGTGATGCACTTCCAAACCAGTTTTCAACCACTTCCGCTCACATTTTCGTTTTTCACGCTTATATGATCGAAGCTTGTCATCATACCAGGGAGCATTCGGTCTGTGCACAATTGAGCGAGTTCTCATAGGAGCATGTGAATCAAGCAATCTGGAGAGCACATGTTCATATTGGTTTACAAGTATAGAGGGATCTCCAACATGATTAGTTGTGCCATTAGTTATACCAAGAGTAGAAGATGTAATGTCGCCTTTGAAATGTTCCAGATCAATACTGCGTAGGTTACGCGAACACACTTCTACTTTAACAGGAACAGGTTTCCGTACATCCACATGACATTTCACAGGTTTATGATCCGATGGAAGACCGCTCAGAACAGCTTACATCAGCTCCCGCAAATAAATAAAAATAAGCGATGAAATGAACTATTAAATTAGGAATTTAAACACAAATGAATGGTTCAAAGCGAAACAACAAAGCGCACAAAATAGTACTTGCGAATGAAAAATTGTCATTGTTCAATACTGTGCAGATTACATACTCAAACAAAAAATGAAACTGTTGGAAAAATCTAAAATTATTGACCAGTTTTAGAAACAAGGCGGTTCTCCAATGGCACGTCTCGCCTGTTCATCAAAAGTGACTTGAAAGAAATGACGATGAATAAGGAGTATGTAATACCTTAAGGGATGCTCAAATGCTACCCAGTACAAAAACCTTGTGGAAAACAAACGAATCGTTTCTGAGTTATGGCCCTTCATCCCCCCCACGTGCAATTCGCGTCCATCAATATTTTGCCTTTTTTGAAATGCCCAGTAGAGGACCTATGAAATATGCAGTGGCGGCGCCAGCATCATAATTTGGGAGGAAGGCAAAAGGGGGCAATACATTTTAGGGGGACTCGCACTCACATTTTTTGCCATTTTACACTCAAATTATCAAATTTCGTCTGATTCTAACTAGTTTGGTATGAATTGCGCGTTTACGCACAAAATTAAGCTGTTTTATGCTAAAATTGTCAACATTTGTTCTAGTTTAACCTAATTTGGTAAGAAAACGTCCGTGAAGCGTGAATAAACATTGCCTTTTTATGCTAAAATTGTCCTTTTTTTCTTCTAATTTTAACTAAATTGAATTATTTTTTTTTGGGGGGGGGGGGGGAAACAAATGCCCCCTTGACCTGGAGACCTGGAGAAAAATAAAGGGATCTTCTTTTTATTTCTGATTTTGTTTTTGATAATGCTGTTGAAGTTTTTATTCTCATTTATGTTTACAAAAACAAGTATTATTTGTTAACCTAGGCAAACCTTTATTAGTGAATACACGTCTAGCCACCTTTCCTTTCATTATTATCTATTGTCTTTCTATTGTTGCATCAGCCCTTTATTTTGTAGGAAGAGGTCACCATTCTGGTTACGGCGTATGAACAGCCCGTTATCAAGCCAAGAGCCCATTATTAGACAAAGGATTTTGATAACGTCCTCTAGCTCACATAACGTCTTCTGCCCTGTAGTGACCTCTTCCAAAAAAATTGAGCAGATGATCAACAAGAAGACAATAGTAACAAAGAAAAGATAAGTGGATTACCTACGAAGAAGGTTTTTTAAACTATCACCTATTGGATAAGATTAACACTTTTGAGTAAACATCTCATAAAAGATTTTAAGTAGGCCTAGCAACAGTGAACATGATCAATAGATTTTTAAACTATCACCTATCGGATAAGATTAACACTTCTGAGTAAACATCTCATAACATTATTTTAAGTAGGCCTAGCAACAGTGAACATGATCAATAGTTTTTCAATAGTTTTAAATCCTGATCCTGATCAAGTATGCATCAATGATTGAAATATAGAGACAATTATGAGTTTAAAACGGATAAATATCACACATAGTTGGCAATGGTATTTTATTGAATTTATATCGACATGCTTGCAATGAAATTTATTTATTTTAATGATAAGGTAGGCCTTATAATAATGCAATTATTACAATTTAGATCGGGATATACAATCAAGCCTTATTATTAATAGGATGTGCATAAATAGCACCAGAAACAAACTTTATAGTAGTGGATTTTTCATTACCAATTCTTCAATTTAGGGGGAAAATTGAAAATGGTGTATCCAAGGAGGACACACATTCGGGGACATTAAATGGGGACTCAAGGAAGGGTTTTTTATTTGATTTTTGGAATTTTTTTAGTGTGCTTTGAAAATGTCCAAATTTGAAAAAATCACACACAAAAAAAACTTTTTGCAAATGTTTAAACTTTACATCATAAATCAAGCGATTTGGGCATTTTTGGAAAGGAAATGGATAAGAGAATCCAAATTTGGCATCATTTTTAACCAAAAATTACAACAACAAAACCTTTTTGACCCAACATTTTTTAACAAAGCTAACAAAAAAAAATTGTTGTAGAAAATGTGTGTGATTTTCTCAAAAAATCAAAATGTTTGGTTAAAATTGATGCCAAATTTGGATTTTCTTATCCATTTCCTTTCCAAAAATGCCCAAATCGCTTGATTATGATGTAAAGTTTAAACAATTTGGAAAAATCACTTTTGTGGCAATTTTTGGTCAAAATTTCAAAAAAATATTGGATTAGGTTAAAAAATGAGAACATTTTGGATTCTCTGATTCATTCCTTTCCAAAACTACTTTTATATACATTTGAGTCAGCATTCACAAAATTCAAAAAAGTGGGGTGTGGACCCTCAGCATAGCCTCCGTAATACTGCTGTAACTCCTCCATTATTCATTTAAAAAGGGTCCATTATGAACATGAAATTCACAATTTTGAAGAAAAAAATATAAAAACACGGTTTTTGACCCATTTTAGGTTTTGTCAAGATAAGTGCCAACAATTTGATTTTCATGATTTTGGAGGTAAACAAATCACATTTTCAAGACGTCAATTGGAGAACCGAACAGCAAATTAGTATATATAGGCCTAATATAAAATATATAAAAACACGGTTTTGACCCATTTTAGGTTTTGTCAAGGTAAGTGCCAACAATTTGATTTTCATGATTTTGAAGGTAAACAAATCACATTTTCAAGACGTCAATTGGGGAACCGAACAGCAAATTAGTATAAAAACAGTGGCGGCGCCAGTAACACTGTTCGTGTTGTTGGGGGACGGTCGATCAGGGGTGGGGGTCAAACTGAAACGGGGGGCGAGAGGTTGGGCAAGAAAAAATGTTGGGGCAAAATACATTTTTGAGTTCGCGCCCGTGAAATATCATTCATTAATGCAACAAGGCCTAAATTAACTGAATTTAAACTATTTCAAATAAATGTATGTAATTTTAATATAAAAAGTAAACATTTTCGATTGGTTGGGATCCAAATGCGTAGGGCTTGTTGGTGAGCTGACTGGGAGGGCAAAGAGGTCATGATATTATTATTTTGTTTTCCGTATAAATCTATACGCAACTGAGAAGACGCTGAAATCTAAAATATGTGTAATATAATAATGTAGTAGAATACGATACAAAATCATAGATAACTCACATTCTCTTATAGTTTTCTTGTCAAGTCCCATGAACATGTACTGTAAAAATAGGCATTTTCCAAGTATATCCAAACATTCAAATGCGTAGTCCTTATTATCGGCGATAGTTTACAAGACTTCATTTGATCTTGGTAATGAAGACACTCTCGGTTGCATGGATTTCGAAGATGGTATAACATTAGGATCATCAGACGAAGAACCAATGTGATGTTATCCTGATGAAAGTTGATGGCCTACTGATACACCTGACCGATCATTTAAAAGAACTGCAGATTATGCTAATTCCTTTATATCGACTATTAAGTTTGTGTTGTACCACATTATATAACTAAAGTAGCTCATGGGTCAAATAATCTACTTGCTTAAGCCAGAGGACAAATCGTTTTATTGAACCAATTCTAATGTTTATATAATACCTTCTGCTGATAGTTTGTGTTCATCCTTGGAAGGTTCATCAGATATAGTCAACCATTGTAGATATTTAAAACGCTCACTCGTGCATTCAAGTATAACTCTTGATCAGACAAGCTTTTTTATTCCTCAACACGCTCCCTTGCACTCAGTAATATTGAATTAGTTATTGCAGTGTTTGTAACTAGTTCATGGATAGTTAACTTTAAGCTGGCTCTGAAGGTGATTGTATTATGTATAGTGCGTCATGGGGGCCTAAGCACCAGGCCAACTTTATTTGATAGCCTCTTGCAAAATTTAGCGATGTCAACATTATAACAAACGATTCCAAGATCCATTGCCCAATTTGTATTAGGTAAATTACGAATTATGATTTATCATCTTTATTTGTACAGATACGGTGTTTCGCCGTGTATGAAAGATAAACCCCTCATAGCAGACCATCAGCAATAATAATGGTCGCCGGCGCGCCCCTTTTGCAGTCTCGGCCTGCGGCCTCGCCTGCAAAAGAGGCTAGCCGGGCGCCCATTATTATTGCTGATGGTCTGCTATTCGTCCTTTATCTAATACATCAACCCACCCTGCACCCTGACCAAAATAATTTCTGAAGGCCACATTTTGACCATGCTGATAAAAGTAATTAAATATTAGATAAGACTAAATCAACGGCTGGCTATTGAGTCAGGGTTTTGATTGATCAGGGCATTGTGTTAAATTTAAATGGAGGTCTTTTGAATTTCATATATGCAAAAAATCTAAGATTTTTGCAGGTTTACGCAAAAAAATATGCTAATGAAGTCATTCATTCGCGTATTTTAGCCCAAATCGACATCAGTTCATGTACAGTACCTCTTTATTTTGCACATATTCATAACTGTTACCATTCTTAAGAGGCAGCGATCACAACAATTTCAAAGCTGCACACGGCAAACGCCCCACACCATACGCCGGACAGACAGAAATAGTGAGTACATAGTCTCATCCTGATTATTATCAGGCGAGACAAAAAGTCAGGTAAACTGTGGATGATTCTAGATCAAAAATGAATTTCCAGGCGACTAAGTCCTGTCTTATCTTTGTTACAAAACCTTACCTTTTGAAACCAGTAGACTAGCAATGTTTTATCCCTACCTATAGGCTCTAACCATACATGAAAGACTATCCACAAGAATGTACCCTTTGAAACCAGCAGACTACACCCTGTCTTATCTCTGTCACAAAACCTTACCTTTTGAAACCAGTAGACTAGCCCCGTCTTATCTCGGCCTATGGGCGGTACTCTCAAACTATCTGAGTCTACTTCATTGACAGAGCTCTGAAAATTTTCATTATCGTCAAACTGAGACTCGCATAGAAACTGTCAAAGAGAAAAGAACAACGTACAAGAAAAGTAAATAGTTATAACTGTTGCAGATTGCACAAATGTTTAACAGTAAATTTAAAATAGAATCTTAAAGATCATTGCCACAATTTTAAGCCTACTTTCTTTGACATTTGGACTTGAACACCTATTTGAATTCCCTGTCGGGGTAGTCAAAGTGCTGATCACTTGGCAAAATCCACAGATCCACAAAAATTAGCATCTTGGCTATACCACAAACACCTCCCGTATTATCCCTATTAAGCGCCCAGGACCTTATAAGCGCCCACCCCTGTTTTTCTCAATGACTACCAACAAACAATCCCTTATAAGCACCCACCTTTTCAAATGGTCATCAGCATCATCAAATGACCATCACATGGTCAGCATCTTCAAATGACCATCAAATGGTCAGTATATTCAAATGACCACTTGTACATTTTATTTAGTACAATAAATGAGTTTATAAAAAAGGTAACATAATAAGCGCCCACCCAAAATGACTTTGCTAACCGCCATAGGCGCTTAATAGGGATAATACGGTACATGTAAAACATTGACAGAATCTGTATCCATCGACACAAATTATTCCCCAACATAATTTTGCAAAACAAAAATGGGAATGGGAATGGTAATCTCTAGAGCACTTTGCAATCTTGTATGGAATCATAGATTTGGCAGACAATGTCCCCCATAATTAGAACACAAAGCAAGAGCCACAATGCCCTATCTACAATGGCTGCAATGTGTAAGATTGCATTTTCACAAGGTTGCCCCTTATACCAACAAAAGTATACAACATATGGCAGCTATAACAGATAGCGTCTTTTCACATCACTAAAGTATCTGAACAAAAAGAGCGTATCTGCAATAGCTTCGCTGATTCAGATAGGGCCTTGTGGTATCAAGCTCTCAAAATATTGTGTACAATTCTTCAATTTGAAAAGCAGCACAATTTGCATATCCCTTACATTAGCATATTGAGAGCATGTGTGGTCTAGTGGATAGCACCCAGGACTCACCATACAAAGGTTGCGAGTTCTAGCCCCGCTACGGCCAACATGTCTGTATCCTTGGGCAAGGTACTTAGTCTCAATTGCCTCGTAGTTCGGAAATCACCTAGAAATGGAGATCCCGTGCATCGGAAGAGCTATCCCCGAGCACGTCAAAAGGTCACAGACTCCTTTGTAAAGAGTAGGGGATCCCGGGTCTGTATCTGTTCACACACACATGTATTCCTATACATTAGACATCACTACGCGACCGACCCTTGATAGTTTCAAGGCTGCCCTCACAAATTAAAATTCGACTACACCCCACGGCATCATGGAGCTTTACTGGTTCTGTCGCCGTGTAACCAGTGATGATGATGATGATGACATACCTCCACTGAGGCGTGGCGCACCAATGGAGTAAACAAATAGCCAAGAAAGAATGATGGAAGCAACTAATAGTAAGCTGCTTCCACTGTTCCGTCCAAGGACGACCGATGATAATGAGCATATTCCTGCGACCATATGAAAATGTTCATTTTCATTCTCAACTATGGATCCCAGTCTGGCCATTCATTTAGAAGCCCGGCCTATACGGCTGATAATGTAGCCCAATTAGTCTTCTAATGGAATCATAAATACCTTCAAAACCTCTATCTTGGTTTCGATCCTGCACCTGATGTAGCCAGCTTCCTGTATCTCCCCCGCCATCATCTCGTCGTAGTGATCCCGGATCAACTGTAAACAAGAAGTATACCATAAATGTTATATTGAAATATTAGTAGAATTATGTTTCTTTATACATAGGTCCTATACTGTCTACAGTTGAAAATGGCACCAGTGTGCATGGATTGTAATACTTCTTTAATTATATTACATGAGTGCTATGTTAATGAAGGGGACTAATCCAGGATCAGAAATTTGAGGAGAATCTGAGAGTCCAGCCGGAAAAGTTTGCAAGAATCCAAGTTTATTCTTGTGGATAGTCAGTCCATTCTCGCAAAGATTCCAGCCGGAAAAGTTGCAAGAATCCAAGTTTATTCTTGTGGATAGTCTGTCTAACACACTATTTGAATGGAGGAAAATCCATAGATTCTTGCCAAATCCTTTGCAAGAATCTAAATAGGTTTTCACATCCTTTGACAAACTTCTGACCCTGCAAATCACCCTGTAGGCTGTGGCCGTCCCCCCCCCCCCCCCCCCCACCCCCATGTATTTTGATTACTGCAATTGTGTGCATATTCGTTTAGTTTACCAAGATATAAAACAACTGAAATTACAAAAAGAAATCCAATTCAATCAAATTTGATGTTCAATTTAGGCAAATTTGCAATGAATCTTTTAACTACTGTCAGTGTCATGAATCAATTAAAGCATTTTCAGCGACAACAAGGAGAAAATGTACTGGCACAGGCCTGTCCGTGTGAATAGAATAGGGATATGGAAATACATATATTTAGCTTTAGTCCATGCCCCATGGTGCATGTAAAGCTAGTTTGACCTTGTTTTGCCATCCTCCCCAACCTCCAACAACCCTCAGCTTGTTTTCATTTCTCATTATTCACTTCTATCCTTTCCCTGGTGCAGACGCCCTATTCAAATGTGAATGGGGGTTGTGCGTACTGGTCATACTCACTCGTACAAGTTTGTGCTCCCATTTGAGCCAAAGGATACTCTTCACAATCCTCCTCAGCAGTTGAAATAAGATCTCCTTGAGTTCAGGTACCACTGTGTAACATCAATTGAAAATATACAAATGGTTATAATCATCAGGCAAATCACAATCTTCAATGTTTAAATAGGATCTCGTTGAGTTTGGGTACCACTACAGGTGTAACAACAATTGATAAAATACAAATTATGGTAATAATCATCAGTCGGACAGAGTTTATCACAAAAATGGATAATTTTGGGTTTCAGCTCATTGATGAAGATGTATTGAAGCAATTACTCGATACAATGTAGACAGTGTTAATGCGAAAGACAAAATAAATTATGCTGTCAATCGCTGTAAAACATTTCGAGAAATTTAATGGTGAAGTGCAAATTATGGAGGTACATGTAGGCAGGAATTGACTGACCTTGATATTTGATAATGATATATTATTATATATTGAGTATCTTTTGTTTATCAAAGAATTTCAAATGAATTTTAAATAAAACAAATATTTACTGCTCCATTTGGGAAATGGTGCAAAATAGGTCCCTCAGTGATTGACTGGAGAGTGGAGACCGTGGGCCTAACAGTCTCCCGTCACCTCGGGGAGATATTTTGAACCATTTCCTTCAAGAACAGTAAATATTTGTATGTTTATAATTCATGCAAATGTGAGCAATTTGTTTACAAATATTGTGCGATGCAGAAGTTGTATCGTGAGTTTGTGATTTTTGAGTTTGGGCTAATTAATTGATTTTTAAAAACCAAAACAGTCTGATTATAATATTAATAAAACATTAAAAAACTTATATAAAAATATTGAACTCGTCTATAACTCATGGTCTAGCTCAGCTACAGAGCCACTCTTAGTCCCATCTCTTCATCAACCCACCCCCTCTCCTCACCAACCATACACATTGAGCTGGAGAACATGACCGTGCACCAATTCAAGTCTAAGATTAACAGACTTTAATTGTGTGCAAAGTACCTCTTAATTATATTATTTTGCTATTTCTGTTTGATTCATGTATTATGTGTAAATATTTGAACATTTCTTTGTAAATACTGTATTAATTTCTGTATGATGAGGGCCTGCTTGGAAAGCAGTGCTTGACACTGAAGCTGTTTACCCTCAATAAAGAAAGAAAGAAAGATTAAACAAACAAACACTGCCTTGCCTGCACCAACCATGTATGTAATGTACATAGGCCTATCATATAACAGCATGTACAGACTACATGTACTACTAGTGCATCACTCACAAACAGGGAATCCTCTACGCTTAGGCCTAAAAAAAAGAAGTTTGATTGGCCTAACCCGACCGACCCTAAATACATCGCCGACGCCGACCCTGAATATTTTTTTATTATTTTGAGGGAGGAAAACAAATAAAATAAATATTTAAAAAAAAGAAATTAACAAAAATTAACAAAATATAATATATATATAAAAATTGAACAAAGTATCCAAGTTTCTGACTGTTTGCTTTCATTTTCGGCTATTTTAAGTCCCAAAGCTGGTGATTTCCAACAAACAAAATCCCGACCGACCTACCCTATTTGTTTTTGTCGTGTTAGGCCAATCAAACCATTTTTTTAGGCCTTATTGTGTACTTATTGGTGTACACACACCAATCCCCTCCCCCACCACAAACTCCTCCCACCCCCATCCCCACTCAACCCCAACCACAAACCTACCTCACCTTCCCACAATGCCCCCTCCACATCTAAACCACCCCTTCAACCTGCCCTCCCCACCACAAATCCCCACTCCACCCACCCCCATGCCACCACAACCCCTATACCATCACAATCCCCACCACAAACTCCCTCCCCTTCCCATCCCCACCACAAACCCCTCCCCTTCCCATAAACCCCATCCCCTTCCCACCACAAACCCCCTCCCTTTCCCATCCCCACCATAAACCCCTTCCCTCCCATTCACAAAACCCATCCCCCACCACAAAACCCCTCTCCCACCTCAAACACCCTACCCACCCCACCCACCCTCCCAAGTCCCCACCCCATGGCCTACCCTCCCTCACCCCATGCATCCACGCCACCTCCCCATCACAATCCCCACCCTAAACCCCCTCCCCTTCCGCACCACAAATCCGTACCCCACCACAAAACCTCTCCCCACCACAAACACCCTACCCACCCCACCCCACCATCCCCCACAAACCCTCTCCCCAGGGCCTCCCCCGGGGGGGGGGGGGCACTCAACTTTTGTTTGTTGTTGTAGGGATGTGCCGCCCAGGGTCTCAAAAAGGGGGGCTACAGAACTGAACTGAGTGGATTTTATGACGAAAAATAGGGTCTTAGGAACTGACTTTTTCAAAGAAGTAGGTCCTGAGAAATGGCCTATAGTTCAATTTTGATTAGCAAGAACGCAAATTCTCGATTTTTCTTGGTTTCAGAATGCAAAATTTTCGAAGAATTGGGACTTTGGAACACAAAATTTCACGATTTTTGAATTTTCAATAAAATTGGGGTCCTAAGAACTGATTCAGGCTCAAAAAGGGGTCATAAGAGCTAGCAGCAGAGGGTGAAAAAGGGGGTCTTCAGCGCGGCACATACCTATACCCTTTTCCAATGTCAGTGCCCCCCCCCCCCCCCCCCCGGGCCTCAACCCTGCCCACCCCACCATTAACCCACTCCCCAACCCCAAACACCCTCCCCATCCCAACCACAAATACCATCCCCATCACTAACCAAGCTTCCCAATCACAAACACCCTCCCTATACCCCACCTCACACCCCCCCCCCCCCCCCCCCCCTATTCATGCTATAAAAATCACATGGTATCGATTATCGTTACGCCGCCCATCACTACAAAAACTTTTTGACAATAAAAGTCAATAGACAACTTTTGCTTGATGCTGAATGGATGTTTCTGACATACCCTTTGTATTTCATTGGCCACAAGTACTCATTTAGGCTAGTAGTGGATCCACCCAGATATAGTGCTGGGAGATATCAAGCCTCTCAGTCTCAAATCCAAAATCACAAAATTTTCTTCATCTCTTCAACAAGTTGAAGTAGGGCCTATCGACTATCAGTCAGAATTTGCTTAATTCAAATACTAATTTGTAATTACTAAACAGGAAATCAAACTTAAACCTTTCCCCAGCAGATTTTTACTCCATTGGAACAATTATTTTGGGTTTCAAATTTCAAACATGAAAAATAGTGAATTTATTACGCATTTTGTCTTGGTGGCCATATTTGCCAAATTACTCGGTGGGACCATGGTGGGACAATTTGGCCACCACCTGCTACTAATGCGGTGGTGGTAGAGATCGCATATTTTTGGCGGCGAACCATCTAGCTTGCTGAAAAAAACACGCATCCTAGGTACAACAGCGCCCTCTACGATAGGGGTAGAGTTCGCGCAAAATAGGGGTTGAGTTCGCATAGCACCTGCGGTGGGCCTATCTAAATTGGACCTAACCTAAATCGGTTCGTAACAAGCCGGGTTTAGTCGCCTCGGCCGCATGCGGCCTGCGGCTCCTTTTCTTACTAGCGCCTAGCGGCGGGCTATCCGCGTACGGTGCCTTCGGTCCCGCTTGACACCGTAACAGGAATTGACGGAGGACTTATATAGGTAACTTGAGCACGAGTTGACATCAAGTGATAGTTCGCGATCTTGATTTATTTACAAATAATATTTTTTGTATAGTGTATACGGTACTTGTTGTTGTAGTGTATTTTTGAGGTATCGACCTAGTCCGAGGTGGCTCAGACTCGTTCCGATACGATCAGTAATCTACTCTCCACGAAGTCTGAGAAGCACCGTATTCAAAATCGGGGTCCATTGGAGATTTAACACATTCAGTTTTTATTCACTTTACATGCCGCAGGCTCACCGCCAATATGCTAGATCAAATCTTTGATATCACATGATTATCTCAAGTTCAAATTCAATATGAAAATTAGCTCCTCATATTCCGTATTTTGACCATAAAAATTGACACTAAAATACAAAAAAAATTCCTTCGAAAAATTGAAACTACGATGTTTCATAGGGCGGGGCGGTATCCAATATCGCTATTTTCGTTAAAATGCTTCAGGGGTATGAGGATACGTATTTTTTGAATAATTTTGTTTTCCATTCATTTTGCTAGCTTATTTTATGCAAAGTTATTTGTTGGCGTTAATTAATCATTTAACAGGTCTTTATGTATACTTTCCTTTTGATTGTAGTTATCATTTAATTTTTAATTTTCATGTCTCAATCTGCTTCATTGTTTACGCTATACATGTATAGGCCTACCCCCGCATGTGTACCTGATTAATATCATGTTATTGAATTGAAGTTCATGCAATTATTTATTCATTTATGTAATTTAATATTATTTTATGTTCCTATATTCACTTTTCAATTTCATTTTTTAAGGTTTAACGTTTGTTTAGCTGATAATTTGTTGTTGTTGCTTACTTATTTATTTATATTTTTTTCAAAACAGAGCTGTAGGCCCATAGAGATCACGAGCTTTTGTCATATAAATGACAGCTGTAGTTTATCAGTAGGCTGTCAATTGCATACATAAAGGTCTTACGACTATCTGTGGTCTTACACATGACATGATGTTATAACTTTAGTTTCAACTATGGGTTTCATTATTTAAAATTGCCCAATCTATAAGTAGGGCTTCCAAAATCCAATATAAACAGCCCAGTGGCGTAACAGGAGGGGGCGGGGGCCTCCCCCCCCCCTCTAGTCAGAACCATCCCCCCCAAATGAAATATGACAAAATACAATGTTACAAATGACAGTGCAAAACATATCCTAATTTGCCCAGTGACTTGACTTATAAAGTAAAAATTGCTCTAAAATGGTCTGAAATAACATTACCATAGGTAATTTTGATATAAAAAGGCAAACATTTTACTTTAGCGTTGCCCCCATGTATCTTGCCCCAAGGCAAACATTTTACTTTAGCGTTGCCCCCATGTATCTTGCCCCAATTTTAGTTTTAATACTGGCGCCGCCACTGCATATGCTCCCTCCCCCAGTCAGAGACTATGTCCCCTTGATGCCCCCCCCCCCCAATTGAAATACCAAGTTACTGGACAGTTACGCCCCTGAAACAGCCTGTCAGTGCTTGATCCCAGTGACACAAATTCGGATGAGTCACACCCGGTTCAGGTAGGGTTCTAGCCAGTAGCGTAGGCCCCCCCCCCCCCCCCCCCCCTCCCGAAAAAAATGACCGGGAAGATCGGGAAGGGAAAGAAAGGGAGAAGAGGAGACAAAAAGGGACTGAAACTGAAAAGGGAAAGGAAACAGACAAAAAGGAGCCTAAGGAACACAGACAATTTAGTTGGAAATTGCAGTTTTTTACACCGGTATGGGGACGCAACACCAAACTAACCCCCCCCCCCCCCCCCCCCCCCGCTTGTCATTTTCTTACTCAACAAGTTACATGAAAACACCCCCAATCCTTTTTTTTGGTTGGTATACAAAAAAATGTACCGTACCTTTTTTGTGTGCTAATGTCCCTTTTTCTGAAAATGCCCCCCCCCCCTCCCTCTACCCCTGTTTTCAAAAAACGACCCCTTTCCCATTGCCATAGTGTAATTCTGTAAACCATTTTTTGCAGGCTGGTTTGGACTAAAATAATATCCCCCCCCCCCCCCCCCCTAAAAGAATCCTGCTTACGGGCCTGTCTGTAGTTCATCATCAATGAATGTATGAACAAATTAGTTAATGAACAAACGACAGTCAATCAGCTTATAAAACAAATAAAAAATAAAAATAAATAACAAACAAGGAAGAAAGAAATCATATATCTATCAATCAATCAATCAATCAATCAATCAATCAATCAATCAATCAATCAATCAATCAATCAATCAATCAATCAATCAATCAATCAATCAATCAATCAATCAATGTAAAGAAAGAAAGTAAAAAAGAAAAGAAAGAAATAATGAAAGGAAGACATAAGTAAATAATGATAATTAACCAATCAATCAATCAATGTAAAGAAAGAAAGAAAGAAAGAAAAGAAAGACATATAACTCCCACGAAAGGAAGACATACAAAAGCATGATAAGTAAATGATAATTAAACCACTGAGCATAATGCATCGCCACATCGATTGCATCGATCTTTTTGCAATACCGCCCGACCCTACTTTGATCAAACCAAGAAATCATTTCGCAATGTTACGGTTTACAAAATAGCCCTGTGTAGGTCATGAAATTACTACTTTCAACTTCAATAAACTTGTAACAAGCACAACACAAATTATATAAATCACAGTTAGAATTATATAGGGACGAAACAATCTGGTAAGTACTGATATTTGAAAGATATAATCATTTTACTATCCCAACACCAAACGCCGTCGGGAATGAAATTTCTCGCCCCGGCTTTCAAAAGTAGTTGATCACGTAGCGCTAGTGGGAGGAACGATAACACGTACGCTACGTGAACGAGCTAGTATCGACCGTGCTGTATTGTGGGAGTTACTAATTTTCAGCAGCCAGGTACCCTTTTTCAGATCGCTCGCGATCTAAACCCTTTTGGCGCTACTAATAGTAATGCGGTGGTGGTAGAGATCGCATATTTTTGGCGGCGAACCATCTAGCTTGCTGAAAAAAACACGCATTGGATATCCTACAATCTTAAACTAGTAGTTATTGCGATTTATTCCGTTGAGGGCGCTCAATTGTAGGATATCCAATTTATAGTTTTAGCTTGACTTGAGCCATCCTTGTTTTTACCTCCCCGACCACCAACCCCCTCACCAACCCCCTGAGTGTTTTGGCATCCTTGTTTTTACCTCCCCGACCACCAACCCCCTGAGTGTTTTGGCATCCTTGTTTTTACCTCCCCGACCACCAACCCCCTGAGTGTTTTGGCATCCTTGTTTTTACCTCCCCGACCACCAACCCCCTGAGTGTTTTGGCATCCTTGTTTTTACCTCCCCGACCACCAACCCCCTGAGTGTTTTGGCATCCTTGTTTTTACCTCCCCGACCACCAACCCCCTGAGTGTTTTGGCATACCATTATATATCAATATGATTTCCAAGGTGTCATATCTATTTATATTTTTGAGGTATCGACCGTGCTGTATTGTGGGAGTTACTAATTTTCAGCAGCCAGGTACCCTTTTTCAGATCGCTCGCGATCTAAACCCTTTTGGCAATAGTAATAGGTGATTACTAGTACAACAAATCATACTTAGTGATATTTGTCATCAGTTGGTATTATTCATCATAGGGTATTTTGCATGTTTCACTATCTGTCCCCATCCTAAGTATGACTCCTTCTAAATATGATTTTTGTGGTAATTTCTGTATCGCTTACCAGAGCTCAAAAACACACTTCTTTGTGATTGTTCTTATCTACTCTTTCTCATCTATCTTGCCATTCGTTTAACATTTTGTACAAATGCACTATTCCCTTGAAATTTAAGGCGAAATTCTAAGCCCATTCACTTTACGGCACTCGCGATGTTTATCGAAATCGGCGCCATGTTTTATTATGAATAGTCTCATATTAATATTTTCGTTAGTTCGTAATGGTGTGCATAGCGTATATAGATGTTTGTTATTTTGCGATGGGGTATGAGACTAAATCTGGACCGCGATCTCGCGAAATGTCTAAAAAAAATTCTGCCATTGCGTTTACACGGCGGAGAATTATGATTAAATAATGGAATAATTTAGCATTTTCATGTTTTAAAAAGTGGCTGGAAAGAAAGATGAGGACTTTATGAAGGTGCGTAGCTAGTATGATATCAACGGAAATGCAGTTTTGCTGTAATTCACCCGGCTCTCATTCGAAAAGCCACACCATTCACTTCATACAGCAAATCAAATTGACAGTTTCTCGCAATACAATTTCCCCATACGTTGGTAGGGAAAAAAACAAAAAAACAAAAAAACCAACGTATGGGTTTCCTGTACTAGGTGATTACGGAGTGACGTCACATGCCGTTGACCACAAACTACGAGAATTCAAACAAATTCAGATTGCACCATCACCAAAACGGCCAAAATTTAACCCGTGAAATATTACCATCGAACAGAATATTTGACAAAGTGATTCCTCTACATACTCATGTTATCATATTTACACATAATGCAAGTTTTCACATGTTTTTTACAAGTCAAAGTCTGAAAATCGAGTGAAACATTTTACGAATTTCGGAAATATTGCTCATGCAAACAACGGTCGCTTACACAGCTACACATGGTCACTAGGAATGTTCTTCTGTATGGTCGAGTAGAGCGTAGACTTGATTTTGATGCTTTGTAGTCAACGGCAAATTGAAGGTCCGTGATCACCTATACTAAATTAGGCTACTAGTCAGCTATAAAATCAAAACAAAGAATTCTCGATCAAAATTTTATTCCAGTCACGCCAGCGTTCATCCGAATTCTGAACGCAGTGTGATGTGCCCTTGACAACCATGCCACAACGCGTTCGGGCGGGCGTAGGCCTACTTACATAATTGTCCAATCACGCAGCGTGGGGTCTTGTTGATTAGGGCCGCGATTGGTCAATTACCTTTTGTTTACAAGAACGTCACACCTTCCGGTTTTACTGCGCCCTTGCCGACGCGATTGACGCGCTCACGCACGCACAGTATGCCCCAGACGCTGGGACACTGAGGAATCGTATACGATTTGATCGAGAATTCTTTGTTCTGATTACTAAGTCTAAGATTGATTTAACTCAACCTATTTCATTGCATATATTTCAGGCTGAAACACCTTACCAACATTAGTACGCTCTAAAACTACTTGTAATTCGGGAATCGTAAGGTCTGGTAGCTGCAATTGCTTGCCGTAACGCTCGAAAAACGAGCATAAAACGGCAAAATTTGGATGCTCGTACACGATCGCCATTATTTTGAATTTTATTCCCTTTTTCACACGTTGTTTCTATAACTTTATGACTACCTAAAAAGGAAATAGAAATTCATCTGTTACATAATTTTCTTCTTCATGTTAGTAATTCATGGTTAATTTGGTGTTAAATTGTCTGTGTTATTTAAATTTGCCATCTTGTTATCAACAAAAAGGACAGGGGGTCGTGAGGGAATCTACTCTGGAATTGAAATTATTTTTAAACACCTCACAACAGTAATTGGCTTGTAGAGGGCGTGCTGTAAATTTAAAATACCTAATTACAGAAGATGGCGGTCACGCGAAATCCTAGTGGCAATTAGGTTCAAGATGGCGGCAGATAGTGTAAACATGCAACGTAAACGAGACGCTTCAACACCTACCAAATCAAGCAATAAGAGACTTCACTCCGATTTAAACCTATCCATATGCCAGTTACAAGGTATGGAAGATATGGACAGCGATAATCAAGATAAGCCAGACTCTCTTGAGGATATAATCAAGAACTCTATCGCTAAGTTCATGCCAAGCGTACCACCAGTGCAGAATTCCACAGCTAGGTCAAACTCAAATGCTAGTACAACAACAAGAGCTAGCAAAACCAAGGATAAGGGTCAACAGGGTTTGGACATCGACGAGGTTGTTGCAAATGTACTTAAGCAGCTTATCCCTGTAATAGTTTCAGCAGTGGCTTCGGCAGTAGAATCGTCCACCAAAGCAGCGATTTCCGCAACAAAAGCTGCCGTGTCCAATCGTGATGACAAGTTCCAACAACTTGCACTTTTCGCCAGGTACGACAACGACAGGCAAGAGCAGTATAGTAGGCGCGAATCTATCCGCATTTCAGGCATTACTGGTGGGGATACTGAGAATGACTTGATCTCAGAAGTCATCAAGATAGGTGAGAAAATGGAAGTAAATATCAAACCTGATGATATTTCAGTAATCCACCGTGTCGGCAGGTCCATGGATAAATCTGGATCTAGACCCGTTCTGTGCAGATTCGTGTCTAGGCAGACAAAGGAGAGTATGATGAGGAACAGGAAAAAGCTTAAGGAGGTGCCGGAAACAAAGGGAAGGTATTCATCAATGAGGACTTAACCCCCCTCCGTGCTAAGCTACTAGCATATGCTAAAGGTATTGAAGGTGTGCGCCGTGTAAATACTGCGAATGGCAGGATTCACTGCAATCTCGCTGACAGTTCACATCACATCCTTGAAACACCTGATGATCTGTTCAAACTCGGTGTTAATTCTATAGACTTAACGAGGCTGGGCCTCAGTCATTACATCATCTAGGACAGGCCAGGCCCCTCCAAGCTCAACTCTGATCTTAACGAGACCAATGGAGATAATACTAAATCATCTATAAACACAACTCAACCTATTGACAATCATAAATCACCTGTTACTACTACTCAGCTTTCGGATCATACATACTCGCTAAAAACAAATAAAACTCTCGCTATTGCTTCACTGAATGTCTGCGGTCTTAAAAGTAAGCTGGACTATGGAATTTTCATCGATCATATCAACAAATTTGACATTATTTGCATATCGGAAACCAGAGTTAATATCCATGACAGCGTGAACATACCCGGTTTTGAATACATTCCGCTTAAAAACAAGAACACTCTACATAGATTTGGTGGTATTCACGGTGTAGGTGTGTTTGTTAAAGACAGTATTGCCAATTATATCACAACAATTGACGACTGTGCATCTGACTCTGTTTTATGGTTAAATCTTCATAAAGATTGTATTGGTTATAACATGATTATTGGTGCTGTTTATATCCCCCACGAGGGATCTATTTACTATGATAATGAAGTATTTGATGTTATTTGTTCTGATATTATTAATCTTAATTGTAAATATGATAGTCCTATTTGTCTTACTGGCGATTTTAATGCGCGAACTGGAAATTTGCATGATTTTGT
Organism: Ophiura sarsii; assembly: GCA_035610835.1. Taxonomy (NCBI): domain Eukaryota; kingdom Metazoa; phylum Echinodermata; class Ophiuroidea; order Amphilepidida; family Ophiuridae; genus Ophiura; species Ophiura sarsii. The sequence continues at coordinate 70,384,955 of CM069449.1, read as the reverse complement.
CACTTTAGAAAGAGTTAACGATTTTGATCTCCCTCTGGCAAATTGTTCATTTGCAGATTCAAATGCTAACCTTGAGGCACTTGGTATTAATATCACTAGAACCAACAGCGATAAAAAACCAACAATAATGGTACCAAATTAATTGATCTTTGTAATAATTTTGATTTCAGAATACTCAACGGTCGAATAGGAAGTGATAGCGCTATTGGTGATTTCACTTGTGTTAGCTCCAATGGCAAAAGTACCATTGATTACACGTTATTATCATCTTGTTTACTACCTAAAGTAAAAGATTTTAATGTTGATATTCTTGACACATGTTTGTCTGATAAACATAGGACTATTTGTACAACACTTGGTGCTGTTAATAATATGTCTTCAACTTCAAGTATTACTAACATACCTAAGTATGTAGGTGCTGATAACACAAGGTCAAATAATTCTACACATTGTATTAATAACCACAGGCACCACTTCCAAGGTGTCAAAACTGTCAAAACTGTCTGGAATCCAAGTAAAGCAACTGACTACAAGAATAATTTTAACAATACTGAGCTTGATAGCTTCCTTGATAAATTGAATAATATGCGTCCTAATGATACCAGCCAAAATGTCATTGATGATCTTAGTAATACTTTGTGTGATTTATTAATTTCACCAGCTGTTAAAATTAAAGTTGCTAAAAATATTGTCAACTCTAATAATGGTAGTCATTTTACTAAGAGCAATGTTTGTAATAATAAACTTAATAAGCCATGGTTTAATAACTATTGTAATCGTAAACGATCTGATTATATCAAACTCAAAAATAAGCTCTCTAAAGACAAGTCTGTTATCTCTGTTTCTAAACTTAAATATGAAGCCAAGAAATACAAATATGTGCTTAAAAAAGCTAAACAAGATTACTATAAAAATCTTGCGTCTGAAATTAGAGATCTTAAGAGTACTGATCCTAAAAAGTACTGGAATGTTATCAATAAAGCTGAAAATAAATCTAATAATAAAAAATGTAAAATTGAAATGGATGACTTTTTCACCCATTTTAATAATCTGGGCAATGATCACGATATTGCTAATAATACTTTTGATCCAACTGAAATTAAACACTCAATTAACGAATTTATTAATAACCCAATTTCAACTGAGGAGGTTATCAAGATCAAAAACAAACTTAAAAATAATAAATCCAGCGGTCCAGACTTTATTATAAATGAGTTTATCAAGAATTGTCCTCCACTTGTTATTAACATCATTACCAAACTTTTTAACATTGTATTGGACACTGGTATTATTCCTAAAATGTGGTGTCTGGGTTACATTATTCCTATCTATAAAAACAAAGGGTCAACCGAGGATCCTAATAATTATAGAGGAATTACACTCTTGAGTTGTATTGGTAAATTATTTACAGCCGTCTTAAATGCTAGACTAACAAATTATCTTGATGGAGCCGGAGTTATTGGCGAAGACCAAGCTGGGTTTAGAGCTAAATACTCAACTATGGACCATGTTTTTACTCTACATTGCATTATTAATCTTTATCTTAGTAAAAAAAAGAAATTATATTGTGCTTTTGTTGACTACAAGAAAGCTTTTGATTTAATCAATAGATCTGATTTGTGGTCAAAACTAATTTCAAATGGTATCAATGGTAAAGTTATCACAGTCATTTATAATCTTTATAAGGAAGCAAAATCATGTGTTAAATCAAACAACTCAATGTCAGATTTTTTCAGCTGTAATGTAGGTGTTCGACAGGGTGAGAACCTATCTCCACTTCTCTTTTCAATTTTTCTGAATGACCTCGAGACTTCTTTTAGAAATGATGGTGTTTCTGGTTTAAACTATATCAATGAAGAAACAATTAAACACTTAAGTGATGACGATGTTGAAATGTGGCTGAAATTATATGTTCTTCTTTATGCTGATGACACCATTATTTTATCTGAAACTGTTGATGATCTACAAAAAGCTCTTATTTCATTGCATAAGTACTGTAAGACGTGGCACTTAGCAGTTAATGCTAGCAAAACCAAAATTGTGGTTTTTAGTCGTGGCAAGCTGAAAAAGAAACCAACCTCTTTTAATTTTGGGAGTGAAACAATTTCTGTGTGCGATGAATATACATATTTGGGTGTAGTCTTTAACTTTAATGGTAGTTTCAAAAAAGCAATTTGTAAGCAAGTTTTACAAGCTAAACATGCCATGTTTGCACTTCTTACTAAGGCTGCAAAACTGCATCTTCCTACCGACATTACATGTGATTTGTTCGATAAGATGGTCTTACCCATCCTTCTTTATGGTTGCGAAGTCTGGGGCTTCGAAAATCTTAACCATATTGAATGTTTTTATAGAAACTTCCTCCGTAGACTACTCAAGGTTAATAAATTGACAGTTAATTGTATGCTTTATGGTGAGGTTGGAAAATATAAAATTTCCAGCATCATTAACAACAGAATTGTAAACTTTTGGAGCAAAATTGTTACTGGTAAACAGTCAAAATATTCATATAGACTCTTCAGCCTTATTAAATGCATGCACGATTCTGATACAATTTTGTATTCATCTAAGTGGATCAGTAAAATCAAAGAGACTTTGGATCACTGTGGACTCAGTAATATATGGGTATCACAAAACCACCATAATTCTATTTGGTTGAAAAATGCTCTAGCCCGTAGAATTAAAGACATTGATATACAAAATTGGTCGAGTGAAGTTGAAAGTAATAGATTTTGTATTAATTATAAATGTTTTAAATCTGATCTTTCATTTGAGTTTTACCTTAAGGAATTAGATTTTAGTAATAGACTAATACTTACTAAGTTTAGATGTGGGAACATTAAATTTCCTAATAATTTAAATAGATTTAGCATAGATAACATGGACAATATTTGCAAGCTCTGCCGAAATGATATGGCAGGCGATGAATACCATTATCTTTTAGTATGCGATTTCTTTAACGCTCACAGAATTAAATACCTGCAACCTCACTTTTGCAGGCAGTCAAATGATACCAAATTGCTTGAACTTCTTAACTCAAATAACAAAATGGTGCTCATAGACCTATGTAAATATGTTAAAGTTATTTCTTCAAAATTTACCTCATAATACCTTGCATTTATATTTTATTATTTTTTACTTCTTGTGTGCTTTTTTATATATTTTATAAACTCTTTCCGTTGTTTTAGATAGTTTGTTCACATGTACCAATATTTTATTTTAATATTTATGTCTGTTTTATCGTTGTACTTTGCGCTATAGCGCCATCTATCTTTATTTTGTATGTTGTTTATATCTCTCATACCCGGAAGGGGTCGATAGAGATCGAAATAAAAGTTCAAAGTTCAAACTTTGAACGGAAATGAAATGAAAGACCACCAACAAACCTACTGGATTGAATGATAAACAAAAATGCGTCCCGGAATTCGGGCATACGTCGTGTTGCTTGTAAAAAAGCCGTTATTTTCCTCTACATTGCAATTATATTTCAAATATAAAATTCCAAAGAAAAAAAGGTATTTGTATTGTATAGTATTAATCAAAATCCCAATATTTAACAGATAAAACAATCTGTGTTCTATAGCTGAACTTGGTAGTTTTGTTAGTGTTACATGCCAGAACCGTTCCACCACATGTAAGTTCATTTGTGTATTGAATTTTCTGTATAAAATAAACAAACACGTCGCCCGTTGGTTTTTATTCAGTGACATAAATCCTTATAATCATCAATTTACAATGGAAGTGGGAGGAGTAGATTTTTTGACGAATGTCGACTTTTTCGGTCCATTTTGTGAGAATCGATGACCTCGATTATGGTGCGTAGTAGTTTGTGACATGTAACTTGGGTATCTAGTAGTCAACATCTATTACTGGCATTGTGCTGTAATTACAGTGGTGGACTTGTCTAGTTCGTTATCTTCTTTATTTGTTTATTGTCCCTGATGAAGTGTGGTATATCCACTTGAAACGTCGGTATTTATTGTTCCGTTATATCTTTGTTGTTTTAGTGGCACAGCAATTTATGGTTAACTCTCATGAAAACAGTGCAAAATGAACTTTTTGATGTCTTTGGTCTATTTCTGTGTTATGCAATGTTTTCTTGCTTGAAAAACTTCTTTTCTAGATAGATATTGATGTTTTCTACTTGGATCTATATACTTTGATATACTTCTGAACGTGTTTTCACTTAAAAAAATGCCCTCATATACCCTAAATTAGCGAAATTTCCATGTCCGCAGCATAAATGTATATTTTGCCTTTATTAATTACAATACAAATAGGGCACCATTTTCTACAAGATATGTCATAATTTGTAGGGAACATATAGCGATGTTCCATGGATAGAAAAAAAATGCACATCTTTTACGATGTTTACCTGTTTCAGTTTCATATATGTTGTCCGAGATGTTGATGTTTATTACGTTACCTGCGACATATTGAGGATCAACATTGTTCAAAATTAACATTTAAACATTAAAATGTACATATTCTGAATCTAAAAGAACATGGGTGTTGGAAAATAATATTATCAAAAATCTATAGCAGCATGTCTGACCTTGAGAAGAAATCAAAATGCTGAAAAGCATGCGACCTTGTTAAGGATGTTTATTACGTTGTTGAGATTTCTCCCGAACTATGTATCAAAACACACTTTTTTGTTAAAAACCAATTTGATACATATACATAGACTATGTGGTTACTTGGAACACTCGCTAGCTCTTTCCAGATCGTCTACATGGTACTTTGAGTACGAAAAACGTTTACTACGTTATCGTTTATTACGTTGTCGAATAAATCGACAGAGAGACAGCTGCTCTCTACGACTGTATTAAACAAAGATACGTGGCAGGCCCTTTTCGCAGGCGTGCATGGGGGATACTCGATGAAAGTACAATGCAAAAAAACCACGACGAATGGTAAGAATTCCTCATTTTTTCTTGTAAGTAATATGAACATTAAGCTGAATGACAGTTGAAGTCATTATAGATCTCTTAAGCACATTGAAAATGGACCTATGATATCAGAATGGGGTTAATAATGTGAAGAAATGCAGTAGGTATCGTTAACATCTTCATTGATTGCTTTGTATATACGTTATAAGCCAGCATTAGGCACTGTTGCAGTTGCCAATAACGTAATAAACGGGATAACGTAACCAACCTCATTGTCTAGTCTCATGTCAATGTTGGCGTCAATTCAGTAACTTTCATGATTGATGTACTTGAGTATCATACATTGTATCCAATGTTATAATTGTAATATGTGGACTATTCTATGTGAGGACTGAAACAGCCTTATAATGGACAACGTAATAAACTTTCCATCATTTGATAAATATAATTGCACCCTGTTCATAGTGATTCAACATTTATTATGTGTTTATGAATGTTAACTTAGTGTACATACATATTGTCTCACATACTGACACAATCTCATTTGTTTGCATGCTTCAATGGTGCATAGTTCTATGGCTATTGGATAACGTAATAAACCAATTCGTATAATTGTGTGAATAAATACGGTATACCTAGCTGAAACAGCTGCAATATATGTCATTAACTTTGTTTTGTTTTTGTTATCTTTATTATACAGAAATATGTGCCACACAGTGCAAAAAACCAATGGCGATACCGGCAGAACCAAATGCAACAGTGGAGACAAAAAGGTCATCAGAGTACAATCTTATTAACAATTCTACTACCATCATTTTAAATAAAACAAATCAATATCTTACTAATTTTAAGAGATAAAAGGCTATTCAATATTTAGTGCTATTAAAATTTACATAAAGGTAATAATGTCATGGTCTAACAACATATCTGTAAAGTGCCATGTTACATCTGTCGATTTAGTGACCATGTTTATTACGTTATTCACCATATTTACCCTACATCAAAAGAGCAAGTCGACAATATATAGAACTGTCTTTTAGTGGACTTTAGGCAACCTAACTTTTACTAAAATACCATTTACAAGATATGTCTGTGTACAAAATAAACTGACTTGGTCGATGTTGAATATATTTGTTTACATGTGTTTGTATATGTTTATTACGTTACCCACCCCATAAAGTCCGAATACCAATGCCAGCGTTTTTGGTAAAGGATAATATTTATTGTTTCTGAGCTAACTTTTAAAAACACATTATAACGCTTGGAAAAAGATACGATTAAAGATATATTTTATACTTTGCACAAAGATATTCATTTTGGAAAACCGTGCATTTTTTTAGTTTTAAAGCTGAGGTTCAAACAGTGATGTGAAGACCAAAAACAATTCATAATACTTGCAATTTACAAAATTACATTGCATTTTGTTCGCTGTAATTGGTAGAAGTATGCTTTCGTAACTATAATGTTGTGTTTTTGGCATCACAGTTTGTAAACTCGTTCTGATTTAGAGCTGATAGGAAGTATATAACGTAATAAACATGGAGCAAAAGCTGCAAACAAGTGATATTATAATATAAATTCAACGTTATATTGTACAAAAATGCAATGAGTGTTGTTCACAAAATTTTAAATCTAGTATCCATTACATGTCTACTATTAAAAAATAGTGTAATAAATAAAATTGGAGACAATTTTTTTCTTCAACTTCTGAAATCTCATTTGCACTATTTTCATGAGAGTTGACCTTATATTGTTTGTCCCAGTGCATTTAATTCCGTGTGTTATTGTGTTTTGTTGTTGTTGTTATTTATCTGTTTCATCGTGTTATTCTCCCTCGTTATTACCCGTTTCCCCACACCCTGTATATCTTGCTTTTACTCTTGCAACGTAAATATTGTGAAACAAATAGACACACAAAAAACAAAAAAACAAGTGACCACGGTGAGAATGAGAGGTTCGAACTCACGCGTCGAAAAAACAATTTGTTTAAAAGTCCAATGCCTTATTAAGCGGCCACGCTGATATTATACAGATAATACATGGTAGAGGGGAAATAGAGCAAACTATTTTCCTCGAGGTGTACTGGCCGCACGGGCTTCGGGTTCGGGGTGATAGGTCCGTAGCCAGTTAGGCCCTATACCGAGGGGAAATAGCGTGCCCTATTGCCCCGATCAGACCATGAAGTATTTATTTTATTACACCTTACTGTGACTCTTGGGACGAGGTTGTAGGGAAATAGTACTTGTGATAGAAATTGGCCAATGAATTGCCATGATTAGTTCATGAATATTTATGAGGTGTAATAAACTTCTTTTATGACGTTTTCAGTGGCGAAGAATTATTAGATATACCTAAACTTATTTAAATTCTCATTATCCCCCCCCCCCCTCCCCCCCCCCCCCCCCCCCCCCCCCCCCACCGCCCATTTTCACCCTCTGGTGACTAGATGACCTTCAAAGCCATTCTTGTTAAATAACATGGGTCTAAAATCTTTATTTTGCTATTTTTCGCCGAAATGTTAGCAACGTCATCTATCAACTATGGGAAGGGAACATTATGGGTTTCTGGTAAATGTGATCCAATGCGAGTAAATGTGGCACAATGAGGGAACTATGAATATTTGAGTTATTGATATCATGATAATAATTTAAGGAACGTTCTGGTTACCAAAGTCAATGTTATATCACATTCCTAACCAAATTTACAGGTTACGGAAAATCCCTTTGTTTTATAACATCAAATTCAAATTGTCAAGTTATGGACATTTTTGGGTTTGGTTAACAAGTCAATGGAGTAAATGAAAATGAAATTCCTTAAAATTTAGTTTTACTCTTTATTTTCATGAATTTGAATCTTTGGATACAAGATATGTAAAAGACCAGAAATAAGACTTTTTGTGAATTTGACTCATTTTGATCTTGTCCCACATAATTATTTGCTCTTTTATTAAATTAACTACTGCCGCATTGTGCCTCATTGACTCATCTGCTCGTGATGCATGGGTAACATATGGGACCATTTCCCCCGAAAATTGGTAACTGTTTGGTTCAATTTTCATTTTGCTGGCTGCACATCAATACCACAACAATATCCGAGTAGACCTACCCCCGCCCCACTCCCGGTATTTCCCCAATAATCAACTACATCATAAGGCTAGATTGCTAGAATATCATCAAGTATTATTCATAATATTCCCTAATATAACTATCCCTTTTCTACCATATAATATGAAATTTCGAACAAGACACGTGACTAATTTAAAATTACCGGACATGTTCAAGAACTGTTATATATATAACCTGCAAACAAAATATTTAGCACGGCAGATTCAGTTCCATCGGACTGCGTCAAAAAGGTTGGCAAGGACGAGTGTTCGTATAAATCTTTTCTCCAGTAATGAGAATTTGTTGACCGGACCGCCCTGAGTGAGCGTCCTTCACCTTTCCACATACGTAAATTGGGGATTCCCCGCCATTGTAAACAGAGTGAAATTCCCACGAACTAACACAGTAATATAAAGAAAATGACACGTTTCCTTCATTTATCAACGAATATTTCTCAACTTTATTACCGGATTTACAAACAAATACGAAATAAACGAGGTTTTATCATCCGAAGAAACACTGTAAATTCTACTCGTTTAACGCAATTACGCAAAATAAGCTTAACACACAAAATGTCACTTTTGAAATCGTAAATTTACATCACATTACCATTTCAAATCGCTACAATCGTTTAAATTTTAATAAAAAACAGATGTAGCTAGCATCCTGTCTATTAACATTGGTAGGACTAAATCGAAAGTCTTTCAAATCGCTGTGTTTCACTGCCTATTTTTACGCGTTTTGCGCGGGCGATCGTGTGTAAATCTCACCGTATTTTCAGGCGCAGACTACGGGCTACGAGCGGCCTGCTAGAGCGGAAGCCCAACACCCTCTTTGCAGCATCGTTACCCGGCAATACGTTACTAGCAGAGTGGGTCGGTTTTCGCTGGAAAATCTACTGTTTATTTTAGTTCTTGTTATTTTGATATTAGTTATGTCATTAGAAAAACATCTAGAGGTTTTAGGAAAATTGTGTAGGGTATGTGGGGGGAGACTACAAGCTAAAAAAGACAAGGGAAAGAAAGAGTGTCAGCCAGTACCAGTATGTGATTATATCAAACAATGTGATGCTGTTTGGGGTATTAATGCATGGACAGATAGTGATCAAACGCACCCCACCAATATCTGCCATCTATGTGCAAGGTATGTTAGACACCATGACAATGGAACTCGTGCATTTGGCAGAGCAAAGGCTCATCCAAGCATCAACTGGGGGGTGATGAGCCACCCCCGAACTAGTCGCAGTAACATGTGTCTCAGGACTTATAGTACTGAATCAGTAGTTGATAATGTCCAGATGTTAATGATAGATGAGATTCGCAGGTCCTACGTTACTAGGACTACCCCCGAACTGGCATTTGTGCTGTGTGTAACAATTTTTTGCTGCAATCAAGAGGAATAAGAGTACCAAAACTTTCATGGGCATCGATGCCCCTCACTGAACTGCCGCCTTCACATTCGCCACCAACACCATTTAGCCTCAATGAGGATAATATTTTTCTTTACCATGACACATCAAGTAGACCATCGATATCGCTCGACATTGTTGGTCGGTCTGAAGAGGAGAAGTCAATGTTAACTTGTAGTATTTGTCTTTGCATCGTCCACGAACCTGTCGAATGCCCATGTCAACATAATTTTTGTTCGACCTGCCTGACTCAATATTTTCAATATGTCAAATCTACAACCGTTCCGTGTCCAATATGTGCATTACCGATATCATTTCATCACATCAAACCAAGTCCAAATTACATAACAATTCCTCTACGTCATGTATCCGTTTGCTGTTATTCATGTGGAACATTGGGTATGCTTGCCAACATCACGAACCACATCTGTAAACCCAAGGTTCATCAAATAGTCATTCCATGCCCATGCCCATCATGCGTTTCAAAAGAACCAACCCCGGAACCAACCTCACCATCTGCGACCGCAATAGATGCTGTAAGCAGCGCCACCCAACTATTAACACAATTGGCGAAACAACACACAAAGGGTTCAAAACTACCACCATCCATTGAACGCATGACAGACAGATGGATTCACCTGAAGTTGCAATGCACAGAGCAACCAACAGTAACGCTACAAACAGGAGGAACGGTTAGTTTTTACCTCATATTTTTAATTTCTAAGAAATTAAATAATCAAAAGTTTGGCATAAAATTCTGTTATACCCCTTCACACCAACATCGGTTAGTATGCGTCGTTCTTAAAAATCACGCACTATGAATACCCCTGTGAAGGGTATAACAGAATTACTCCAAAAGTTTATATCAATTAAAATTAATTAATTGCAATTAATTAAAATTACAAATCAATCGATTGCAATTAATTAAAATAAACAAAAATAAGAAATGGGGGCATCTGTTGTATCCAATATACATTCATAAGTCCACAGCGGAATAAAAGCATAGATTCCTATTTATTTACATATTTTGCAATAAGCAAGATTTGTATCTTGTCTCATAGGATGGTGTAATGTTGTAAATTGTATAACATGAACATGTACTGTTGCATCATCTGAGCAAAGATCAGATCAAATTGTTTTAAATCTGACACTAAAAAGCTATAAAAACACATTCATCTTTTATACACAACACTTTTTATTATGCATGTACATTATGTAACATTAAATTGGCTATTATAATTATATTCAATTCTATACATAATTTATATATAAAAAACATTAAAATTATTTGTTTAAATAAAATTAAAATGATTATCTTCAATTCAAGTTCAAGCACCATGCAATCTGGAATAGAAAGCTTTGTTGTTTAAATAGAGATCAAGCAAATAATACAAAGCATGAATTTAATATTAATAACACTTGAACAATCTTTTTCAAAGGTATCATCAAAAACAATGTACACCAAACAGACTGAAATTAATCCTTGGCCCCGTCCTTGGCCTTTATAGTTTGTAGCATGTTTGAATACACACAACTTGAGCATGTACATATGTACATGTACACTGTATGCACACAGTTGTATGCAGAGAGAAGGGGGTTTAAAAACTGCCAATCCATGTCATGTCATGTGAATCCATGTAGCAAACAGCTTGATTGTGCATGCATGGCTAGTCACCATGGAGTGCACCGCTGCACCCCAAACATACATGTATGGCCATAATGAAACAATTTCATGTTTATGTAATAGAACTACCGCAATAATTATAAATACAAAGTCAATCCCATGAGCACAACAAATTATACACATTGTATACTTTCACAACAAATTATGATACCACCCATTTTATCTTCACTTTTTAAATTATTAGTTTAGTTAGGTGAAGAAAGAAAAAGAAATCCTGTTCTACGGCTCACGAGTCGGAGACCTACATGTATTCTTAAATTGGCGAAAAAAATTTCACATGCAAATGATAACCGACCCAAATATTTTTGGTTTGTCAAAATATAGCAATATTTTACAGATTTGTTTAATTTTTTTGGTCATTTTTTTTTAAGGGGAAAAAAGTTTTTAAAAAACACTAATTTAACCGCCCGTCTTGCGAGGTCCGTTTGCCTGTAGAACAAGGTTTCTCTTTTTCGTCGCCTTATTTACAGTAGATTTATTTGTTATACAGTTTTTAAATTTAATGCGCTATTTCTCAAAATAAAGATGGTGGGAGAAGCATTTCTATTTACATTTAGGCACTTCAGGCACAACAGATGTATAAATGAATTATAAATCCTATGAGTGTTGTTTCACCTTCTTTTCATGTTGTTAATAGCCTGTACAAATACAACGAGTGGTAACCCCCCGTAAATCCAGTGATGATGTATGCAAATCATATCAGAGGAGGCGCTCACTGATGATTAATGAATTTAGATGCAGAGTATCAGGTGGGACTCCAGAAGTTCATCATGACAAATCCAAGTTTGACGCTGAACTTGACGTTGACTCATCCATCGCTATGATGAGGCAAATACACTTGACATGGGAAGGACTGACCACAATGCGCAGGTAATGATAACCATAGGAATAGGAAAGGACATGGACCCTATTGCATAAAACTAAAAGTTGAGATTCAGTAGAGTGAAACTTCTTAGGTTTTCCAATTTTCAGGGGATTCGTTAAAGGTAGATGACCCGATCACATTCCGATTTTCAACTTGAAGTTTTCTATTCTACATAAAAGGTCATCCTTAAAAAAGTTGTGTTCCAAAGTTTGAGTTGCATAGCTCTCATGATTCTATTTTAGACGCACAAGATGCTGTGAACTGTACCCATTGAGTAGTACACAAACTATATCGGTGGTTACCACCTTTCGCGGTAATTCGACGTTATTTCATCGATTTCTCCGTAATTGTACCTATTAAGGCCGTCAAATTTCAGTATGATGATGAGAAAAATACGAGCTTTCATATGATATGAAAATCTCTGTATGTTTGAAATAATTCTGTGTTACGAAAATGTGATCGGGTCATCTACCTTTAAAGACATCATAATTTAAGTTCATGAAATAGGACCCATGTCATTATTTTACACCAGGATATACTCTATGAAGCTCAACATGTGCACTAGGTAGAATCCTTTAATCTTTTGAAGAGTTCAAAAATAAATGTAGATGAAGCAAAAAAACCACATCACATACATGTACTCCCTTATAGCTATTTTCCCAAATGTATGAATAATGAATGAGAGATGGACCTTTTAGGGCCTACATGTACCTACATACAATAAGAAGGCTATTTTGAGGTGCTTGATGAGTAGTTGTATTAAACATTGTAGAACTGTTTTATTTTATATATTCCTCTACACGATACAGATATATGACCTCCATTGGTGTCTCGATATCATCAGAAAGACAGATGAGGCGGAGACGAGATGAATTAGTGGACAACTGCATTGAAGGGAAAATGATGCCATTGATTTTCAAAACTGAAGATGCCAACGGATCTGGTGGATTTATCGCTAAGGAAACTCCATTTGTTTTTGTGAAAGATGTTCCTGAATTAGTCATTGAGTTCCTGGAGAGACACCATGAGTATGATAATAATATTGTTGCCTATACTCCCTGTCATAGTCCCTTGGACATAATTCGCGTTATTTTACGCGAGCTTATTCTGTTGTTGTTTGCGGGGCGCGGCGGCAAAATGCTTGACAGGCGCGAACAATGTCACGCGCCGTCAATCAAGGACGATTTCACGATTGACCAATTAGGATGTGTGATTATTTGTTTAACTCTTTCCCTGACAAATTAATTTTTGAAGAAATTGTGTATTTGCACATGCATGTAAATATCAACTTATAATTTGAATATGAGACTCTGTAAGGTAGTAAAACTATATATATTCTGAAAGCTTATGAATGGCCGGACACTTCTGTGAAAATTTCAACGATACCGGACTATCGTGGCGGTTGCCATGGTAACCGTTACCCAGCATGCAATTTTTGTAACATCTTTTTTTACAAATATTTAGTAGTCCTGTATGAAAACTATACTACTTGAGCCCTTCAAAATGCGTTCAAGAGATGGGCATTATAATTCTGAACATTTTGATATCAAACTTGCTGTAGTGGGTTATTGGGTTATGGCGCAACGACCAGAATCGTGTACGATCAGCACGACAAATATACCGTAAGCCCAAAATCCAAAATGGCCGCCATACAGGGGCACAAAAATTCAAATGCCTTCAATAACACTAAAAGGTATACCAAATTGTTCGGCTGAGCACAAGGATTCCAAAAAGGTATAGTTTGCCATACTTCCGATGTTTGGTTAACGAGTTATAGGGTAAAACATAAAAAGGTTGTGTTGACGCATTAATGCGTCTATGTCAGGTAAAGAGTTAAAGGAACCGGTACGCACTTCCATATTTACGCACACTCGCACCTACGTATTGCAATGCGCACCTACGTACGCAACTCGAACGTACGCACGATTTGATGGAATTATGTCCAAGGCATTATGACAGGGAGTATAACCCCAATCTAAACTCCTACAGTCCAGGGGTTAAAATACTTTTTTTGGCTATGAGGGCTATTTTGAGCAAATTCTACAAAAAAATCACCCCATATAGTACATTTTTACCACAGGACAACATTTTCTTAGGGGCTATTTTGTGAAAACTGGGGGCTAATCGCCCTTCACCCCTGTGTATTTCGAGCCCTGACTAACACATAAATATGTGATCACTGGATGGAACTGGCATTGGGCCGGCCAAGTAAAGGGTCTGAATGAGCTTCACTGACATTCACTTTTCAGCATAGAGATATACATGTAGTACTAGTAGTAGAGTGGAAAACAGATATATTGATATGAAGTCGAATATAATCTGCTTTTTAAAAAAAAGTATTTCATGACAGATTGACAGTGTTTTTATAGATTTGAACACAATCACAAAAATGACTGACAATGACAGTATGGTACATGTACATCAATTTCTAAAATTTCCCATGCAAAACAACAACAAAACCATTGGGAGACAGTGGTTGGATTCTATAACATGCTTCATAAATCATGCCGTTTTGGTTATTGGGTGAAGAAAGTGTAGAGCAAAGCTTGCAGACTGTCCATACACAATTAATACCCTATTAATTTGTACATGTTGACATTTTCAGGTTACAGAATTTGACCTGGCATGATGGCCTTGTTCCCGCTAATGAAATCTGGATTAAGATAGGAGGAGACAAAGGAGGAGCATCAATGAAGATGTTTTTCCAAATTGTTAATGTCCCTACCCCTAACAGATCCTCCAACACTGTTGTGTTTGCTGCCTTCCATGGTCCAGATTCCCCGACCAACATGTCGATCACGATGGAACCATTCATCTCTCAGATAGAGAGGTTGAAGAACATGACATGGAGGTTGGTACAATCTTGAATGTATTTTATAATAATAGAAAACTATGTATGTACCGTAAATGAAAAAAAACCAGACCTAATTCTTAAATACTTGTGAAACTCAATAAAGAACGCGGGACATCTCCTCCCCAGATTCTCTACATGCATTGCAATTGTAAATTAACATCAAAAATGTGTATTCACAATTTATTTCAATATGGTTCCTTGTGAAAATAACATCTCATTAGCTACCCCAAGTGCTGGTTTAATTACATACATATAGGGCCTACAGTACAAGAAATCGTCTGATCTGTTTTGGCCATTTCATCTGGCCTATGGTGTCTGAATAAATGACCCCAACTTTTGGATATGTGGCCTGTCGCTATGGGAAAGAAAACAAAAATTCACCCCAAATTTTGTGTGGCCTGGTACAACCTTAATGTTGTGTGGATAATTTCTTGTTATTACAGAGGTTTCACTTTCCGCTTACTTTTCTTTGGAGACTGTGAGCTGATCTGCAAGAGCTATGGGATACTGGCATGTAACTGTAAGTACCAAATACATGTAGGCCTGTTTTATTAAAAAAATGCCTCATGTATCTATCATTCCTGTCAAACTTAAACGGGATATTTTCACGCTTCATTAATGTTTTCGTTCCATGCAGTTACCGCAAAATATTTATTTTGTGCACATACATCTACAATGAACTTTCAAATCGCGCATTTAAAAACAAGTTGGTGGGCAAAGAATAGATAGGTTTTTTTCCTGGACAGTGGGCAAAGTTGTTTATTTAAACTTCCCTTAGTATCTAATGGTGCGTCCCTTAGATCTACACTTTTACTTTCCTATCCTGCAGCTATATATGCATGTCCAGTCTGTGAGGAGCCCAAAGCAAGATGGCAAGTGCCTCTTACAGAAAGACTCCAAGAGGGACCACATGCATCATCAAGGACGCTGGAAAGCCTGCATCGAGACTATGTGGATTTCCAAACGGACGGGTCACGAAAGGAGCGCTCCAAACTGATTAGCAAAAGTGTTGTGAGACCACCGCTGTTCCCAATAGAACCAAGAGATGTAAATATATTTCTATCCTTAATGCAGTGGCGTGCGCAGGATATTGTGACTGGGGGGGGGGGGGGGGGGGGGCACAAATGAAATAAATGAAATTCTCCCGACTCAGATTCTTCTATCAATTCCCCCGATGTACAAAATCCAATCAAAGCATCGTGCCAATTTATAACGACCATGCCTATCTCATTGCGCAATCATGCAAAGATATGTGATGTACGGTCGATCACCTAGACTCAGGCAGATGGATAGCCTTGAATTGAAACATGTGCAGACTTCTATTTATGATTCAGAGTTTTCATTTAAAACTTTAGTGACTTTAGTGTAGGCCTACTGTATATAATTCCCAGCAGTTCCCCTCTATCATTATCAAAGACCTTTTCAAAAGCAATCACATTACACAATCCAATGAAATCCGGTTTCAGACACTGATGACACCTTGAAACAAAATTATACCTTTCAGATTGCCATGCCAACACTGCATATTTCCTTAGGGATCTACCAGAAAATCTACAACAAGCTGGAGGAAAGCTGTAATCACATAGACAACTTAATTTATCATAATCGCATTGCAAACAACGACCCTAAAGGCAACTCAACCAACTTTCATGAAATGATTCAAAAGAAGCTTGATGGCAACAAAATCACCAATGATAACATTCAAGAAAAGCATGACCAGATAGAGGAACTGGAGGAGGAGATTCCATTGGCACTTACTCAGGCTAATGCAGAGGCAGTGAAAAGTATCTTTACAGCGATTCATCAACTTCGCCAGGATAAAATCAAATTGGTAGCTATCTTATATTTTACATCTGATCAGAGCATATTGAACTTGTATCGCATTTCATTGCTGTTTGTATGTTTGGGTATGAGCTGGTAAAACAACCACTATTATCAAAATAGGCAAATCCTGGCAATAACCCACAAATTGTTGTGTGAGCATTGATCACTGGAATATAGTATGATCCTTTAGAAAGTCATTTGGTCATGCCTGGTCAGCCTAGAATGTTTACATTTTTGTCATCCATGGCCAAGAATTTTACAAAATAGCCCACAAAAAAATATCAATCAATTCCAAAAAGTACACACCTGAGGCTACTAAAGTATCAATTTTGTTTATGGGGCTATCCCCATATAAATCAAAAGTGTATTTTGATCCCTCCCCCTAAAAATGTATACTTAAATCTAGTAAACAACACAACCAACAATTTATTTCAATGTACAGGAGGCCTCACTTGAAGATGAAATGAAGTTTGGTACAGGTCCTATTACAGCAGCATTGGACATAGATCTCAACCAGAACAATGTTAGCAGACAAGCTTGGCATGGGAATTCCTTCTGTGGTAATCATGTTCAGCAATGCTGTAAGGTAAGGTTGGATTTGGCCATACATGTATGAGCCACATACAGCTGCCATTGGTGAATGGTAGCTATGGGTGACTGACTTGTGTGCTAAACTGCCATTTATATTATTCATATGAATTTTTAAAAAGTTAGGTCCATCAATAGTATCGTAGTATTAGAATCAAAAATGTAGAAGTATTAATAAAACAGTTCATCTAATTCCTTAAAACAAGACTCTTTAAAATAAAATTCTACATACCATCTAATTAATTGATGTATGCAATAAATAAGGCCAAGTAAAACAAAACAACAGTTGATCGTCCGGACTTTTCAAAAAAAGGATGCGGGAGGGGCTTGTTATTTACTATTTACTAATTTTTCCCAAGATGGCCGCCGGCTTTTTGTAGTAAATATTTTACAGTCTGAGCCTCTTTATATTGTATGCATTTATTTAATGTACAGATACAGTTTTAATAAAGTTTTACTGGAGCAAATTAAACATTTAATAGTTTTACATGCAATTTTTTGAAAGGTTTTACTACAAAAGTTTAAAAAAAAGTAAATAGTAAAAAAATCAATGCGGCACGAAAAAAGGATGCGGGCGGGGACGATCAACTGTTGTTTTGTTTTACTTGGTCTAATGCAATTGATGTAACATACATTCATCCTTAACTTGTTATTTAAAAAATGGGCAAACCTGCATAATGCAACATACATCCTAGACTAGATACAAATCTTGCTAACGTGTGTGGTTACCCCACGCTTTATTACATTGTGGATTAAAGTCTATCATCATTTCATGAATGTATGTTGGATTCAACATTCGCCCAACAAATGTTAGTTGGTTTTCTACTTACCAAATTATTTTATAGCGGCACATGCATTTAATGTCATTAATGTAATCAAAACATTGTATAACTGGATTTCAAAAATGACATACATTTTTATACAATATTTTCTTTTCAAATACTATATATTGCATATAGGTTTTAAACTGTTTCCATGATCCTTGCATTACATTTTCATATATTCCATATTTGATATTCCATAATGATGTGTATTCCATTTCGTCCATTCATGGTGTGCAGGCTTTTCTCTCTCTCTCTATGTTCATCAGCTTGATCAAGTAAATTCAAATGAGCCAACCTCTTCACTTTCAAAAGTGTATCTACTTTTCATTTGATACATGTATATCTTTACAGCCTGATGTTATCAAATCACTTGTTGGTGTTCCAATGAAAGTCTTGAAAGAAGTTGAACTGACTGATGATGAGATGCCACTAGCTGTTTACAAGCAAGCCACAGAAATTGAGAGACGATTTACAAGCCTGATGTCCACATTTGCTGAGGTTCACCGAGGTATTAATCATGGTGGAAGCATGACTGAACAAGAGATCGCACAACTAGGTAAAACTATGCTCTTATTGTGACTTTACCTGATGATATTATTATGAAATGACGTCACAATATATATTCCCAGAATTGTGTAAAATATTGCAATAATGTAGCATTGCATTCTGTATATTTTTCATTTCAGAAACATCTGTGCAAGACTTCATGGAAACCTTCCGCCATGAACTACCAACAGTGCAGATAAGTTTAAAGTTGCATTTCTTGGAGGATCATGTTATTCCACAGATACGTCAGTTTCGTGCAGGGTTGGGTAAACTAAACGAGCAAGGAGGAGAGAGTAAACATGGTGTCGTCAACAGAGAAGAAAAAGCCAACTGTAACCTTAAGAGACAACCGCTTAAGTTTCTGACCACAGTAGTGAGGAATGTCTTGGTTGCTTGCCTGCCTAATGTCCTCTGCAAGATGCTGCAAAGAAAAAGAAGGTGTCAAGAGGAATGAGGTTGAATACCAGAGTATGACTTGTTGGTATAATTGTTGGCTCTCAAGTGAATGTATAGCCAACATGAACAGGGGGCATCAGTAATGACTCATCACAATAGATTGGGTTTGTGCACAACATCAAGGTTCCACCAAGGCTCAAGATAAGCGGGCGCTGGGCGATTTTTACCCCTCGGTCCTTCTGCCACAGCGCCTGATAATGCTGAAAAATAAATAACCGAGCGCTGATATTTTGTCCACACCAGCGCCTGTTGACTATCGGGAAGCTTGCCCAAGACATCAAATTTCGATTTTACAATGCTGCCACGCTGGATTTGATAAAAAAGTTAGCTCCCGGTAGACTGAAAGTAGCTCCCGGTTCTGAATAAATCCCATGATCCGGGCGCTACTTTTAAAAAAAAGTAGCTCCCGGTAAAAAAACCTGTTATCTTGAGCCTTGGGTTCCACTTACCCTAAAGTTTGTATTACCATGGCCCCTATTGCATTAACCATAAAGTGAAGTAAACAAGAAGAGCTTGCTTTAAACTCTTCTTGAGTCTGGTTATGAAGAATATTAAGAATTCTTCCTGAGTATGGGGTTAAAGTTTAACGAGGGACTGTTACAAAATAACAAACCTTTCTCAGAAGAGTTGAGTTTATGCAATGAATTAAAACCCTGCTGTATGCCTGTATTGGGAATAATACATGGCTATAGATAATAATATTAAATATCGAATGGCTTTACTATTCCAACATCTTTAATTTTGCTTATTGTCCCAGAAATTGGAATGCTTTCATCACCATGGAAATTGCTTAATTCTCATGAAATATACTACTTACAAGTAATTATCTTTTACCCTTTTAGTCATCATCAGGAAACTAATTAATGGAACCAATCAATAATCAGGTTTGCAGTTTGATTGAGTCAAGTTACAACTTACAAGTGGTATGAAAAGGTTTCAATCAAGTTCATTACTTACCATGGTGGTCAGTGTCACTGTGTTTTAATGATGATGTATAAATCTATAATTTTATTATACACTTTTCATCCAGTGCGCTGCGTGTCTACATACATGTACATCCGGGAGCTGTAAAATATAAGCAAAATGGTACAGGTTGTATTAATAGTGTACATGTAGGGTAAAGTTGCCAGTTTTCGGTCAGCGCCTATTTTCGGTCACTTGGTCAAAATTGTGTTAACCGCATCGGTCGTCGCCATTTTAAAAGTAATACCGGGCATCAACTATGCGGCGTTTTTTTATCCATCAGTTTATAACGACGAGGTCCTTTTCATTACTCGAATTGGGCAAAGTGATCGAAAATAGGCGCTGACCAAAAATAGGCGACTTTACCATACATCATTAATAGTCATAGTCAGTTCCAAATTGGTGAAACCTGTTTACAGCAGGTAATGAATTCAGGTAATGAAGAGCATTGCAAGCAAAACTCTTGCAAGGCGATGGCGCACAATGTCGCAGCGAATTTGTATGCTTGACGCCTGCGTGTGCCAAAATTGCACATACGCTTGGATAGATAAAAAGTGAATATTTCTCGCCAATTTGGAACTGATTGAACTTTATTCATACACTCTGTAGTTTCAGACCAATCAGAAATCAAGGAACTAAAATACACAAAGAGCATTGAAAGTGTAATGCACTGCCGCATGTTTGTCTTTCAATGCTTGCACCACGCTCTTTATTTTGATTCGTTGTTCAGGAATCGCAGGTTCACCGATTTTCACTGCTGATGCTGAAGCAATGTTTTTATTCATAAGATTTGTATAGTGACGTGTATGAATTAGGTCAATACATGCGTTTGTTTTGTTACTCGAAAAATTGGACAAATCAATGCGCAAATATTGATATGCTTACAATAGCACTCCTCTATGTGTTGTTTTGAGAAAAAATTGAGACAAATCAATGCACGCGCACTGATGTTGATGTGTGAATAATGGCACGACCCTGCAGGCCTACACATTTTATTGACCAGACTTCAAATACTTTGCCACTGCCAGTGCCATGGTGTTGCAAGAAAACCAGATTCGTTTCAATATGATATTTCCAAGTACTGCATGTCAAGAATATGTAATGTGCCCAAGTTTATATTATTTATCATAACATTTGTTATATTATTTGAAAAATGAATTAAAACAGAGTTGTGATTTATTAAAATTGTTCAGTGTATAACTAACTACAAATGTACAACTTACATGTCGTCAGCCTGCTTCGATAATTGCCTAACTCATTTTTTCTAGTTCTTAGAAAACAACAAAAGTATGAAACCTGCTACCTGTGTACCTGTTACTCATTTTGCATTATTGAATGGATGGCTATTCATTATGTGGAATGTTGATTGTATTGTTGATGCCTCAATTGGCGTGCATGGATGCACTAATCCAAGTCATATAGAAACAGATGAACACAGCCATACAATAATTTGATTAATTCCATGGATTTGTCAATGCAAATTCAATGCAAAATGAGTAACATGTTGGAGTGGTCTGGTGGCCCTTTTGCAACAAAACTCTTCATTTATCAACACTTTTGATTGGCCAATGGCTTAGGTATTATAACAGCATTTGCATAATGTAATGAAGTCATGATTTATGCAAAAAACTCAATTTTGCTGAAAAGTGAGTTAGGCAATTATCGAAGCAGGCTGGCGATGTAGCAAATGAAAGGTTAAAATAGGTTTAAAACCCATACAAACACAAAATTAAACAACAGCACACACATCAACCCTGGACCCTTTTCGACGTTTTTTTTGGACGTGGATGCGTACCCGCTTGGTATGTTCACTGACCCCCCCCAGCCTGGGGGCCCCAGGCATCAACCCTCAAACAACTTTTAATGTGCTACTTTTTGACTGATGAATTTACTGTACCATGATAATATATTTGAGCGAGAAACATGATTGCAAATTGATTGCAATTATTACTTTGATGTGAAATTACTCAGTCATAGTCATACTCATAGTTGGAAAAAAATCAAATGCAAAAATGAAATTCCATAACATGGGTTGATGATTGGTTGCAATTTGCAATGACATGCCTCGATAGTCAATATTAAGAAAATAAATTAAGGGTCCTAAATTAATAATAATATCGAAAGTCACTATCCCTTCTCAAACTTGAAACAGTAAAATAATTACTTATAGTATATAGTGTTCTCACAACGTCAACTTCAAGCAAAGAGCCTTCAATAGGTTCATTCCCACACACAGCCACCCAAACGGTTGATGTGATTTAAATGAAAACATCAACATCCTTTAATGTTTACAATGAGATGTCTTTGCCCATATAAGTCATAATTGATCCTGCGCGACCTTAATTGGTATCCATGGAGGGTTGAGAATGTACATGCAACACAGCAGATTCAATGCCCTTATAAGCGCTAATTGATAATAGTATGTATCAACGTGATTTTTAGATACATGGTTTGCTCGCGTCGAATGAGTGACACTTTCATCATCAATGTTTCAGATTGAATGAATTTGAATATAAATGGAAGCATGAATGCATGAAGTAAATCATATTAAAACATGTCGTGTGGGAAAACTTGTTTTTTTTACGGTAATAATTTTTATAAACGGGAAAGGGATTCTTCCACGGGATTGTTTTGGTCGGGCCCGACGAAAAACAGGTGAAATAGGCTAGCGTCCGAAATAGGCTAGCGTCCGATGGTTTTACTTTAGACTGACAATTCGACTAGTTTGGACCCTTTAAATTTCTAATTTCGTGTAGTTTTACTTGAACTTGAAGTAAAATAAGTACCTGGACCCATATTTTTCTCGATTTGGACACCTTTAAGTTGAATAGGCTGCAGCTGCAGATCAGCACTGACCCTCTGCTCTGGTTTGACCACCTCGTTCCCCAAATCAATTCAATGATAGGCAAAGGTGGTGGGGTGGGAAGGGGAGGGGGGGGGGGGGTGGGGGGGGGGGGCAGGCCAACGGCTCTCACCTTTCCTGGTTTTTATTTAATATAAATACGAAATATTCCAATGATATTATATGTTGTTTTGGTGTGGCCCTTCAACTTCAAGCAATTGCAATCGAATATACCATCAGTCGATGTCATGGACAATGTACCGTCTGTCCAGCGTAATAAAGGTGACAATTTAAAAATGTATTACATTTTCGTAGCTTACTTCACCGCCCCCACCCTCACCCACACCCGATTACTAATAAAACGTAAGCAGATGTTTCAAATCAACAATATGAATTGCGTACCTTTTCTGTCGTGTCGAGAAGTTCTGTTGTCCTGCATGGTATCACTTCGGAAGTCCATTAACATTTCCATGAAGTCAATCAACCCGGCCTGGCAAATCAACTGTGGAATTTAGCGTGTACATCTACGATGATTCACATTTTGTTCTGTCAAGGAACGTTTTTTGGTCGGTATTTAACAGCCTTGTACATTGCGACCTTAGTAATGTCCTACCGTATTTTTACAGTTAAATTAGAAAACTGCTGCTGCTGATTTGATCTCGATAAACGGCGATACGATCGACAGTGGAAATGCTTCATCAGTCGGTTTCTACACGCCCACATGTATACAAGCGGTCCGAATTGAGTGGGTGCATGTACATCAAATTTGACACATTTTGGAGAAGACAATGGGCGACAAATCGTGAAATTTAGTATATTTAAAATAAAGTTATCATTTTCAAATGAAGCAATTTTAAAGCTGCCTCTATCAGCTAACAAATGCCCGAATTTCATCAACATTGAAGCACTAACTTCGGAGATATAGACACTTGAGTTTTACGCACTGGCCAGCTGTGCGGAACACACGTGTGTTTGTTTACAATCTGTAGTACCGCGTGAAAGTGCATTGCCCCGGGACTTTCGTTCAGACCGGGCTGGAAACGATGATACTCGCCGTTGATGGCGGGCTCCTAATTTCCGTCTAATTAGGAAGCACACTAAGATTACCACCCCCCTCCCAAAACTTATAATTTTAGAAGCTTGTTCAAAGGCAAAGTGTACATCAATAAATGTTTTAATTGTAGAATTTCTCCTCTACCCATTCACTGTGTACAACGGGCAGGTCTATAATACAGTGAGTGTCAGTACGCCGTGGTTCAGAAAGTCACGGAGAGCCCTTGTTCCCGTGCATTCAGACGCTGCACCCTGAACACGTTAAATATAGTTGCAGACCTCATCGTAAAGAGTATATAGGGGATCATCCCGGGTCTGTTACCTGTACACAAAAACTCATGTCCCTAGGTTTCAGGGGCCGTCTGTAATAGTTTGTCATCCAACTCTAGCGGCCACCAAATTGAAGAATTGAATGGCCACTACTCCCGTAGCAAATTTTTGCGTTACCGTGCTTTGATAGAAAATTGGAAGGTCATTTCGGGTCCAGCCCAACTTCCAAATCCTGGGTACACCACTGGTTGTTCTCGCTCTTTAGCCGCTTTTATAGAGCACATGGTTCTTTACGGTGAGTCGGGGGACTCCAAATGTTGGCCTATCCCAGGACCCCCAAAAAGGTAAATCTGGCCCTGTCGACATGGTCGATGGGATTCAATTTATTCCCATTTCGTCCCATTGCCATTTCGTCCTCTCTCATTTGGTCATTTCCCATTCCACCCTCTTCCATCTCGCTGTAGTGAAATATATATATATATAAATACTCCCTTTTTTACAGTATACTTACTGTAACGGACTATCAGGATTGGGTGTGCGTATTATTATAGACAACAAGACAACCATATAGTAAAGTTTTTTTAAAACATACTTGTACGATTTACAGGTCTACCATTTGGATATCAAATGGTCATGGCTACAACCTGAATGGTTCCAAAATAATCATAACACCATTCGCAGACGACTTTTGTTTTATAACAGGGAACAAACGTACGCATCAGAGACTTATAAACAAAATCTCCGACCAAACTAAATCAATGGGTTTGAAACTAAAACCATCTAAATGTAGGTCATTGTCAATATGCTGCGGGTCAGCAAATAAGGTCGACTTTTCTTTGGATGATGAAGAGATTTTGACGATCGATCAAGGCCCACATAAGTTCCTCGGTTCCCTTATAACATTCAAAAGTAAACCCGCCGAGATTTATGAGTACATTCGTGACATGATAAACCAAGGTCTTGACCGTATCGACAAATCTCTCATCAGAAATGAGTACAAGATGAGAATCTATGCAAATTATTTCCTTCCATCCCTCCGTTTCCATCTTACCGTCAATGATATGTGCTCTACTCATCTTACTGATCTTGATTCTTTGGCCAACCGCTTTCTCAAGAAATGGTGTGGACTTCCTCATCCAGCCACGCTGGCCTTTATTCACATGCCTAAAAATGGGGGGGGGGGGGGGGGTGGGGGGGGGGGGGGGGGGGGGGGGAGGGGGGGGGGGGGGGGTTACGGCCCGAAAAAAACGCTTTTCAAAACGGGAAATGGGGTGTTTTTCGGAAAATTGGGGTAGGTCGAGGGCGTTTTCACAAAAAAAGGTACATTAGTAACAAAAAAATGTACATTGGTACCCAAAAAAGGTACATTGGTACCAAAAAAGGTACATTGGTACCAAAAAAAAGGTACATTGGTACAAAAAAAAAGGACCTTTTTCAGATAAGCCACACGGTTGCTCACATATCTTCGCGTTTGAAAGATGATGAGATCGTAAATCACTGCATAGACTCTCGCCTTGAGAGGGAGGGGGTTGGACTTCTAAAATATCATTTGCCAAAAAGTCTGAGGACATCTTTCTGAAATCCAAGCAAAATGCTACCACTATCAAATCATGTCAAAATGCTGCGAAAAAGATTATGAAGGAAGATGTCTCCGACTATTGGCACACCCAGGTAAAACCCTTGCTGGTTCAAGGTAGATTTTTAGACTTATTGTGCACTGAAGCCAAATCATATTATTGGGAAAAGTGTTGTTTATAACCTGCCAGTTGGCGTTTACAAATTTGTTGTCAATTCCTTGTGTGACACCCTCAACAACAAAGTCAATCTGAAACGTTGGGGGCAAATGTAACCTTTGCAAGAACAGGGCTACCCTCCACCACATTCTCAATCATTGTTCTGTCTCTCTTGACCAGGGCAGGTTTACGTGGCGCCACAATAACGTTCTGCACTACATGTAAGACGATGATGACTGGTTTTCAATCTCCAAAGACCCTCAAATTTTGTGCGACCTCCCAA
The DNA here is from genome assembly GCA_035610835.1 of Ophiura sarsii. NCBI lineage: Eukaryota > Metazoa > Echinodermata > Ophiuroidea > Amphilepidida > Ophiuridae > Ophiura > Ophiura sarsii. The sequence goes on along the minus strand of CM069449.1, from coordinate 70,358,766 downwards.
AATTCAAAAAAAGGAGCTCCACCATTCCTTCGGTTTGCACCGTCACAAACCTGATCCCCGATCTCTGTGTGTTCTGGGAGAATTCACGGAAACTGGTCATCATCGAACTCACAGTGCCCTTTGAACTCAATCTTGAGAAAGCGCACACAAGAAAATCTGACAAATACGCCGCTCTGGTTGCTGATATTCAGAACAATGATTTTGAGTGTGAGTTGGTCGCCCTTGAAATTGGTAGCCGTGGTTACATATCCCCTCACAATCTTGGTAGACTTAAATATATACTCAAACTGTGCAATAACCCCACTACTTTTTAAATGTTCCGGGACAACATCACCAAACTATCTATTCTGTCATCTTTCTCGATTTTCCATGCTCACAAGGAACCCACATGGGACAATTATCCAACTTTCAACGTGCAATCATAACGGTTTTACTGCAGGGCAGGTCCCTTTTATATGAATATCTATTTTTAATGTTTTAACACGTCTGTTTTGTTTATCATGTTGTGTTTAGTTTGTCCTCATTATCCCTGCGTTCGTCCACCTAAATGGAGAACTGATCTGGGATTTACATGTTTTCCTTTATTGTGTATCAATTCTGTATGTGTAACTTTTATGATGCTAAGTGATGTGATATATATAGACAATCCAATAAATATGGTCACAAACAGTCTAAATCGGGCAATTATTTAAAACCAACCAGAGCAAAATGAAGCTCATGAAAAGAGATCAAATTAAATTGATCCAAGTTTATTGAAACATGCCCTATACAATAGATAAAAAGGAGTAAAAAGCAGTTTCTATCATTATGCAAGTATAATCATAAATATATGATTCCTCCAGAAATTATACATTTTTTTAATACATCTTTTGTACTTAAATAAGAGCATTTTGGAGTTGATGTCAAATAAGTTGCCAAGGCTGCTATCTTGGCATAAGTGAGATTTTGGACCGAAAATGGTCCAGGACCATTATATCTAAAAAAGAAATCCTACAAATGTAATGAACTCTTAAGGAAAGCGGTCATGGTGAGGAAAAGAACTGCTGACGGCGATTGTTGGTCCAGCTAAACCTTACTAATACATCACTTATATCACACAATAGAAAATGCGTTCAATCAAATGAAGGATGGTTGATTGAGCGCGCCGTTCACATTGGGTTAAGAGATTGTTGTAGAGTCGCACACAATACCGCTTGCATGTAAACATACGTAGAACAATTACAGACTGCGCCAATGTCCAACTTGTTTAGATTCAAATAGTCGCCGCGCGCTGTTCAATTTTCGTTAGAATCCTCACCATGACCGCTTCCCTTTAAGATTCCTTCTAATACCCTTATTGGTTTTAACTTAATTCGGTTATAGGTCAATAATATTCCAGTGAGCTTTCTTGAACCATTCATTGCATTCCCGTATAAAATACGATTGATACAAGAAGAGGCGCTTGGCTATTGTATCGCTATAATCATGAAAAATTGTATTTTTAACGTATAACGGTTCTGACATTTTCATAAATGCTTCGGGCAAAAGCAATTGCTGGTTCAAGTCTCGGAATTTTTGTTGGGGCAGTCATTCTTGTGACGTTTTTTCATGTTTTCTTTCGGTATTCTATGATTCCCCCCCCCCCCCCCCAATACCGCATGTAAAGTATCTTCTCAATGGCTGAACTTTTTAAATGCATAATTTAGATATTTATATAATTGTTTCCATTAGGCCTATATAGTACTCTCTAAATATAAAAGAGTGGTTTTCCACTCTTTCAAGGAGTTAAATGCAGGACAACACGTTTTTGAGTGGAAAATCACTCTAAAAGGAGTGAAAGGGGATTTTATATGACAATGTTCCACTCTATTGAGAGTGAAAATTTAACTTTCACACTCATTTTAGAGTGGAACTTTTCCACTCTAAATGGGTTGTCCTGCGTTTTACTCCCTTCACTCCTTTTCGAGTGAATTTCCACTCTTTCCACTCGTTTTATATTGATAGAGAGTAGCATGGTGTCTGACATTCATTTTCAAGATGAAGGTAGATACGGATAGCGAACATTATTAACCAAAAAAAGTGAATCTTTATTGTTACCAAAAACGATGAATAACAAACAGGTTTGTGCAATTTGGATGGTCACAAGTAATATCAGTATGATTACTTGTCCTACTCCATAAACTACTGAACTACAAGTTTGTAAGGTCTGTTTAGCGTATTAAATATCTAAATATTGTCATGGATATGTCTCTCAAGTTGTGTCTTTCCACTAACCTGTGTCATATTTCAAATTATTTTGATATCGTTTGAGATCACTAGGCTATACAGGGTGAATCAACATGCACGGATTGAAACGGCAACTTAACCTTGACGTGTGCATTGAACCATGGAATTGTTTTTGTTTGTATAAAGCATAGTTAATCTAGCATATTTACCCAAAAATGAAAATAATCGACTGAAAAATAAGCAAATCGTGACAAGTTTTGTAAGCTGACTGCGTTTTTCCTATAGGATTTATACACAATAAAATTGATTTGGCTAAATTGGTCACATCATCTTATGTAAAGGACCTTATTTGTTTTTTAAAGATATTGTCCCTTCAATTTTTAAGATCTATTTTGAAGGATACTAGTCTTATGATTCCATAAAGCGAAACAATGTTCTAGGTTGACTCACTTTTGCTGAAAGTGTATCTCCATGACAAAAGCAGGTCCTCAAAGAAAAATGGATTATTCAGGGTGAAAGATGGCATGGAATTAAATTATAGTATAGTCACTTCCTAATTGGTGAGAAATGTGTGGTTATATCTTCCTGTGCGCAATTTAGGTGTAGGTACGCATCACAGATATATTGCACAGTTTCAATTAGCTGCAGTAAGACAGCTCTCCAATGTGGAACTAACTAACCTACACTCTTAGAAAAAATGGTTCGTTTAAAAACCCTTTTTTGTCCCGCGGGGAGCACCTTTTGGCCTAAAAGGTTCTAAAAAGAACCTTAGAATGGTTCTTTGAAGAACTTTCAAATTTTAAATAAGACCTAAAGGTATATTTACTTTTTTGTTTTTATGTAATATGCAAATTCAAGAGAAATGTAAACAAATTTAATCCTTTTCAACTGTTAAAAATCATTTCTTCTTGGCTAAAAACATTTTTTACCGTTTTACCAAGAACCATTGAGGGTTCTCCATAATTTTTTCCCAACAGGTTCTTGAAGCTTGAGGAACCATTTTCTTGGCTAAAGAACCCTTTTAGAACCTTTTTTGGTTCTAAAAGGAACCCTATAGAAATTTCATTGGTAAATATACCTTTATGTCTTATTTAAAATTTGAAAGTTCTTCAAATAACCATTCTAAGGTTCTTTTTAGAACCTTTTAGGCCAAAAGGTGCTCCCCGCGGGACAAAAAAGGGTTCTTAAACGAACCATTTGTTCTAAGAGTGTATAGCATAAATATCTCAAGGATTTTTACGACTTGATTCTGTAATAGAGTCTGAATTCTAGTTAACTCATGAATATCTTCACCAAGGGCAACTATGGCAAGATAGGAGACGTTTTAAAAGGTAAGATAACAAAAGGTATGAAAATCGTGCTATAGTCTATTTATCCATCACGAGACAGTGACGTAACTGCATATTCTGCTGAATACATCATTCTTGCAACGTTTAAAAAGTTTTAAAATTCATTTTGGTTTTGAAAACAAAATGGCTTCTTTCCACTATTGCAGTCTTTTTGACTCACCCTGTATATTTTAATATCTCTTGTTAGCAAACATTTCATCAATCATGGATTAGTCAAAGTTGTTAACACCACTATTCTCATATTTTCACATTTGAAGCATCGTTAAAGAGTATTTTTCTTGCTCTACTAGTATGTGTGTATAGGACGTTATCCAGAACACATCTTAGTAAAATCAAAGACGTCTTTGGTAAATGATATTTTTAACATATTATGGTTCATGATATTATCATAAATGCTTCGGGCGAATGCAATTGCTGGTTCAAGTCTCGGAAGTTTTGTTGGGGCAGTCATTCTTGTGATGTTTTTTCATATTTCTATCGGTATTCTATGATTCTTTTCGCAATACCGCATGTAAAGTATCATCTCAATGGCTGAACTTAAAGCTTCTTTTTAAATGCAAGTTCAGATATTGTCTATAATTGTTTCCATAATTTAGTAGCATGATGTTTGATATTAATTTTCAAGATGTAGGTACAGGTACGGATAGCGTAATATATGTATAACGACAAATGAAGAGCTGTTTTGCAAAAGGGCTTACATCCACTGCTGCATGTTACTCATTTTGCATTATTGAATGGATGGCTATTAATTATGTGGATTGTGGCTTGTATTGTTGGTGCCTCAATTGGCGTGCATGGATGCACTAATCCAAGTCATAGAAACAGAATGAACACAGCCATACAATAATTTGATTAATTCCATGGACTTGTCAATGAAAATTCACCAATGCAAAATGAGTAACATGTGGGGGTGGTCTGAAGGCCCTTTTGCAAAATAGCTCTTCATTAATACAGTTAACAGCAACAGCTCATGAAATCACATTTGACATGCCACAGTATCATTATCACAAAAGTTAATCTTTATTGTTACCAAAACGATGAATAACAAACAGACGGATGGTCACAGGTAATTTCAGTATGATTACTTCGAGGGTTTAGTGCAACAAAGGGCTATCTGCATCTGCATCATTGTCACCTTCTGGTTCTGACAAGTGCAAAGAAATGCTATTCAAACCTTTTTGATTAGGTGAACAATTAATTTAAGATTATAATTGTTACAATAGAACGTTGTGCATTATAAATCATTAGGAAAATTAGGTTCCTGATCTTGTGTGTATCATTTTGATACCAAAATCTCATTTGGGCCAAAAATGCAGATAGCCCTTTGTTGCACTAAACCCTCGACTTGTCCTACTCCATAAACTACTGTTACAAGTTTGTAAGGTCTGTTTAGCGCATTAAATACTGTCATGGATATGCCATGTCTCTCAAGTTGTGTCTTTCCACTAACCTGTGTCATATTTCAAATATTTTGATAGCGTTTGAGATCACTAGGCTATACAGGGTGAATCCCCGAATTATCTAGCTAATCTTCCAAAAATATGAAAATAATCGACTGAAAAATAAGCAAACCATGACAATTTTTTCGTATAGGATTTACACACAATCAAATTGGTTTTGCTAAAATGGTCATTATCATCACACACCAATTGTCAAAATGTTTCTGACAAATTAATTATTTAACTCTGGGGCAAGCAGTTAATCTTCTGATACCAAGATGTCAAATGAAAAGGCAAATCTGAATACCGGTATCAATAGTCAACCTTCAATCAAGAAGTGGAGGCATGTGTCAGAGCCGAAAATACCTTCAATACGTCGCAACAGGTGAATGGTTAGGCGAGCTGTTCTTAACATGTTGGATGGGAACACACTTATCTTTTCAGCAACATGGTGGCCACGTCAAAGGAAGACTTCGTTTTTAACGAACAAACAAAAACATAAATAATTGATATGCCTCAAATCTATCCTATCCCTATAAGCGCCATCGGCCCTCACTATGCCACTGATTGGAGGGATGCTTTTCTTCTCAACCATCAAATGGTGATATTATGCCTTTTGATTTCATTACATGGTCGTCCATTACTCCCATTTCGTTGTTTTGTTTTTTATTTACATGTAGACCATTCCGGCGATCAGTGGACCTTCTATATAGACAATTTGCCAGCAATAGCTCTATCTGGTGAGCCTCCACCTGAAAAAGGAGAGAAACAATATATTAATACAAATTATTACATCATATCTATATCCTTCAAATATATACATTTATTGATAAGACTGCAAGATAAAGTTGTTCTGGAATGTCATTAGACATCTGTGATTTAATTTTGTTGTGACAAATCCAATACACTGTAAAAAGAAACGTGTCTTTTTCTAATAACACTTAATAAACACTTCAGCACGTTTATTTTGGTGTATTACGAGTAAAGGTATAGGAGGCATTGCATAATGATAAATGTTTGCATAAACACTACAACACGTTTATAGAGGTATTTGTTATCTAATTTAATACTTTTACACATGAAACAAAAAATGTGTTGAAGTGTTTATTAAGTGTTACGATGCAACTCATATTTGAGGAAATTTACAATTATCATCGGGACATTCAATGAAAAACAGTGAAAAGATGCGAGTCGAGTGGTGAGGTGGAAATAACGGAGAATATCTGAGGATACAAGGAGGGTTCCGACCTTTGAGCCAAAGGAAATTCAATTAATAAATGCAGCACTAACATTGAAGGAAGGGCTGTTGAGGATGACCTGCAAAACCTTGAGGACATAATATTGAATCGATGAGATACAAAGAACAAAGAAGAACCAGTATTAAAAGAAACCAAACAAGTTGTAAAGTAGTAAAATTTGAGGAAATGGAATCATCAACATCAAAAGAAATAAGTAACACGAATGGAGATGACTAAAGGACAGCAGCTGACCAATATCTCAGATTTGAGGATATAATATTTTGCTAAATGGACAAAAAAGAAAGACAAGACCAAATTGACAGTCACATTTACAAGAAATCCTTATAATGCAAAAAATGTTGAAAGTTAAACAAAGTACATGTACACTGTGATGTAAGCGAAAAACCTAAAACGGACCTGCAAACGAATCGGGTCCATGGCCCCCACGACTCTGCTATCATTCGGTTGAAGCAGCACCCATTCGGTTAAATTGAAGGCATTTTACTTCTTTTCTACCCAATTTTAAGGAGCAATCGGTTGAATCGACACCAATTTAATAAACAAATAGGTTTTTTCTTGCACGCTATCCGCGCATATTTCAAGGGTATCATATCAAAGCTTGTCCAAAGCCAAATGTAACATAATTGTGGTCAAATTCACTGTATAGTGAATAAATATCGCCTGTTTTCTGCAAACAAATAATCTCGAAAAAGTCGTGTATTTATTATTATCATTTTATTATTATTATTATTATTATTATCCATTCGGATAAATGGAAAACTTGCCCCCCCCCCCCCCCTCCACCGGAGAAAGTCTGAAATGACAACAAACGCACAGTTTCCAATGATGTACCCTCCTGGGAGGTCATCATTTCGTTGTCATACACTGTTAAAAATATCCGTAAATTTACGGACTCCGTAAAATGAAATATGCCGTATTTTCTGCGTAATTATACGGATTTTCCCGTTAATGCAAATACTAATTATGCTAATTAGCGTGATTACAATCAGCCACATTGGCCCAAACACCTGCACATAATAGAGTACATCTAAGTAAACACTGTTATTCCACCAACAACCATGTAAAGATGTCAAAACTCATGTTAATGTTCTATTTATTTTACGGAATTACAAATATTGTCTGGACATTTTGCTGCCATTTTACGGACCTACTTTTTGGTTCTGGCAGCAAAATTTCCAGACAATATTTTTCATTCCGTAAAATAAATAGAACATTAACATGAGTTTTGACATCTTTACATGGTTGTTGGTGGAATAACAGTGTTTACTTAGATGTACTCTATTATGTGCAGGTGTTTGGGCCAATGTGGCTGATTGTAATCACGCTAATTGGCATTTAGTATTTGCATTAACGGAAAAATCCGTATAATTACGCAGAAAATACGGCATATTTCACTTTACGGAGTCCGTAAATTTACGGATATTTTTAACAGTGTAATGAATGAGTAGATATTAAGCTGATTTATGTGACAACACAACTAATATATGTAAACATTCCTGCTTTTGAAATGATGCAGAAGTTATTTTATGTTACCATGGTCCCGGTTTGATTGAGGAAATCTTGATTCTTAGAACCATGCTCCTGAGGAAGAAACAACTTTTTGCACCCCTGGTTATCAGAAATATAAACGCTTCTTTTTGCAGTGTGCATGTTGAGGAATTTAACAGGACCACCATGACCTCCACATACTTTTTTTTATTTATTTTTTTATTTTGATGTTGTTCTCTATATGGCGTTTAAGGAATTCCAATGTCGATTTTTCTCGAGTAGTAGTAAACCAATTGATTGGCCCATATCAGCGCTCTTTGTCACGGGGTTCCAGTTTCCCAAACCTAGCATAATTTAGTCAAATGTTTAAACCTAGGACTCACACTTAGACGGCTAGACCAGCGCTCTACCAACTGAGCTAATGAGTCAGATGAGGAAGAACGGCGATAACATTAGGCTTTCAGTTCAATCCTACGGTATCTGCTAAACATCCATCTTCTTATCCAAGAAGAGCTTATAGGAATAAGGTTTCCTTTCGGAAATTAATCCATATTCATATTATACGGTATTAACACAAACAAATAAATTCATCATGTGGGTAAATCGATATGAGTAAATATTTTCATCTTAACTCCACATAATAAATGATGGTCAGTAAAACCATCCAAGATTTGAACCTGGAACCTCTGGTGGATCGCTAGACCAGCGCTCAACTGAGCTAATGAGTCAGATGAATCAAACCTTCCTAAGCTTCTTGGATTAGAAGATGTTAGAGGATAGGATTGAACTGATGGCCTATTAGTATTATAGACATATTATCGTCGTTCTTCCTCATCTTCCTCATTAGCTCAGTTGGTAGAGCGCCGTTGCCATATTCATGTATATAGTGGAATCAAATTATCAGACATGTCATCAGTAAATAGCATTCCGCATAACACAATAGATAGCGATCTGTATGCTATCAACATGCAGTAATGGTAGCATGGGTAGAGAGCGTTCCGATCAGCGCATGCGCATATGCATTCTTCACGCTATCGGCATAAATAGACAGAGTGCTATCAGCAGTAGATAGCATTCTGCATGCTATTAAGTATTTGCAGTATGCATTTCGCATGTAAATACGCGTATACAGCAGCATTCTGTATATGCTTTCAGCAGTAGATAGCACGCCGTGCTAGGTCATGATAGATTACGTCGACAGGAGTGCCTTCATATACTATAGTTTGGTGATGATCTCCAGATATTCCAGTAGGTTGGTTGTGCAGGACTTTCCTTTCCTGAAGCCATATTTGGTGTTGTGGAGCAAGTAGTGTTTAACCAGGTGGTCTGTTATTTGGTTTGGTTGATCTTTAAGGATGGTCAGGTCCAAATTCTGGATGGTCAGTGAAAATGTTCACTTACCATCCTTATAATGTGTTGAGTTAAGATGAAATTATTTGCTCATATCGATTTAACCACATGATTTATTTACTCGTTTATGCCTAGTATTAGTTCAGTCAGTGGCGTAGCTAGGATTTTTCAGGGGGGGGGGGGGGGGGGGGGGGAACTGACATCATTTTGACCAACTAAGGATAACAAACACCCCCTACACATCCCATTTCCAGATTTATAGTAAGTTAACAAAAATAGGAAATCCACAATTCCAGCGAGTTGACAGTTTGCCATAAAGTTTCGGTGAAATTTAATTTAAACTTATAAATCACATAATTCTTTTAGCGAATCAGCAATACAATCAACTAAAATGTATTACACTCTGATCTTTTTTTCTTTTCTTTTTTGTATATAAAGAGCAAATGTGAACAATAGCCCAACATACATTAACAGGGTTAATGAACTGAGTGATTACAAATCACACGGGTAACTCTCAACAGAGAGCTCTGATGGGCCAATCAATTGGTTCACTGCAACTCAGAAAATAATCAAAAATACAAGTAAACACAATTGGGCAAGTAAAAAAGCCAATGAAAGTGGCGTGGGACAGGAATAGGATTAACACCCAAACAGAGAATTACATCAAAAATTAAGAGAAGAAAAATAATATCTGGAGGTCATTGATACATCGAGAGAGCTTAGCCAACATACTCTGAAGAGTTGGAGAGAAAATGTCTGTTAACACGACATTTAAAAGATTGTAGTCCTTCCTCTCTTGGATGTTGCCAACAACATTGACTGGAAGACTGTTCCACAGTGGAACAGCTGTATGGATGAAACTTCTGTCTAAAGCAACAAGTTCTGACAGGCGGCAGTGAAAGGGCGTGATCTGGCATTGCAACACTTGAACGCGTAGCACGACGATGAACATGGTGTGGGGAGCAATGTTGCTAAATCTTGTGGGCAGTGGTTGGTGCGCATTTTGGCTGCTGCTACCTGTTGCCTGTGAAGTAGGCTTGTGATGCTGAGATGCGGTAGACCAGTAGCCACTGCCACTGCCTGTGATGTATGCTTGAGCATGTCTGCCGCCCTCAGTTGTCGGTTCTTCTTGATCATCCAGGGTTTTCACCAATAATTATTATCATTGTCACAAAAGGAAACTTTTTTGCTTTGCGAAGTACTCTTGGCCTCAGTAGAGTAGCGTATCCAGGACTGAAGCTTCAGGATTCAAGCACAGATAGTCAAGGCATTTTGAAGGCAAATATTCAGCATTCTGAAGCAGTAATAGTGGCATCACTCACACACAGTTTTGCAAAAACAGTAACATGTGAATATAGATGCGTTTTTCATCATTATTAAAATGTATATGATGTAGGAAGGAACACAAATTGTGAAAGTAAGATGAAGATGTCTAACTTTGGAAGTGTGCTTTAGAAATTTAAAAAAAAATTGTAGAGAGAAATATGCCGAAGTAAAAATATTCTAACCATAAAATCATCATCAATAAGTACAAGTAACAACTGCAACTTGAATTTCCCAGGGATCGTTGCATTGTTATTGGCTCAAAGAAGCCTGACAATTATAACGCTGGTTTCGACATCACTATAATTTTTTAAACAATGGAAATGTTATGTTATGGCCTTCAGTGGAAATAGGCTTTTGAAATTTTAATAAGTGTTTAGGGATGGCATCCAGATTGGTATGAATTGAAAACCGTCGAACGGAGAGGGTAAACGCAGTGGGATAAACGGACAGTTTTGTGTAGATGAACGGAATGCAGTTAAATAATGACCCCCCAATACGAGGAATAATGTTTGCTCCGTCGTAATTGCCCACTTATAGGTATTGATCGAACGATATAGTATGTTGACCGCGTGTAATTGGTCAATAGTAAAGCAAACCAATTATCGGATAACAATAGGCCACTTCTCACCGTTTGTTTGCTTACTTCCCCGTGTGTCAATTCGGTGTTTCGGGAAATGTGTTTATTTGCGATGGTCATCGAACGCAATGAACAACTCCCTAGTACGGACAGCCAGTGCGTTTTGTCAATGCGTCGTACGTTTTTCAATCTGGATGCCGTTCCTTAGGTGACGAAAAACACACACCTTTGTACGGACCCGACCGACCCATTATTTTTAACTAGTGCAAAGAATACCGACCCCCATTTTATTTTTTTTGGCTTGTCAAAAAACAGCAACATGTTTCCAGATTCTTTTTTGATTATTATACAATCATTTTCAAAGGAAAATAATGCCTGAGGTGCGTTTGCCCGTACAACAGGGATTTGTTTCGTCGTGGATTATGTTATTTTTCTCTGTGATTCACAGGTATACTTTTCTAATTTTTTATTTTCCTCATGTTTTTTCCTACACTAAACAAGTATTCCAAGTTTCATCTTTAATAACATACTTTATTCTGATTGTTAAAGTTTTTGTGCTGGTACAAATTACTCTTCAGTGCAAACACGGCCCTGCCCTCTTCTCTCCCCCCGCCCCTCCCCCTGTTTAATAAAAGGATTTTACAAGCATTCATGCCCATTATCAGTGCCACACCCCCTCCCTTGCCTAGTTTTGATCTCAATGCAGGAGGCGGTTCCATCATCTCATATAACATTTATAGGCGTAAATCCCGGATGGGATTTGACAATGCGGGGATAGCCTATGCAATCACCCCCTCCCTAATGTTATGCATGATAAAATGCTCACCGAATCTTATATTGTCAGTCTTTTATAACTGTAAGGGCATAATTTAATTTTGACTTCTAAATTTAAAAATAATACTAATACTTAACGATTAACAAGATTATTTAAATCATGGCCAATTTAAAAAAAATTAAAAAAATCATTTCAAATATTTTACGAGAAACAAGATTTTTTTCAATTATTGCCAAAATATTTGTTTTGCAAAATACGAGAAACAAGATTTTTTTAAAATTATGGCAAACAATTTTTTTTATGAAACTACAACAAATTCAAACATTTTACGAGAAACAAGATTATTTTAATCATTGTCAAAATATTTTTTAAACACGAGAAACAAGATTTTTTTTAATAATGGCCATTTTTTTTATAAAAAAAAAAAAAATCATTTCAAATATTTTACGAGAAACAAGATTTTTTAAAAATTATTGCCAAAATATTTGTTTAACAAAATACGAGAAACAAGATTTATTTTAATTATGGTAAACAATTTTTTTTATAAAACTACACAAAATTCAAACATTTTACGAGAAACAAGATTATTTTAATCATTGTCAAAATATTTTTTAACAAAATACGAGAAACAAGATTTTTTAAAAATTATTGCCAATTTTTTATTTTTATAAACCAAAACAAAAAAATTCAAACATTTTACGTCATGAACAAGATTTTTTTTAATTTTTTAAATACAACTATTTTTCGAGAAACAAGAAAAATTATGTCCCAAAACTGATTTTACAAATATTTTACGAGAAACAATCAAGACTGCCTGCCCGAGGCCTTAAACACGGTTTTGCCCTTAACGGTGTTTTGTCATCTTACCGAGTCTAGGTCATAAAGGTGGCCCGCCAAAAGGGTCAAAAAGGTCAAATGATGATAAAGTGCTCAAATACACGTTAAGGTGTAAAATGTTGATTAAGGGGTCAAATACAGATAAGGTCTCAAACGTTCATAAAGGGGTGGTCAAACAGATAAAGGTGTCAAATGTTAATAAAGGTGTCAAATGTTAATAAAGGTGTCAAATGTTAATAAAGGTGTCAAATGTTAATAAAGGTGTCAAATGTTAATAAAGGTGTCAAATACAAATAAAGGTCACAGATGATGATTAAGGGCTCAAATGTTGTTAAAGGGGTCAAATACACGTTAAAGTGTCAGATGTTGACTCCTTTGTCAACATTTGACACCTTAACGTGTATTTGAGCCCTTAATCATCATTTGAGACCTTTATTTGTATTTGACACCTTTTTGACCTAAATGGCCGCCCATAGTTTCCCCCCTAAAATGTTGATGCTGGTGTCGCTACTAGCCAATCATGCCAACAACAAATTTACGCCACTCATAATAACATTTAGTTCCTTAGTTAATTAGGTTTTACTTTTACTAAACCAAGTTGCATGAAACATGCTATAGCTTCATCAGTTCCAAATTTGCGAGAAATATGCGATTTTTATCTCTCGCCGCGCAAAAGTAATCCAAGTCGTATGCTTGCTAATTTGGCATACGCAAGCATCACGCATACGATTCACCACTCGCCAGTTGCGCTATGTGAGAGTTTTTCGCGCCCACGCTCTTCTGAATTCATTTGCTGCTGTCAACAGGTTCGCCAATTTGGAATTGAATAAGCTACAGGGTGTCCCAGAATGATCTATACCGAGGTAATACTATTTTTTTCGCTATTAACTTTATTGATATTGTCCAAACATAAATATCTTGTGCAAACGCCTAGCTTTCTCAGGAATTTTAGATTTTGAAAATCGTACATTTCGGATGGAAAATACAGACTTTTTTTTGTAACGATAGTATATTTCAAGTTTTTGTCGAAATGATCCATTATGAAAATCTATAAAGTCACTAACCCTTTTAAACATTATATTATTTCTGAAATGTTATTCGCATTATCATTGTTGTGTGCAAAGAAAACAAAACTTTGATTGAATAGGGCAGGATTTGTTTAGCTTGAGTGGTTTTAACCTTCCTTTCTTTGGCGGGAGTTTTGAATATAACTTATGAGGCGTGGAGTTCGTTGTTGAAATGCTGGTAGTGCTCAAATATGAAAATACGTTTTCATCGATTTTTGATTATGGCTTGCCATTGCAATAGCAGAACAAAAAGAGATATCTCAATGAAATGAACGGAATAAGTAGGAAACACTTCCACCATCATATCGCAAGTGTTTAAATTTGAAACACTATTTGTTTTATATCTTTTATATCTGTTTGAAACCCGGTATAGATCATTCTGGGACACCCTGTATAGGCAAAATATTGGTTGTCTGAAAACCTTCGTATGAAATGGTATTTTTTAATCATAATTAATATTTAACTAATGCACCAATATCATTTTATAATCTGGAGCATACATCTGTCTGGTAATTGTTGACATTATATCTCTGTATCACTATATGATAATATCATTTTAAAAATAATTCCATTTTAGGTATAAAGTCCAATCACTCCACCCTAATGGATGGCTGTGTCACATTATAAATGATGTGTACAATACTCATAATTAGTGGTGTAGCTAGGTTTTTCATATTGGATGGGCGAGAAATAATAGTGATCCGACAAGACTGTACCAAATAATGGCGCTTTTACACTTATTCTGCCATGATTAAGGTACATTTTGGTTCTTAAACGAGCTCTTAAAATACTCAAATTTAATATTTGTATACTAATTTGACCGTCATAATTTCGTGATTCCCCTTGTAAAATCAACCGAAAGTGCCAATCTCATCCGACAGACTCAACATATTGGTCACCCCCACCCCCCCCCCCCCCACCAAAAAAAAAAATCTAGCTACGCCACTGTTTACAATGTTGATGCAATATCATGACATGCATTTAATGAGATAGTGTTAGGAATGGAAACAAAACAATGAGTTAGGATAGTTCTAGATTTTGAGCAAGCCTTTTCAATTGAGTCTTACCCTCGTTTTACCTATAGTTTTTATCTATATTATGTGATAGTTTTCGTTCTAAACCATGGCAACCTGCAACCATCACTTTATTCTATACATGTATATATGCAGGTATGCCGAATCATTTCTTTATTTGAGCGAACATGAAATGTTTTCTTTGTTGTCATTACCTTGGATATACTTCATCGATTTTGCTCATTCAAAACTCAAATTGTGCTAATATTACCTCATTTATTCATTTGTGAATCTTTAAACACGAAAATCAACAAAAACTGCAATAATTATGTTTCTTAAGACCCCCACTAGTACGAAGTCCTTCCTACAAAAAGACCAAAGTCAAAACCTGGAAGAACGAACGGCCAAACTGTTACCTCGAGCGCCATAAGCAAAACACAGATGGTGTAATAAATCAAAGAAATGCTAATAGAAGAAGAGAGTTATTACCCCTGATAACATTGTTAAACGGGGATTAGAATAGTCTCAAACTTTACAGGGTATGGAACCGTAATGAAAAGCAACTACTGCTATGTTTTCTGTCACTGCATGTCACTGCATGCCCTCTCCAATATTTGATGAAGTAGCATTTTGTTGTTGTTATTTTTACGAGTAGTTGAAACCATGGAAAAAAGTGTAAACAAAATAAATTAAATTGAATTGAATTGAATTGAATTGAATTGAATTGAATTGAATTGAATTGAATTGAATTGAATTGAATTGAATTTAATTACTTGGGTCGGGCCTTTTTTTTACATAACCATCCATCATAAGTATAAATCTATACCATCTGCAACAAGTTTCAATAAAAACAAAAATTTACAAAAATGAAGTTACACTGTTGTGTTATGAACTTACTACTCATTTTCTGTCCTGAAAACACCACAAAACTACAGTATTACTTAACTCAACACAAGAGCAGAGGATTCGATGTAATATATACAAGAGCAGATGATTTCAGACGATTTAACTTTAATTTATGAGTGAGCGATTAGAACAAATACATTATTATTACGAGTACCACTGTCACCGTGGTAATGGACATACATTGCAACAGAATGACAGAACTCACAAAATATCTAAAACATAGGCAAGTCTTATTAGATCGACATTATCATTTGATTTCAATTTAACTACTAAGCACTAGGGTCTATAATACTCTATACACATTTCCACCCTGCCCATGATGCACCACACAAAGTTACGAAGTAGTGGTTCTACGTCCATTGGCTCTACGTATGCTGATAGCACTTTTGGTTAAGGGCTTTGTTGACCTGGGCTCATCTTGAGTCGATTCACAGCAAAAACTGGAATGGGAGATAATGGAAATTCAGATGTTAGAAACAAGTTTTGCTGCAATAATATCAAAATGCATGTTTTTTTTATTGAAGCATATTATTGTTCTACATCCGATTAGAATAGAATAAAAGCAAATAAAGGTTAATTAATTTAGTTAATTATATAAGGCCTACCAATGCTTACTAAGAAGGATTAACATGATACCCATAAATTGAATTGGTCCGATTTGCATTGAACATGAACTTGTGAGAAACATGATTGTGTCAGATTCTTATGAATTCAAAGCCCAGTTACAGATATATTATTATTATCATGATAATCGGACCAAGTCGATTCTCAGGGCTACGAAATCCGCGGGAACGGGGTTCCCAGAAAGAAATGATGGGGTCGCAGAAAAAAATCACAATACAAAAAAAATCTTTAAACATAAATGGAATTAAAAAGATCAAATCTCACAATTATTAAGCTTTTTTGTGTATGGGTCTGAAAAGTGGAGAGACTAAATTAAACTAATTTTGGGCATATTTTGATTTCAAGAGACAAGTATTTTTCGCGCTCCACGCCAGCTAAGTCCCGAAGTTCCACTCCCTGACCCCCATCAAACAGTTCGCCTTCAAAAAGGCATATTATGGCAAGCTGCTTTAGGAATAAAATCTGTGTATGTTTACCTTTAACACAGTCTGGCCCTGTATATCCAACTTTACATGTACAAATGTAACCAGAGTCAGTGTCCTTACAGTCTTCTTTCTCTGCATTGCAGTCATGTAACTCCACATAATCACACTCATTAAGATCTGAAAATAATGACACAACCCATAATCATTGATGTTCTTCAAACATAAAATAATCCCTCTTGACTGAGTATCAACCATTCAATTGACTTACAAATTCCCACATTGTGGAAGTAGACAAAACCAGAGAGAATAAACCCGTGCAATAAGTGTACAAATACAAGGTGCTCTGGCTGGATCGAAAGTTGGAGTGAAATCAAGTTCTCAACTGCTGACATGATATGTCTCCAGTTGTCATCAGGTCAGGGCCTGCGATATCTTTTTACCATAATCAACATTTGAATGGGTCTAATATTTTGACACAAGTGAAAGGATCATATATGTGTATAATGATATATTAGAATAAGTCAGGGGTTGGCGGTCGGGGAGGATGGCAGAGCAAGCCGAAGATCGGCGGTCAGGAAGGAGGGTAGAACAAGCTAACTTGCATAACTACGGTATGAAATAAAGCTAAATATATATTTCTGTACCCCGATTCAAGTGCTAACTACGGAAAATGTTAACCCTTGTAATGACCACCGAACCCTCAGGGTGGTCAGGTCTAGATGGATGTGAAGTCTATGTGTAAGGTACTGGCATAATTCTCAGGATTGGCATGATGTCACAAATTGTGTTTAACACTTGCAGCTGATTGGTCAACCTTGATGTTCCGATGGAATAAGAAGGTGAACTTACTGGGATGTATGTAGAGGTATCGAGGATATACAAATGGAATCCAACTTATTTTTAAATGAATTTGTTACAAATTTGTCAGTACTGTGTCAAGTATCTCTAACATATTACACACAAATGCATCAAAATTGTTTTACATTGTAAAAGGTAAAAGAAAATTGAAGTAGATAACATCCTCTTGTACATTTTCAAGTGGGGCTAACTGAGAGATTTCCCTTTAACAGAGCCTGAGAATTGTTAAATGCAATCAGTAATTAGCACAACAACCCTTGCAGTCCATGCCCTGACCAAGCGAATTCATACATGTGTACAACTCACCCGATACTGCCACAGATCCATCAATGACTCCAATACTCGATAGATCCCCATTGTCAATCGCAGTTTGTATGATAATTGTTATATCTGAATCCTCCAGTGAGCTATCAATATCCAGTAAGATTTGAAAGTCTGTCACGATACTTCCTTTGGAGAACTGAATAACCCTGGAATCAATGTAGTCCTCATTGCTGTTGAACACACTGTCAATCTACACAAATGTTTGATACATCAAGAAAATAATTTTCAATTATTAGATATTCAACATCTCAAACAAGCATAGGTTAAGAGTTTAACGAGTTTGCGTCATCGGACAATCTAAAACAGTTTCAACTTGTCCCACACCGAACCCGTTAAACTCTTAACCTATAATATGCACTCCCATTTGTAAAAGACTATAAGCATTTTTAATAATATGTAGATACATGTATCTGCTAGAGTTTTGCTGAGAATTCCTTTCTTTTGTTGTGCTAACATGTGTTTTATTTTTCTTCAATACTCACAGCATTTGTTTGGTCCTCAGCTTCCTCTATATACTTGTCAGACGATGAATCTAACATAGCATCATTAAATTCCCGATTAACGCCCCATGTAAGTTTCTTTGATGCTGTATCACCTAAAAACAGTGAAATAATAATATGAATGTAAATGCATTGACTTTATTCCAAGCAAATGTGCAACTGGGCCTAAGTGGTCCAGTCTGGTGTGATCATGTCTAGAGGGGAGTCAAGACTTGGGTTATTATTTAAATTAATTGGCATGGTGTCACAAATTGAGCTGCAACACTGCAACTGCGTAATGCAACATACATCCTAGACTAGCTACAAATCTTGCTTAAATAGTGTAGTTATGTTTCATTCTGTCACAGACTTTATTACAGTCTAGCATGTTTCCATGAATGTATGTTGGATTCCACAGTTGTCCCCAAATTGGGTTTATTACCTGATTGGTCAGCCTAAGCTGTCTCAATGAAATTCCCTCCCAATTTGAAGTTATTTTCTGATTTTACATGATTTTTTTTCTTTCTTTTTCAAATCTGTCAGTATTGTGGTAAGCTTGATATTTTCTCATGTATTAATGCACCAATTTGTCCTTATTTTTGTTACATTGCAAAAAGATGATTTCTTCTTTCTTCTTTGGCAACAGACCTATATTTATTAAATTAACTCTCCCACCCCTCCTACTTCAATGATAAAAATATCAAGATTTTTTTCTTCTAACACCACCTGTCTCCCTCCACTCCCTTACTATCCTAAGTATAACCTGAGACTAAAATACCTAAGGTACATGTATTTTAGTCTCAGATATAACCTTTGCAGTCTGCTCTAAACATGTTCAAGGGCCAACAACACAACACAACTATCAACACCTTTTAAGTGCTCTTGCCACCTGGATATAAAGCAAACAACAGTTTTACTTTATACGTGGTGCATGGACCTACATAGGTTTTGACAGAACAGCAACATACATTGTAGAGCATTGTACGCCTGTTATGATATCCTCGTAAGTAAGCTCAATCACACAAAATAACACACATAAAAAGATAGCGCAATACAGTATTCAACTTGATTAGCAGTCAGTTCAGCAAATGCATGACTAGTAAACACAATCCAACAGGTGGGATGCACTAGGACCCCCAAGAAAGATGTGAATTGGGATATAATGAAGCCTTTGGAGATCCTCACCAGGCCTGGCAAAAATGGGGAAATTTGGGAATCTAATTCCCGGGTTATTTGGATATTTGGTGGGAAATTTTGCTTTTCCAAATAAATAAAAAAACATGCATGTACATAGAAAATTGAGGGAATTGTATGTAGTCTTCTTTCTGGAAAAATTGTGTTTGCTTCCAGGGAAATTTAAAGAAAAATCCAACCCCCTTCCACACCTTTTTGTGTGAGGTGGGGTGGGATGGGGTAGGGCAAGACCAATGCTGGCTGTTGCATTTATTTTAATACTTGGGTGCTTATCAGGTTGAATACAGTACAAAGAATTTATGAAAAAGCACATCAATGCTGAAATGTTGAGATTTCTGTGCTCACAGAAAGCCAAGAAAAAGAAGAATGATTGCAGTTACAAAACTATTAAGCCTTTGTACCAAAGAATGATGACTATTCTAAGCTTCATATTCAAGAGTTTACCATTGTAGGTTCTTTTGCCTGTTTTGAAATTTAAGTAGGCCTCAAGTTGTGTCATAAAACCAGGACCCAGAGAATACATTGGGGGTGAAAGGGGATACATTTCTACAATGTTATGCCTACTTAAAACTGACAGTATCTTCATTCATCACTCAATCACCTAAACCTTAATAAGGAATAAGCCAATAACATGTTTGGAAATGCATCTAAAATTCATTACAATTTCACTTCAGCTATATGGGTCATTAAAATAAAGAACAGTATCATAATCAATACAATATAGTGGGCGGGGGTAAAAAACAACCAATCTTCTGCTATTTAAATTGTAATATGAGCTCATATTATTCACTTGGGAAAAAAGAGGGGTGCCTTAAATTTAATCATTTACAGTATGCTAGAACAAACTTTCACCAAGTAACACTATCAACCTGGTGTTTCAATGGGGTCCACAATGTGCTGTTAATAGATTAATTAACCAATGTACCCATGAAGGAGAAGTTAATTGGTTAATTAATCTTTTAACCAATAATGTTCCTCATCACTACAATGGCTAACTCTTTTGAAATATTCAACTATGATTACACAGCCTGAAATGCTCAGCAGTCTCAGGTTTGAACATATTATTTCATCAGACCAACTCTGAAACGTACCTTTTTTACCAAAGACATACCGCTATGAAAACATTTGTTGGCTTGATCCAGAAGAAGTAAAAGTTTGCCTTCATTCAATGGATAAATGATTTTCAGTCAAATCGGGGAAATAATTTTCAAACTGCTGTACACATATAAATCCGTATTCTATCGCCTTGATATCTTACATAATCATTATTCACCGATGTACATTATAATCGTTACTGATCTGTTATTGTAATTTTGTTCATGCCGTTGCCAACATACACTCGAGTTCTTTGCATTATAGCTAATGATTTTTTTAGGTGGCCAGTACTTCCCGAGCTCTGCTCTGATTTGGTCAACCTACCATAGTATATTAATTGTATTGTCATAATTATGTATCTCATTTGTGGAAAATAAACTGAACTGAACACGTATATCTCGACAAGTTATCACTGTAAGAAGCTGTTTGCTTCACTCCTATAGTTTAAATCAGCTTCCATTTTTGGACCCAATTTTCTGAGACTATATGCTGGATATAAAGACAACAGTCTCTATATAGCCACTTCACATTAACTTATTCAATTGTATTTATAGTTTCTTATTCCTAAGGATCATTATTCTGAAGGGTCTTTATTTCAAAGGATCGTAATTCCGAAAATTAAACCAGAGTCATTCAGCGTGTTTTTATTAAAGGGGCATTGAGAGATGTATCGATATACTAAATGAGCAAATAACGTAAAGATAATCATCAACATAGCCCAAATCCAAAATATCATACAATTCCGACATCGCCTTCATGCCAAACTAAGAAAATAACGGCACTTCCGGGTTGATATTTGCCGCGAAAGTCCGTGAGTAAAACTTAGCATAACTTCCGAATTCAGCACCTTAGTTTCGATATGATCATATATATGATATCGAAACTAAGAAAATCATGAAATTTTATATGATCAACGGCAAATGTTGGTATACTGTTTCAGATGGTAGTTAGTAGGCCTATATGCCTAAATACCGGTATTACTTTGATGCAAAAAAAAAAAGATTTCCAGGATAATTGAGGGCGCACTCCCATACGTATCTCTCAATGCCCCTTTAAGTTGATCGAAATGAGCGAAGTGTTTTTATTGCGATCCGACGGCCAAACTTGCCCGCTGCCATTGATCTCATTTGAATAAATGCCAGAGAAAGTTCATACACATCTGTTTGCGAGTGGAAATTTCGTCCGCGCATGCTTTGTCATAAATATTTTGTTTTTAAACACAAATTCCAACCTTGATAATTCTTCTTAAAGGTTAAAAATATATTTTAAAATAATCAAAACTTGATACATGTAATTGTATTTTGATTACATTTTATACCCGTAATGGCTTCGTTGCTCAACTTCTTTAAAAAAATAAATCGATGGCGCTGTGTTGTGTTGTATTTCTGGGTATAATGGCAGCGTACGTGTTCGTGATTGGTTTACAAATTTGCTACGCAAAGGCCATTTAATTGTCAGGTGATCGTGCATCGTGCCCACTTCGCTTTTCCACGGTTGGCAAACCTGGTGAGCTGGAACCGTGTGTGTTTATAGTGGCGAAAGACGGCTTTTCTTAGCCGTTTTCAACCATTTTGAAGGATAACAGGCAGCTAAAATCCAGGGGAATAAAACTGGTATGAGCGGGCAATTGCCAATGGAGGTGTGTTTTTATTGGGGAAATTTAATCCGTTAGCAGGCACATGCCGGCTTTTTAAAACACGCTGATTAACCCTAACCCTTATTGGTTTTTACGGAATGAAGACCCTTATTGTATTTTCGGAATAACAACTTCGGAATAATGATCCTAACATTTATTTTGGAATAACGACCCTTTGGAATAACGAGTAGACCCCCATATCAATACCACAACGTTTCAGAGTTGCTGACGACATTACAGTTCTAACCCTTACATTTCTCAAACAGCACAATGATGATAAAATTGTCACACTCTCATCTGGGGCGCTTCATACTGTGCATGTGATGCACATCCCTACTGTTTTTTTGTTTGTTCAATTACAAATTGGATTATAATACAATGTAAATTGAGAGATGAAGATGCTACTTGTTGCTTGCAAAATATCACTTTTAACAATAATTGGCGGTGATTTTGAATGCAAAGAGCTAATTATTACTATTGACGCACACACACATATGTTTGAACTTTGTTTTTAAAAAGAGAGGCTGGTTAAAAATGAGTTTTGTGTTCATTTTGTTTTTAATATTTGTTTAACAATATCAAGTTTGATTTGAAATCAATCAAGCAGCTTACATTTCTAATTGTGAACTGCGACATTTCTCTTACCATCAACTCTTACATGTATTTACAAAGTTCTGATGTGTGGAAATCAAAAGCAAAAAGAATAAGGCAAACAATTACTACAAAATTGAAAGACAATTCCAATTAATATTTACTCGACTGTGTTGCTGACTTCTGTGTTGTTGACGCCTGTGTTGTTGACTTCTTTGTGGTTATTTCCATCTCTGCAACAAACGACCCAAAATCGAGTTGACAAAAACGAACGCATCACAGGTTCCCATACATATCACCTAATCATTTGATTTAGTGCATGGTCTTTTCTTTTTAATTTTCATTATGAATGATGATTTAACATGGGCTTGACAATATAGTGAGAATAGTGCCAGTGCCAACCTAAATGTCATGACAAGGACATCTTCGATGGTAATCTCATGTGAAAACGGTCAATTCTCAAACTTCAGATTATTGAAATGCTGTTTTTATGAGTGATGGTGATGGTGCTTCTACGAGGGGTATCAAAAAGTTCTTGAAATCACCCAGAAGTGAAGGAGCTATATCAATTAAATTTTTGTCAGTGTAATCACTGGTCCTTAAAAACATTATGGTGCAAAAATGGTCCGTTAACTTTCTTTACAGGTGGCGCGATATGCCAAGGCCATGTAAATCAATGACGTCTTCCAACGGTACTGTGTACATGGTAAATCATAATGGTATAATAACTGATTCTTGTGGGACGCCTTCGAGAAGAATATTAGGCTTAGCATTTTTTTTTAAATTTTGGCATTTGTCACTCGTAGGTCTCAATTTGTCTCTGTAAATGCCAAAATGTATAAGCCTCATACTCCTCTGGAAGGCGTCCCACAAAGATCCGTTATTGGACCATTATAATTTACCATACATAAGTACCGTTGGAAAACATCCCTCTAATATAGTTTGATCAGTTCCAAATTAGCCTCATAACATCAGCGAATGAATACAGTAGGAAGCAGGCGCATATGAAGGCAATATTGGGCATGCATGTCTTATGGGTACGGCAAAAACCGTGCGCATGTCGCCATACTAGTGTGCGTATCAAACATTTCTTGCCAATTTGGGACTGATTAATAAATAAACTATAATCAGTATGATTTATAAAAACAATATTTTAATTTTCTATAAGGATACACTGTACACTAATTGCTTTACCATTACGTCAGAGGCCCCTGGTTCGAATCTGGGCGGCGCTATTTTGTTTCATGATTTTCTATGGTTTTCTCTATCTGTATCATAGTTATTTGATAACAAAGATTTCACATAGAGAGCGTTTATCCCTGCATACAGGCTGTATCAAAAAGATTTGTACCGTGGTCTGATCAGTTTTTCAGAATTGTTTTTGATATGTTACGAACCATTTAGACCATTTTGCTTCTATATGCAAACTTATTGAAGTTTCATCTTTTTTAAGAATTTTGATTTACGACAATCGAACATTTTTTTCAGAATTTACAAGCTTTTAAAGGAATATTGGTGTTTTTATCATTTTCATCGAAACGTTAGATCTGAAGCGCACAATTAAAAGTTCCTCCTGACTGCACTCATATATTCACTACTTATAAAGAGTCTGTGCAGTGAACCTATTAAATTTGCGTTGCTGCGAGTAAAACCATGATTACGTCGATCTTCATTTGAATGACAATAGCGGTCAGAAACAATAGCCAATTATCTTCAGATTATCAGATCAATAAGTTGACATAATTCCCTATTTATTAAAATCAAAAATATTGTATTTATCAGAGATTTTATATTTTTAATGCTTTTTTGAAAATGGAACGTATCAGAGTACAAATCATTTTGATACAGCCTGTATAATGCTGTTGGGTTTCGACTTGTACAATTGAACTTGCATGGTACGGCATCATGCAAGGAACATTAGAAAGAACAATATAATTCTTTTTTCAAATAGTTTTATTTCATTTGAATAAATAAATTCATAAAATAAATATATTATATTTGTAAAGACCTAACCTTCTTTGTGATACTTTTAACCACTTGAAACGAACCATTGTTGTCTAACAAGAGCGCTCTACTGCTATGGTCCTGGTTCGATTCCATTCATATTCATCCCAGTGATTTTACCAATGATTAAACAAAAGTGGCCCAGGTGATTTCATGACTACTTTAGACAATTTATCATATCTCTGTTTACCGACCATCGATTGTCACTAAACAACGCTTATTCGAAAGCTAAGAAAATTCCCCTTACAGGCCATTAAAACTCGAAACAGAATTTTTACGGGAGATATTTTTAATATTTTTTTCAAAACTGTATAACTTTTTTTTGTTACAGCCTGTATTCTGGAGCCTAATTTAAATAAAACAAATTCAATATTTTGTTGTCTAGAAGTTTCATTCCCGGTTTGTATATATGTGGTATTAAATCATGATAACAATTTAACTGTGTATAAAGCAATTGAGTATGGAAACAACCGGGGGGGGGGGGGGGGGGGGTGGTCGGCTTCCCTACCTCCCTTCAATTTTGGAGATTGAATTGAAAGGGAACTATACGTATTTATTTATTTATTTATTTATGTATTTATGTATTTATGTATTTATCTATTTATCTATTTATTTAGTTATTTAGTTATTTAGTTATTTAGTTATTTAGTTATTTAGTTGTTTTTTTAATTTAGTTTTTTATTTATTTATTAGTATATTTATTTATTTATTTGTTATTTATTTATTTATTTATTAGTATAAGTATAAGTATATTAGTATATTTATTTATTATTTATTTATTTATTTATTTGCTTGTTTGTTTGTGTGGTGGGGTTTGGTTTGTTTGTTTGTTTGTTTGTTTGTTTGTGTGTTTATTTATGTATTTATTTATTTGTTTGCTTGTGTGTTGGGTTTTGTTTGTTTGTTTGTTTGTATATTTATTTATTTATTTATTTATTTATTTATTTATTTATTTATTTATTTATTTATTTATTTATAAATTAAAACATTTGTAACAGTAGTTGCTACTCCCAAGTTTTACGCTGGTGCGATCAACAGACAACTGAATTGTTTCATTTTTTAATTATATTAATTTATTTATTAATTTATCTATGGTCACGCGTTATGAACTCGCCTCCCAATAGGGTGGTGCCGTTACATTTTTTAGCTTCATGCTGTCATTTTCCTCAAATATTTTTAAAACCACAAAAGCTATCTCAACAAATTTGGTATCATTTTAAAGCCCTAATAACAAGCTATCTGCCTGCCAAATGGCATTAGTATAGCTAATACAGAAAGGGAGATACAGCTGTTTGATGTTTGGGGACCAGGGGTGGTGCTGGAAGGGGTGTTTCTGGAAGGGGTGCTGCCTGTACAAACTCAATGGGGATAATCCCATGCTTTGTTCTTTTTACAATAACTAGTCATCCCCTAATGTTAAAAACACAATTTTGGTCCCATTTCAAAGGATATTTAGTAGTCATTAAGTATGTGGTTCAATAGACTTGTCAACTATTATTAACAACTAATTAATTATGGATAAGACAATGATCATCAGCTTTCTTCCTATTCGCTACACAGTCAACATGAATAATCAGCCTTAATTTACCGGATTTATAAAAATGACTATAACAGAAAAAGTTTTCAACCTATGATAGCAAAAGTATACATTTTTGGAAAGCTTGTAACTAGAGGAATTCAGAAATGCAGTTTATATCATGGAAGGGTTCATCCTTAAACAAATATTTCTGAAAATTCTAAAAATATATAAAATAAAAATTTGAGATATTCACTAGCCGGTATAATTACCATACCGACGTAGTAACTTTGACAAATATATATCATCTAATGGGTAATTTCATGAGGAATTCAAATATGTAAACAAAATAATGATAGGGATAGGTATACAAAATATATGGATCTCAAATTAAAAATTAAAAAACTGATTTTTTCCGAACATTTCCGATCATACCATTTTAGTTCTTGGTCGTACTATAATTTTAATGACATATTTGGTTTCCTCATGCAATTTCCCTTCAGAAAATGTATACTTTTACTACCTCAGGGGGGTATACAAGCAAATATAAATGTGTAAAGTTAAATTCATGTCGCGAAAGCCAAAATCCGTGTGTAACACGAAAGGAGGCGAGCTTAAAACACATGACCCTATTAGTATATTTATTTATTTATTTAAATTAAAGTCAAATGGAAGAGTTACTACTCAGAGTTTCATGCTACTGCATTCATCAGGTAACTGATTTTTTTTATTTATTTTTATTTATTTATATATTTATCTATTTGTTTATTATTTATATATTTACTTATCTATCTATCTATTTATTTATTTATTAAACAAATTAGTATATTTATTTATCTATCTATTTATTTATTTAGAGAGATGTAGATTAATACTGTCCGATATCAAAGTGCTCGATTCATATGAAGAGCATAATTAATAATGTACAGCAAATTAAAATCCTAACATCGTTGTTGTTACTGGCAGTTTCATGTGACCCTATCGGGGCACAATCTTCAGACAAACTGATGCTGTATGTACAGTACTATAGACATCCCATTGTAACATATATACACTTGACCTAAAAATTGACCCTAATGCAGAGATCAGGGAGCATTTGGAGTTAGTAATAACTTGGGCCAGACAAGAAAAAAGTTACGTTACATCAAAGGCAATGAGTTTGTATTTGCTCTTGTGTCTACATTTTGATATGAGTTCAGATAGTTTGTTGAGGTGCAGTCAGGATATGATATTTCTCCGCAAGGCACAGATTGCAGCGCTTGTTGGCTGGGTTGTAGGGCGCTGCCTTCTGAATGATGGACCATTTGATGTTGTACGGTGTGCCTTTATCCTTTAAGTTCCAAACGTATTTCGACAGTTCGGATGAAAGGGATAATGATTTATTCTTAAAAGATTGTGTATGGTTTCTTAGTCTTTCTTTAAATGTAGTGCTGGCTAGGCCGATGTATTGCTTTGTAGGGAAGGAATCAGCTGTAATAGATGCTTTATAAACGATGTTTTTGGATAGGCAGTAACCGTCTAGTGGGCAATTAGGCTTTGATTTACTTGGGCAACTACATGTACGGTCGTTTGTAGCGGGGGCCTTTGTCAACACACGCTTGTTGTGGATGCTTATTATGGATTTCATATTCTCCATACATGAATAGCTTAATTTAACAGTGTTTTTGTTAAATATCGTATGCAGCGGAGACCCCTTTGGGAAGTGGCTGGTCAGGAGTTTGAAAAATTCCTTTCCGATATTGGTTTTTATGGTTTTTGAGTATGGAGGATTAAACCAGATGACATTGCGCTTACGTTGTTTCCTTTGTTGGTTATTTGGTTGAGGTTTGTCATCAAAGACAAAATCATGAGTCGAGTATCCGGATTTCGACAATGCTTCTTTGTAGAGTGGGATGGCATCATTGAAGGATTGATCAGAGTCTGATAGAGTGGATATGCGCTTGTTTATAGAGTTGGGTAGTTCCTTGAATATAATTGGGGGATGGTTGGACTTGACATTGACGTAAACTGGTTCATCATCTGGCTTTCTGAATGGTTTGAAGGAGTTTTGCTGCAGATTGAGGGTGACATCCAAAAAATCAACTTTGTTCAGGTTGGCATCTGCGGTTATTTTCAAGTCGAAGGCTGTAGTGAATTTTGAGCACAGACGTTTTATAATGCGCTCAATTGCGAATGATGGCAAGGCCATCATCTCTGTACAGGCCTACGTATGTATTGTCCATGTCAAACACATCCGATATATGATTTAGGATATAAAGACCTACGAGCTCACACACTTCCGCTCCATCATAACTGCCCATTGGCACGTCAAAAGGGTTGTTGCCGGTTGTTTTCCTTTTAATCCAAGTTTTTTCATTCGTAAAGAGAAAAGATTTGCGGGAATGGCTTTAGTGAGAAGATCGGTGCTAATAGACGGATAGTAATTTACTATATCGAAGACCATAAAGCTGCAATTTGGTTTGTCATCGATTGATTTGAACCAGTTTATAGTGTCAGTGGTGGATTTCCATTGGTTTACACATGTTGCATGTTTCACTTTCTTGATGATATCATCCAGAATGGACTTACTGATTAGGCCTAAAAAAATTAATTGTTGTGTTGCCCTCAAGTGAATTTTTTTAGACAGGTCGGTAGGTAGGGTTTTTTTATTTTTTTTTTTATTTTTATTTTTTAATATCTCATACAGATTCCATTTAAAAGGTTACTTATAGGCCCATTTTCCCAAAAATTAAGCTTTCAGCAGTTTAAAAGAATGAAGCTAAGGTTTTAAATCAGAAATAAACTCAGGGAGTCAATATAAATAAATCAAGTACAATGAGAATCAAGTTCATTCTTTCATTTGTTTTATTGTTCTCAATCTCAAACACATGTACACGTGACTTTGTGCTCTGACATTGTTTCCAAAGGTCGTCTTCACAGCATTGGTAACGAACCATTAAATGGTTTGTTACCAGTGCTGTGAAGACGACCTTTGGTAACAATGTCAGAGCACAAAGTCAAAATATAAACGTCCCAGATACCTAGACAGCCAGGGTCTACCTTCCAGCACTTTGTTGAACCAGGGACCTTGGGGTCCGGTTGCAACTCTCACCTCTACTAGTAAATCATCCGTATTCGCCCTTTTGTGTGTGTTATACAAAGAATAAAAATCCCCAACTAAAGAAATGCTAGCAACTGAACTAAATGAAATGTGGGCGCCTCTTGATCCGGTGATACAAACTGCGAAAGAATCCATTTTCCAAGCGAGCCAAAACTAAAAGAAATCAAAACACCGTCGCATATCGCGTATCGACAGCCCGTGGTTTACACAGCCCGTCATTCCACAAACATTCCGTACCGTATAGCTGATGCTGTTTTTTACTAAATGTAACTACGTAAGAAAATGCAAAAAAGATACGTTTTATACTATTTTTGTATCGTATTTACTTTTAAATGCCTGAATAAATATTTGTAAACTCATATTTATTTTCTTCTCGTGTTTTCTTTGTTTTATTATTTAAATATAAAATGCTAAATATGTACAACATCAAGTGCACTGTATTATATTTTTGCCGCAAGACGACACTTAGATTTCGATGGTCCTTCGTGGATCCAATACGATTCATTTCGTAAATATTAAAAAACCGGGGTCCAAAAACGTGAATCGGGCCAAGATGCTTCGAGCTATATTTTTGTTGTGTTTCTGATGGTTGACTCGGCGAGGGATGTCATGGTGAACGGATGATTTTTTTTCGGAGTATATTCCCAGTTTATTCGGTGTTCTTGTGGTTCATGAAAAAGTTTGGTGTAGCTTTGTAACAAAAACTTACTTGGATAGAGATTTTTCGCACAGAAAACAGGTAAAATATTGAAGAAATGTATTTAAAAAAAATATAAAAAAAAAATAAAAAAAAACAACCCGGTCCTATTTTTGAAAATTTCGGACCGGGCGCTGTGGGCAATACAACAATTAATTTTTTTAGGCCTTAACCCTATTTCTGTTTTAGCAGGGTTGATGAGTCTACAGGTGGGTTTATTGTCAAAGTTTGATTTGTGGTCTTTGAGAGTTATAAAGGCGTTATTTTTGGCTATGGATTCTATTCGGTCATCAAGTTCTAAGTTGCTGGCTATGTTTCTGGCTTCTACATTAGCGTTGTTGTATGATGTTTTAGGTGCCTTTTTATATCCTTTTGTGACGGAGGTGTTGAGTAGTTCCTCGTGATGTTCTTTACTAACCTTGTAGTAGTTACGTGTTTTGTCAGCAGCAATGTACACTTCATCCGATTTCTTCATGTCTTTGATATCTTCGTTGAGTTTACTTTGAAAAGCACACTTGATTGGCTTGGTTTCGATGTTCGAAATCAGATCGTAAAGTCCATTTTCAAATTTTCTTAATTCCGGAATCGATGGTGTGAGTTTGTTGCTCTTAAATCCGTATGTTTCTTTCTTGTTGGTTTCTGTCTTTTTAGTTTCTTCCTTTCTTAAGAAGAAGAAGGTTTTCCACCGCATCCTGTGGATCAGGCTTTCAGTTTTTTCAATTAGCCTCCGCATATAGTTGTGATGGAGTGTGATGTTAGGATTTTAATTTGCTGTACATTATTAATTATATTTATTTATTTATATATTTAGTCTAACCAGAAATAGTTGTCAAATATAATTAGATTTATTTATATATTTATATATTTATCTATTTGTTTATTATTTATATATTTATATATAAATTTATTTATCTATCTGTTTATTTATTTATTAAACATATTAGTATATTTATTTATTTATCTATCTATTTATTTATATATTTATACATTTATTTATCTATCTATTTATTTATTTAATAAATTATCAAAATGATGCACTGCCCGAATCAAAAGTGCTCAATTCCTAAGAAGAGCGTAATATGATGAAAACAAGCAGTAAATTAAGAATTATTTACACATAGTAACTGGCAGTTTCATGCACACCAACCACACAGGGTGGTGGCAATCTTCAGACTGAAGTACATCTAATTATAAAATAGTCAACAGTAATAATATGGTAATACAACGCCATCCCGATGTACCGAAAAGCCCTATCAGAATCCGGTTTTTCACAAGATTTCAAATACCAGCAGAGCAGCCCCCAGACATCCATGAGACGGCAACGCTCAAGGAACATGACATGGTTCAATCCCCCTTTCTCGAGGAACATATCAACTAATATTGGCAAAGAATTCTTTAAGCTCGTTGATCGTCATTTCGCAAAGGGTTCACCATTAGCCAAGATCTTTAATCGGAATACGGTGAAACTTAGCTATTCATGCACCGAGAATGTCAAGTCCATCATCACCGCTCATAATAAAAAACTGTTGAAAACACCCGATACGGATTTAAACAACCGCTGCTGTAGTTGCCCCAAAAGTGCAAAGGCCAACTGCCCTCTTGATGGAAATTGTCTGGTGAAAAACATTGTGTACAAAGCCACCGTCCAACCCACGTCATCCCCATCAATGGAATACATCGGTCTCACAAGCACCACCTTCAAGGAGAGACTTGGTAACCACACCCACTCATTTAAGGATGAATCAAAGTCTCTTGCATCGGAACTATCCAAATTCATCTGGAATCTAAAACGCAAAAAGACCCATTCCACATCAAATGGTCCATCATCCAACACGCGACTCCATACAACCCGGCCTCAAAGCGCTGCAACCTATGCATCGCGGAGAAGTTTCACATCATGACTGCACCCAGGATATGTACTCTAAACAAACGCTCGGAACTATACTCTATGTGCAGACACAAACGGAAACACAAACTCAATGCTTTTGGCGTAACGTAATGTTTTTTCTGGATGGCCATATTTACCAGACTACCAGCTCACACATCCTGTTTTCTATTGACTATTGTTTTCATTTTTCATTATTATGATCCATCTTTATGACTGATTAGTGATTACCCCAGGGATTACCTATACCTAATCTTGTGATTTACTTTTCACCTATACAACTCATAATGGATTATCCTATCTGGAGAATGACTTTCACACCTATTATGGATTATTGATATTCCACTTATGTATGTCAATAACTTGGATATGCTGTATTACCATATTATTACTGTTGACTATTTTATAATTAGATGTACTTCAGTCTGAAGATTGCCACCACCCTGTGTGGTTGGTGTGCATGAAACTGCCAGTTACTATGTATAAATAATTCTTAATTTACTGCTTGTTTTCATCATATTACGCTCTTCTTAGGAATTGAGCACTTTTGATACGGGCAGTGCATCATTTTGATAATTTATTATATTTATTTATCAGTATATTTATTTATTCATTTATCAAAAAATGAGTATATTTATTTATTTATCTATTTATTGATTTACCTATTTATCTATTGATTTATATATCTATATTAGCCCTAACCCCCCTGAGTGCTAAAATGCTAGTCCCTCTCCAAACGCATGCGCCGTCGGTTTTCGATGTTGAGTCAACCGGGCCTATATAATGAGCATAATATACTGCGCGAATGTGTAGCTGAGGGCCGTGGCTTAGTGGTTGGAAGGTGGGGCTTAAGAACGGAGGGTCCCCGGATCAAACCCCAGCATTCCTGGAGAGATTTAGTTGGTGTTTTTTCCTCTAAAATTGTGATCGTGGTCAAAAATCCTAAACCTGGGTTAGGATTATGGTATGTGTGTGTTCTATTAACCTTGAGAACGGAGGTATATTAGTATATTTATTTATTTATTAGAAAATTAGTATATCTATTTATTTATTTATCTATTTATCTATTGATTTATTTATCTATATTAGCCCTAACCCCCTGAGTGCTAAAATGCTAGTCCCTCTCCAATCGCATGCGCCGTCGGTTTTCGATGTTGAGTCAACCGAGCCTATATAATGAGCATAATATACTGCGCGAATGTGTAACTGAGGGCCGTGGCTTAGTGGTTGGAAGGTGGGGCTTGAGAACGGAAGGTCCTCGGATCAAACCCCGGCATTCTTGGAGAGATTTAGTTGGTGTTTTTTCCTCTAAAATTGTGATCCTGGTCAAAAATCCTAAACCGGGGTTAGGATTAGGGTATGTGTGTGTTCTATTAATCTTGAGAACGGAGGGTCCCCGGATCGAATCCCGGCAGGTTCCCGGATCGAATCCCGGCAGGTTCCCGGATCGAATCCCGGCAGGTTCTCGGATCGAATCCTGGCAGGTTCCCGGATCGAATCCCGGCAGGTTCCCGGATCGAATACCGGCAGGATCCCGGATCGAATCCCGGCAGGTTCCCGGATCGAATCCCGGCAGGTTCCCGGATCGAATCCCGGCAGGTTCCCGGATCGAATCCCGGCAGGTTCCCGGATCGAATCCCGGCAGGTTCCCGGAGATTTAGTTGGTGTTTTTTCCTCGAAAATTGTGATCTCGGTCAAAAATCCTAAACCGGGGTTAGGGTTAGTATATTTATTTATTTATTTATATATTGATAAATTTATTAATTTGTTTATCTATTTATTTATTTATTTATTTATTTATTATTACTATATTAGTTAATATATAGATAAATATAGACAGATGTTAGTGTGCAATGCCTGCATGCATAATATGC
The DNA here is from genome assembly GCA_035610835.1 of Ophiura sarsii. Lineage (NCBI taxonomy): Eukaryota > Metazoa > Echinodermata > Ophiuroidea > Amphilepidida > Ophiuridae > Ophiura > Ophiura sarsii. The sequence continues at coordinate 70,324,873 of CM069449.1, read as the reverse complement.
GTCACGTTCTATTAAATTTGATATTGGGAATTTGATAAGAATTTGAGATAGATAGAGAAAATGGGAAAAAAGACTAAGTCAAATTTGATAGACATTTGATAGGAATATAATATTGAGAAAAAGGCAAAAAATGACTAAGTCGAATTTGATAGGAATATGATATTGAGAAAATGGCAAAAAGTGACTAAGTCAAATTTAATAGGAATTTGATAGTACCTAAATTCAGTTTGATAGTGATTTGATAGTGTTGACAAAAGTCCAAGTCATATTTGATAGGAATTTGATAGGAATCTGATAGTACCTTAGTTCAATTTGATAGGGATTTGATAGTGCTGTCAAATGTCTAAGTCATATTTGATAGGAATTTGATAGAAATAGCTTAATTTGATAGATTTTTGATAGTCCATCGAAATTCAACTTGGGATTTGATAGGGTTTTGATACTATCAAATATATATCAAAAGTAATTTGATAGGGTTTTGATATATCAAAACCCTATCAAATGCTCATTTGATAGGGTTTCTATAGTAATTTGATATACTTTTGATAGGCAAATTTCTGCAAGGGAGGTCATATGGAAGATCCAGGCTATTAATGTGCCTTTGAATACAAACAGGTTCTGTGGATTCCTTTTCCGCATGAATAAATAATTCTGAAGATTAATTGGTTTGAGATACCAATTCAATATGGTACTGAGTATTAGTTAATGTAACACCAAATCTTACCCTGTGTGTTAGTTGGATGTGTTATTGATGGAGTTAATTCCACTGTGGTCGTTTCCATGGAAGTAGGCACTTCTGTAGATGCAGATGGTGTTGTAGGTTCTTTGACATCATCATGTGAGAAATTTTGTTTAGAAAATACAAATCAATTGTGTTCATAAGTTATATATTAAAGACAGTGTTTGCACATTGACCCTCAGGTAAGGTCAATGGTTTGCATTATACATGTATAAATGTGTGGATGTTGAAAGACTTGAGAATTTGCACAATGTTAATTATTGCGTTTACCTTTGAGTTTTCTTTGAGTTTGTCCAAAAGTAAACACTCGTACAGTAATTTGCAGTGAGAGGGACAGACTTTGGTGCAGATGGTCCCGCGATCGTATCCCGGCGGGTGCTGGGTGATTTTTCGGGTCAAAAAATAGTACTCCCCCCTCCAATATGCACAAAAACATAGCAGCGGGGGTTAAGGTTAAAGATAGTGTTTGCAAATAATGTATGGAAGTTGATAATAATTTTTGTTAGAAATTCCAATTAGGAAACTTACTTAATTTTCCTAATTGTCGAAACCTAAAGCCAAAGTCAACAAAAAGACGAATGCCTCGGACAAAAAATCGGTAACTTCGGTCACTCTCCCATTCATCCAAGGTGTCACTGAACCGGTTCAGAGGATACTGCGCAAACATAATATCAGCTCGGCAGTCAAACCACACACCAGTCTCAAAAAAATCCTCGTCCTCCCCAAAGACAAACTTTCCAACGAGGACAAGGCTGGGGTCGTCGTGTATGAAATCTCGTGTGCCAACTGCAAAAAGATATATATCGGTGAAACCGGCAGAAAATTCGGCACACGCAAGAAGGAGCACAAAACAGAAGCTGACAAAATGGGCGCTCAGAAATACACTCGGTCCACAAGAAAAGAATCCGAGAACACAGAACTCAAGTCCTCAATAGCCGAACACGTAGTGAAAGAGAACCACGTCATTAAATGGGATGACTCAAAGATCATTGCCAGAGATGATACTAGAAATACTAGATGGATACGCGAATCAATTTGGATTCGCAGACCAACACAAGCACCTAATGAATGGCGACGAGGGGGCTTACCAACTCAGTCATCTTTCCGACTCAGTGATCCAGAGGGCGTCATCATCCGATGACGTCATCAATAAACAGACTAGAAACACTAGCTCTGGATCAAACACAATCCACTGAGGAAGACAACCGATGTGTTGTTGAAACCCGTATGGAAAATTAAGTAAGTTTCCTAATTGGAATTTTCTAACGGAAATTATTATCATGTTCTTCTGAATTCCTGATGAAACTATTCCATGATGTATGGAAGTTGAAAATCTTTGAAAAAGTTGCACAATTGGGTTCTGAACATGTGTAAGGGACGTGCATTTTGAATTATTAGGTGTTATGTAGTGGATTCCCTAAGAAAATTGTTTTGATTGGCAGGATTTATAGAAAACCCTGAACATTATCACATCTTCGTTTTGAATTTCAATCATGTTTCATCATTTTTTGCATTGACATCACATCGTTAGGTATATCTTGCTAGCCAGGTTTATTTTGAGAGACTTGAAGAGCAAAATAGTTTGTTAAGTATATATATTGATGGAGTTAATTCCATTGTGCTTGCTTCCATGGAAGTAGACCCTTCTGTATTTGTAGATGGTGTTGTAGGTAATTATTTGATGTCATTTAGGTGACACGTTTTATTCATAAAATACAAATCAATTGTTGTGTTCATAAGTTTTTAAGTGTGGATGTTGAAAAAATTGAGAATTGCTAAATTGGGCTCTGAATCTTTGTGGTGATTTACAATCTGACAGTTATAAGTGTACAGTACATAGTTTTGTGTACCTTTTTCTACAGTGTATTTACTATACTCCTGATTTAGTGTGGATCAAGTCATCAATTCATCCGGAGTTCAAAATGATTAGAAGCATGCATGCACCAGAGTGAGCGCCAAGCCACGTCTGAAACTTCCCAATTTACTTTATGGTGGGATAAAACATGCTAATGGCAAAGCTTTCTGTTATGTTGATGAAAGTGGAATAATATTTTTAAGGTAGGGCATTTCTGTACATTTGAGTGATATGAAGCCAGTATCACCTGTCTTAAATTTCTGCAATGGTTAATTATATTCACTTGGTTAAAGACTGATGTTGCATTCCACTCTCCATTTAAAGGCTTATGGGATGGAACAGCCTGTCTCATCATTCACCTTATGATCACATTCTACCATCTGCAGGAAAGCCAGCTAATGACTGAATACTTCAGCTGAGTACAAATTCAATTATCCTTGATACAATTACCATATGAACAATGTATGAAATAGCAAGACATTGCTTTGCTGTCATTAGTGGACCCATAATACTCCCCCGTGGGGCTATAGAACTGAACTGAGTGGATTTTATGACGAAAAATAGGGTCTTAGGGACTAATTTTGTCAAAAAAGTAGGTCTTGAGAACTGGCCTATAGTTCAATTTTGATTAGCAAGAACACAAATTGTTTGATTTTTTTGGTTTTAGAACGCAACATTTTCGAAGAATTGGGGTTTTGGAACGCAAAAGTTCGCGCTTTTTGAATTTTCAATAAAATGGGGGTCTTAAGAACTGATGCAGGCTCAAAAGGGGGGTCATAAGAGCTAGCAGCAGAGGGTGAAAAGGGGGTCTTCAGCGCGGCACATACCTATAGGCCCCCTACCCTTTTCCAATGTCAGTGACTTGTCGTCCATGACTCAATGCAAATACATTTTCATTTGTTTGATGCAAATTGAAAAGACTTTGACATAAAATTAATTCATGTAAGATGTTAATATTGGTGTTCACTGTTCAGAATTGTGATACATACTAGATTCGATTAGCCAAATAGCTACATGTAGGTCATTTTGGTTCCTTTTTAAGGTCAATTCATCCATATTCAATGGTATAGGACATACAAAATCTTTTTGGGCCATAGTTTCTTTTAGCAAATTGAATGTGTACACTTGATTTGACTACATTTACTTTCATCATGCTTTACTTTACTGAGTTTACTCATTTCAATTTTGAAACAAAACTGGAATAATACTAGTTTAGTATTCCGTATTAAAATCATGACGTTCAATCATGGAAGTACATAATAATAGTTTTATTTATGGTTTGTTGAACAAAACAACTGCAAATGTGTGCAAAGACAATACAGGGTGAGTCAAAATAGTCACGTCCCGTTTTCAAAAAATCAAGAAAAATACTTCTTGTACAAAATTGGTAATTGTTTTCATTGTTTATAACAGTAGACATACTTTTTCATACCTGGTGATGTTTTCACGACAATATCATATTCCACGCCAGATTTACAACATATTTACGAAAAGACGCATAATCCAAAGTGTTCCAAGTTTGGTGGTGGATGCTAATACTGCTGTTATATTAGTTATTCATACTACACAACACACTGTATAACTGTTGCAATTTAAACCAAAATATCATGTTTTTTTTGTCAAATCTCTGATAAATTAAACGATATTGCCTGCAAAGTATTTAAATATATTATTATATAACTCAGTATTGCACAAATATATTCATAAAAATGGACTATGTACTTTGCCTGGTAAGTTGCCAAAGCACAAACTGTTTAAAGATATAAGATCTGTTTTCTCTCAGACTTCTCTTATGTCAGTTCGATTAAAATAACAAGTTTCAAAATACTTTGTTAAAAACTCAATAATGTTTGTTATAGGCTATCTCTGATTGCACGAAAACTATTGAAAACATAACAGCAAAGACAAAAGAATCTCTTTTCCTATTGTAATTGCTGTGAATACAAACACGCGTTTGATTGACTTATTCAAAAGGCGCGCGTTAAACGTTAACGTCCATAGGGATCCCTTAGATAAGTTGGAACAGATTTTATTTCACAGAATTTAGAAAAATTATCATATCTCCCGTTTTGAATAACCAATTTAAATGAAATAACATTTAGGTTAGGTAGTAATGCCATCTTGCTAGGCAAGTCATTAAATTTATTCATTTTTGAATTTTAACTGGTTTAAAAAATCAGTGAAATCGGGACCTGACTATTTTGACTCACCCTGTATACACATGATTTATTTCTATTCCTTGTACTGGTATGACAAAGATTTGGAGTGATGTAGAACCCTTTTTCATAAGAATTAACGTGGTCCTAACGAGGACCACATTAAAATTAGGGTTATAGGCCTACTGTGCACAGTCCTTACATCTTAGCATGTAAAATAGAAGCAGTCTTGAAATAAGGTGAGGATAATTGGAATTCCAGCAGAGTTGTAAATAATGGGGCTAACATCTATTTTGGCATATTTACACCAACATTCCCATATTATTTTTAGGCTTGCAATCCATAAAGTAATAAGGGACATGTCATTTATTAGACAAAAGCCATGTTAAATCAGGATCTGTGGTAACATTCCATTCTTAGTAAACTCTTAATAAAATGCACTTACCTTCTACAGTAATAATAACTGGATCACCAACTAGTTGTCCTGATTCTGCATACATGAAAGCCTTTCCACTAGCAGTGCAAAAAACACTAATAGGTCCTGTAGCCTTTGTAATAGTGAGTGTTCTAGATGCAGTAAAGTACCCATCTTGGGTAGGGTCACTAATTGCCGGATCTCCTTGCTCGCCAATTAATTTAGCTGCTGCATTCCATTCCAGCTCAAAGTCATCAGTATTTGGTGTAAAACCATCAACTGTGCATGTCAAAGTGTCGCCTTCTTTACATACAAATTGTGATGAGCCACTACTTGCAGTACATGTATTTTCTGATGACATTGCTCCTCTTGCTGCAAATAAAATACAGTATTTATTATTGAGATTAAGTACAAATTTGTATTTAACATAATTGCATACACATTTGTTTGTCATAAAGTAAAAAGGGTAGGATTTAAGTGTCCAGTTTGATATGAATGTCAAACCATCAAACGTTTTAAATGTGACGCAATTTCCGTATGAGTGTGGTGTTCAAGAGCTCTTGTGGTGTTCAATCCGTACAGCGAATCAATATTTCCTAATGCACATGTCAGTTGTATGACGCACATGAGTCCACAATACTAAATCAAGCCTGGTCCGGCACCCTTTGAGGCAATACGGTATTCCAAAACCGGCTATGTTTCTAAACGGGAGTCCTCTTCTAAATTACAGTTTAAAAAAGGGTATTCATTACAGTTATAATAGCACATGCAGGAGTATTAGGCCTATAATACGATCATTTCATCATAGATATATGTTGTCTACGTGAAAACACCGCACTGCTTGTTTACTATCTATCAGTTATTGCTATGATATAAACTGAGATGATAGGTTTTAAATTCTTATATTATTATGTAAAAGCTGAGACTAATATTAGTCTCAGGTAAAAGCAATATCCACCGACCCCAATGTATTTCAAAGCGCTTATTAATGTGCATTTCTTGTTGAATCGTGATGAAATACAGGTCACCATGTCTAATTCAGTCATTTCTTTGTCCAGCACCTGCACGCTCCATCACAAAATAGGGTGGTGAGATATGCGGTTACGCGGCTGCTATTCAGCTCGATTTACTTTCCATTGAAAAATCTTTTAATCACTTGATTCAATTTCCCGAGTGGACAAAAAAAGAAGAAAAAAGGTGACCGTGATGTCTAGGACATCGTATGTAATCCGCACGTACCTTAAAACCAAGCGTCCGTTATTCAATTTTTTTGCACGCAGCTGACACATTGCGCGCAGCACGCATTGCGTCTCGTCACTTTCCTATCTTGATTTCTATAATATAAACTAATTAACATTTACGGCTTCAGCAAAAAGTGTATAAATAAATAAAATAGAGATATTGAACTGTTAAACAATTTCTAACCGTTTGTAGTATTGAATTAGAAAATCAACAGAATCAAGCTTGTGTTATTAAGGCCCCGCAAAGTTGATATTTAGTTTCCCGTCACCCGCCCGCGCTTCATTTTCATGCCCGCGTTTGAATTCGTTATTGAAATTTCGGGAAGAAAACAAATCCATTTTTGCAATAAAAACGTCCGATTTCATTCATTTTGTGTGATGAAATTGTCCGATCAATCGTCCGTCGTGAACAGAGTAAATATATAGCCTTTCTGTAATTTACATATACGGTATCTAAATTTACCCAATTTCATTCTTTGATAGGGTGCAGCGGTGTCTAACAATACGTCTGACATCCACATTTAATAAATGTATAATAATGAAAATAATGAATAATGAATAATGAAAAAGTTGCTTCACTTTTTAAAAAAAAAAATGTTACGGGAAACTAAAAAACAAAAAAATCAACTTTGTGGGGCCTAAAACGTTTATCCCTAGACTATAGGTTTTTAAGTATCTGTCCGGTGTACTGATATTTAGAATTATGCGCTTTTGATATCGATGATAAGAGATTGAATGAAAGCGGGGGGGGGGGGGGGGGGGGGGGGGGGGGTTACTGTGAATATATAGGTTAACGTCACATAAAATTCTTGTCAAATTTCAATACTTCCATATGCAAAATATTTACAACACGTGATATAGTTCAACTGAGCATAGTGCTATTTTTACGAGGATCATGGTTACAAATAATCTTCTATCTACTGAAGATAGTATATTATGGCGCACAATGCCTGTAATTGTTTTTTTTAACAGTTTGAAGTCGTATATTTGACCGAAAATCATAACTATGTAGAAAATGAGACAATAATGAAAAAGTTGGGTGTTGTAGAATTCACAATAATAAATCAACCCTGGTCCGGCACCCTTTGAGGGAATAATACAACACCGGATTGTTTTTATTTCGAAACTAGTTGAAACCTCTGCTATGTACAACAGTGAATATTCTTTGATTGGTAATCTCAAATACGTTCCAAACGTGGTTGACTACACCATGGACTTTACACAGCTTCGGAAAATGGTTATATACACCTGGAAAAAAGTATCGCACCGCTGGTTTTTTGTTGCAAAGTGCAAATGTGGCCTCGACTTTATTGCCAATATGGTGTGATATTAAGAATCATTTGTAGTAGAGTCATTTCCATGAGATCCGTGATCAGTTTTAGGATACCTTGTTTTCTTGATGGATTTGTCAAGATGGACTAATTCTAAGAAAAATGAGCTCCTATATACCTCCCAGAAGTGAGGGCAATTGTTTTTATAGCGTAAAATCCAAAATGGCCGCCATACAGGGGCCCGAAAATTCAAATGGCTTCAATTAAGCTAAAAAGCATACCAAATTGTTCATCTGAGCACAAGGATTCCAGAAAAGTATAGTTTGCCATACTTCTGATGTTTGGTTAACGAGTTATCGGGTAAAACGTAAAAAGGTCGTTGACCTTTGCACATGGGGTCAAAATTTAAACTTGCACCGATTTTGAAAAACAATATCTCATATTGTTCGTATGATCACAAGGATTCCAGGAATGGTATTTTTTTTAAGAACCGGGAATATTTTGCGTGGGTCAAAAGGTCAAGGTATACTGACCTATATGGAACCTGACCTTTTGACCCCTTTATAAGGTACAACTGACACTCTAGGTGGTAACAACTATCATTTCTGTAATCCTTGTAATCATACAAACAATATGAGATATTGTTTTTCAAAATCGGTGCAAGTTTAAATTTTGACCCCATATGCAAAGGTCAACGACCTTTTTACGTTTTACCCGATAACTCGTTAACCAAACATCGGAAGTATGGCAAACTATACTTTTCTGGAATCATTGTGCTCAGACGAACAATTTGGTATGCTTTTTAGCTTAATTGAAGCCATTTGAATTTTCGGGCCCCTGTATGGCGGCCATTTTGGATTTTACGCTATAAAAACAATTGCCCTCACTTCTGGGAGGTATATAGGAGCTCATTTTTCTTAGAATTAGTCCATCTTGACAAATCCATCAAGAAAACAAGGTATCCTAAAACTGGTCACGGATCTCATGGAAATGACTCTACTATTGTTTGCGTAAGCTGTCCAGCAAAATGTTAGGCAATATAAGGGCCACATTTGAGTTTGTGACGTAATCGATGTAATGTTTTTCAAAGCCAAAGGGGAAAATGCATGTTTTTGTCCAAAACATGCGTAAAAAAAGTTTGGGTATAATGCGATATTGAGAGAAAACCCGATGATTAATCTCTATAGTTGTAATCCTTGGTCTCATTCAAGTCTTCCAAGGTCAAAGGTCATCTGGGGTCAAATATAAAAAGTTGCCGGATTGTCCTCAAACATGAAAAACTACTCCCTTTTTCGTACGCCCTACGGTTATGGGGTCAAAGGTCAAAATAGGTCAAATTCTAAATAAGTTCAAATGACAAAAGCAATATTGCGGAAGTGTTGACCTAGGCCTAGGTCAAATAAACAAACAAATCAACGGTGAACTCTTCGTATATGCTGAATGTATGAGTAACAAAAAAATGTACGATACTTTTTTTCCAGGTGTATATTATTCTTTTCTCAAGTAGAAGTCATTTATGACATTCCTTGCTACAGTGCTACATTTATCAATGAACGATCAGTTAGCATTTGCTCGTTTAACTGTCGAGGGCTTTGAACTTTCTTAGTATTAAAAAAATTCTCAACAGTCTGTCTTCTGTCAGTGCTTGGACTGGCGAAATGGAGGATCAGATTAAACTCGATTGGGGCTATAACTTGCTACTTTAGCCACGGTTCCAGCAACTCTAGAAGTACAGCAATTCTTCTCAAAGATAAAATTTAAATTCGAGGCTCGCAGTTACAAAAGTGATCCAGGCGGATATTGGGTCATTTATTAGACATAACCTTTTTAGATCTCAGGGTTAAACTGGCCAACATTTATGGTCCAAATCAAGATGATCCCATAACTTGGTGTAGGTTCATCAGGATTGTTCAATAATAATTAGAAATTTGTTTGTTTTTTCTTGTTGAAAAATCCAAGTTGGTTGATGTATAATAATAGATAAAACTATATACTCACTTGTGACAGTTTCATGCTACACTTAATACTTCATCAGATTATTTGACGTCAGCTCTCATCACTGATTTTTTTTTATATTGACGATCACCCGATGTAGAGGGCGGTCTTGATGAAATTATCTGATCGCAGGGTCGTTAATGTGCGCGCCATTTAAATGTACTGGGCATATCAAGCTAAGATGGTTTCAGTTTAGAATAACTCAGAGTATCCTGAGTACACACTACTTCCTAAAGATTATAAAGGTTTCTAGCGACGATCGATGTTCTTTCTGTTATCAGGTCCAGGAAACTATTTATCATATATTCAGTATGACTTTGATTAATAATACCATTTGGAGAAAGCCTGAGTAATGGATTCTAAGCAATTGTAACATTAAGGTTTCGTTTTGCGATAAGGACATTCTCTTTGACAAATTCCCCATTAGTAATCACCCTGCTCTTAATAACATCATTATAATCACGAAATTTGCTTTATACAGTATTAAATAGATGCAATGGTTCAAAACCGTCTTTTCAACATATCCGACTTGATATCATCAAGTAAAAATCTTTAAAGAATACCCTTACAAAAGAAGGTAGTCTTTCGCATGCTATTTGTATTTTATTGTGTGTTTTAGTATGTTATCTTGAATTTTTGAATACTTACCATTGCTGGGTTGCAATATCTAGTTTACTCTGTGATGTTACTCAATGTATTATGTGTTTGTCATAGCAGATAAAAAATAAAAGAGAAAAAAACCCCACAAAAACACATATTTTATTCTGACGAACCATGACTGTCTTAAATGACGACCGGGCCCACCGTCATATCATTGTTGACTGAACTGGATTGTAATATTATATATGAAAATACTTTTAAAAAGTGTAATTTATTTGTTGAAATTTCTATAGAAATAAACAAAACAAACATTGATTGAAAGAAAAGTTGGCCGACTATATTAAACATCAATAATGTCGTCATCAATACATTTGAAGTTATTTCCCTAATAATGGTTTTGCAATTGCTTAACTATTTCTAACTTATTCAACTGCGTACATCTTCGGAAACATGTTTCAGTAGCTATCATCTCGTTTCATGTTTGTACCGCTATTTGACTTTATTTGAGTTTTGCTCTACATACAATATACTGAAAATGAATGATTCACGTGGGACTTATGTTTTAACCTAAAACATGATTGAATTGACGATTATGCGTCTCGGGCCCATAATTTTTCTTCTTGAAGCTTCAAGAGCGGCACATAGTGCATATTTGAAAGGTCATAATAACGATTGAAAGATCGTTCGCATGCACTTGGTGCACTGAACACGCGCCGAGAGTATCGAAAAGTGATGTTTGCATTTTTGTGAGTGTGCAGAGTATATATCTCCAAAAAAATCGCACTAGTTTGAACATTTTAAAGTTTTAAACGACCGAAATCGGCGTAAGGTCCGTCCTGAGTTATGGGGCGTAAATAAATGGCCGAAATCGCTACATCAAATTCATCGCAAAATATTGAAAAATCTAGTCTGACATCTGTTGAACTATGGCGGGGTCTACTGGAGCATCTACCCACGTTTTGCTTCATTGTATATAGTTGTTATGTATTAAGTACATTATTTGTTGTTTGTATACTTTCAGACTGTCATGACTGTTGTCATCTTTAATATCAGCCCAACATAAAGAGAAGCATTCTTCATGACAACAGTCTCAAGCCACTAACTACAGGAACTACCAAGATGGTCGTAATTAACTGCCCGGTAGATGGATGCCCATACGCAACACGAGACTCTTCTGAAGCCGTCGCCTGCGCTCTGCTATCGGCACGGAGAGTGCATTTGTACACGGAGTGAACTTTACCGATACTATAATCCGGGACGTCCTCCTAGCAGGTATAGGAGTGAACTTTACCGATACTATAATCCGGGACGTCCTCCTAGCAGGTATAGCGGACATTGATATTCGACGTGAGGTGCTAGGCACTGATGCCATACTCGGACGCGCGGTAAACGACTTCATTGCCATTGTCGAGAGCAAAGAAATGGCCAGGAATGCCTTGCTCACAACCGCGGCTGGAATATCCTTCTTCCGCCGAGAAAAAAGCCACCCCAACAGGCACGCAGCCGACCCCCGACCGTAACCGAACTGCCATGTGCCCTGACTGCAAACAGACATTTTCCCTGTTCTCCGAGGGTGCTCGAGGCTGGAACACTAGACCCCATCGCCAGTGCATCAAATGCTACAGGGTGCATTGGAGTAGTCCTACCCGACGCAGCGACGCATCTCAGCGCAACGATAATTCTGCACGCAATAACACCCAAGCGTTCTCTACATCCGAAACTGGAGTGATATTCGCACAAGTGTCGGCATTGCACGAAACAGGATCAAACTACCAACAGCCACCCATGCGCACTAATAACCGCCACCGTCGCCATCGACGACGCCCTCGCTTCAAGCAAACGCAGTCGGAACCACGTTCTACCCAAGTTCACGCCCACAATATCTTCTCAAAGGGTGCATGGCGCAGGGCCCGCTTCTTGAACCATCCGGAAGTGCAGCTACACATGTCAGTGAACAACTCGGACTATCGAGCTTTCGGACGACGCTGTCCTACCACCGCACCTACAACCATCACAGCGATGGCTGACACTGGAGCCCAATCTTGCCTCTGGTACATGGACGGTTTTCATGGCTGCTGGATTCTCTGTCCCTGTCCACGTAGACCTAGTCGCAGTCAACAAGTCTCCTATCACCATAGACGGCGCTATCATCGTGCGTCTACAAGGAGTGCCCCTGAGCGACGACAACAAATCGTGCGCCACCATGGTATATGTAAGCAAGTCAGCCCATGCATTTTACCTGTCTTGGGAAGCCATAATGGATCTTGGAATAGTATCGCACGACTTCCCCTCAGTTGGAGCAGCTGAACTTCAGCCCCAAAGGCCCAACGTCCACTCAAGGAGGATCACCCTGCAAACAACGCCGGTTGCTCCGCACCATTTTCAAATGGCACAGACCCGTGTTCTTGTCCACCACGTACAGTGGTTCCCGATTGGCCCGATACCCTTCCTTTCGAGTGCACCCCCGCTAATAATAGTAAGATGGAAGATTGGTTGCTACAACACTTCGCAGCATCATCATTTAATACCTGTCCTCACCGCCCCCTCCCATGCATGACGGGGCCTCCAGTGGAGATTCACCTCAAAGTCCCACATGGCGAACCAGTACTGTGGTGCCACCGCATGGTCGTTACATGAAAGCACGATGGAACTCCACGCCGCACACCGTGGACCTCTCCCCACTCAACAAAAACTGCCAGCGAGAAACATTCGCCAGCGAGTCACCGTTCCACCTAGCGAGACGCGTCCCCAAAGGAACTTGGAAGACAGTCAGTGACGCATGGAACGGGTATCACAGCGTCCCCCTTCGGGAATGTGATCACCATCTGACCACCTTTATCACACCTTTCGGCAGATGGAGGTACACCAGAGCGCCCCAAGGCTTCCTCTCATCCGGTGACGGATACAACCGTCGTTTTGACGCTATCCTCTCTGATTTCGACCGCAAGGAGCGTTGCGTCGATGACACCCTCCACTACGACACTAACCTTGAAGCACATTGGTGGAGGACCATTGACTTTCTAAGTCGTGTTGGCCAGTCGGGAATAATTCTCAATCCAGACAAATTTCGTTTCTTTCGCACGCAGAGAGGTTGATTTTGCAGGCTTTTGGATCTCTGATGAAGCCATCGAGCCACTGCCGAAATACCTCGATGCTATACGCGGATTTCCGACGCCAGCATCCACCACAGACATCCGTAGCTGGTTCGGCTTAGTTAACCAGGTCGCCAACTATGCACAACTACGTGACACCATGGCGCCCTTCACACCATTCCTCAGCCCAAAGGTCCGCTTCGAATGGACTCCTGCGAGGAGAACCTGCCTACGCGCCCATATTGGTCCTGCAAGGGCATCGGATACTTTCTATCACAGAAGCACTGTGCCTGCGAGTCCCGCATCCCTGACTGCTGCGATAATGGATGGAGGGTAATATTAGCTGGCTCAAGATTCCTCTCATCCCCAGAGCAGCGCTATACTGCAATCATAGCGCTGCAATTGAAGGCGAGGCACTGGCAGTGGCATGGGGACTCGAACAGTCGAAATAATTTTACTCAGGGATGCAATGACCTTCTCGTTATCACTGATCACAAGCCCCTGATCAAGATCATGGGAGACCGCACTCTCGATGAGATCCCCAACTCCAGACTCTTCCGCCTCAAGCAGCGTACACTACCATGGGTCTTTGAGATCGCACATCTCCCCGGCAAGACTAATACTGCCGCTGACGCCACGTCCCGACACCCCGTAAGCAACTTTGCAGAGCTATCTAGCCTCACACTACACTCAGCACAAGATGATGCCGAATGCGCCATGGCTGCTACCATCCGTCACGAGACGCAGAACATAACAGCATTGACATGGGAACAACGCATTGCCTCTGAGACCGCAACCGATCCTGTCACACGCCAGCTTATGGATGCCATCTACACCGGCTTCGGGGATGCACACCGTACCGCCAATGACGGGCTGGCCGCATTCTGGCAATACCGAGAGTCACTTCATGTATTGTATTTGCCACGTTTGGCGTTCCTGAGGATATCTCGAGTGATGGAGGCCCAGAATTCTCTGCTTCTGCGACTGCCGACTTCCTTACACGATGGGGAGTCCGTCACCGTGTGTCATCTGCCTACTTCGCTCAATCGAATGGCCGCGCCGAGGTAGCAGTCAAGAAGGCGAAGCGCACCCTGATGGACAATGTTGGGCCCACTGGTTCCCTTGATAATGACGGTCTCTTACGGGCACTACTCCAATTGCGCAACACTCCGGATCCTGACTGCAACATCTCACCGGCGGAAATAGTCTTCAGCAGACCTATACGCGATGCCTTCTCATTCGTCAGACGACAGAACAAGTTCACCAACCCATCCATTCGCACTACCTGGCGCGAAGCATGGGCACTTAAAGAAGACGCAATGAAAGCCCGGATGCCACGCTCACTTGAAGCCCTCAACGCCCACGCAAGGCCCCTTGCACCATTATCGCTGGGCAACCGCGTGTTCCTGCAGAACCAATACGGTCCGCATCCTACAAAGTCGGACAAATCCGGCACAATCGTCGAGCTAAGGGACCATGACCAATATTGGGTCAAAGTTGATGGATCTGGACGCTTATCGCTAAGAAACAGGTGCTTCTTACGCAAGTTTACTCCACCCACGGTCGCAATCGAGGATTCCACACATCGCTCGCGACGACACATGGTCGACCATGGCTTGAGCGTACCACAACGACACGCAACGGCACCGCAACCACAGCCAGCGTTAGACCAGCTGGAACAGGGCCCTACCGCTGTCGCACGACCGAACACGTCTACTTCTACGACAGAGGCTACCGTGCCAACGATGGGTGCCCCAGCACAGCCCGTGCTGGACCATACAGCAGCATCAGCACCACTGATCCCGCTGACGCCCTCAAAACAAATCTTCCACCACCGGACATACCAACAGCACCTATTACACCAGTCGCGTCAGGTGGAGTTGCCCTCGCACGCCCTCGCAGACAAACAATAAAGCCTCGTCACTACGTGCCTGAGACTGGTAAATGGCAGACCCGCTAATATGCTAGTTGTTACGTTAGCGATGTTGAACTATGGCGGGGTCTATTGGAGCATCTACCGACGTTTTTCTTCATTGTATAGTTGTTATGTATTAAGTACATTATTTGTTGTTTGTATACTTTCAGACTGTTGTCATCTTTAATATCAGTCTGACAACATAAAGAGAAGCATTCTTCAACATCAAGGGGTATGCTTTCGATATGTTTTGCGGACAACCCTTGGGAATAATCTCTGTAAATGTCATGTAAGGACGTATGGGATAACTCAAGTTAGAGCCTATTGTATGACCCCTACTTTGCACGTAGCGTCTATGGGGAGCGTCTTGGTGTATACCCCTTTAGTGCGTCATACAACTGATAGGTGCACGGGCTGGGTACACTAGGGGAAACTAAACAGTCTGACAGAATCGGTGCATTTAACTTTATCTCGTAATAGAGGTAAGCAGGCTGACGTCACAACGGCAATTTCTGCGGCACAAGTAAAGGTGTCAACCCTTTTTCATGACATTTATCAAGCACTGTAACTTTTAGACCAATAATGTAATGTACATAAAAGTATACAATTTTTGAAATAAAATGATTCGGAGAATCCAATTTTGGTATCAAATTCCACAAAAAATAGTACTTTTTACATTTTTGCCCAAAAATCACTTCTTTTTTCTTTTTTTTTGGGGGGGGGGCGGCATTTTTTTTCAGACAACCTAACAAAATCAGTTTTTGTTTAAAAAATCCAAAATTTCACCAAAATCAACTTGAGTCAATTATCTAGGATCGAATTCTTTTTGGCTTTTTGGTTTTTGAGATTAAAAACAAACATTAAAAGTTACGGTGCTTGCTAAATTTGGCGCCAAAAAGGATTGATACCTCCCTTAAGTCGCCTATTTCTCTTTACAAGTGTGAAATTTGTCCAAACAGACATATTTGCAACTATGTCCTATATTGAGGCATACATTGGATTGGTACTCAATTAGGAGTTGTTGCTCTTTACGAAACAGGTATTCCAAAACGTAAAACAAAAGAGTTCCATATTTTAAGGTATAAATAAAGTTTCATATCACTATTTAGCCTATGGGCCTCCTAACACTAGAGGTGGAAAGCGAATGCGAACCGTAAAGGTAGAAAAGAAGAAAGATACTCACCAATCCTAGCAGCTTTTTTGGCATCAAATTGAGCCCCTCCATCAACATTTGCTTGACAGGCATACCATGGTGTATCAAAATCCAATTCAACCGAGTTGATAACTAAAGAATATGAGTCTGTCAAGTTCACTCTGCCACCATATTTTTCCTCATCTGGAACAGACACACCTCCCGAAAATGTTTTTTGAATAATAACAGCAGAATCTGAAAAGTGTGTAGGTTCCTCAGCACTTGCACCCCAATGCACAGCAACAACAAGCTGACCAGGGGCTACATCAAATGTACAGGGAATAGTTGCCTCTTCACCAATTTCAAAGGATACTTCACCAACTTCAACATTCTGACCATTTGTACCTGTATTTACAATAAATCATAATGACAGCGTCCGAAAGGCATTACATTTCTACAGGGTGTATCAGAATGAACTGTACCGTGTTTCTAAAATACATAAAAAATACAAAATTATTATTGTCTTAAATTTAAACACCTGAAATATGAAAAGGTGAACACGTTAATTTCATTGAGATATCTTTTGTTCTCGTGTGTCGAGACATAATCGAAAATCGATGAACCCCAACATTTCAAACAATGTAGCCCACACCACATAAGCAATATTCAAAACTCCACCAAAGAAAGGAAAGTTAAAACCACTCAAGCAGAACAAATTCCGGTTTATTTGCGGATTAAAAATCAAAATTGATCTCCAAATTTCACCCACAAAAATATGCAAATAATAGTGATGTGAAAAGTTGAGATATGGCGATCAAAAATAAACCCTGTCCTATGGACGGATGGATATCTCAGGTAGGGTTAGTAATTTCACAGATTTTTTAAATTGATCATTTCGACCAGAAATCTACCATATTTACCAGAAAGTCTGTATTTTCCATCAGAAACGTCCGATTTTCAAAATTTAAAATTCTTATGAAAGCGTGGCGTTTGCGCAAGATATGTGTCAAAACGGTTTAAACAATATCAATACCTTAATTTCCCATTTATGCCACAATCATCAGTGTGTGAACCCTGATCATCTCTCCCATGAACCATCATTTGTAAATCAGATAAGAAAACATTGTAAAACTATTTCAAGATATGAGGGTTACATCCACGAAGGTAGTGTGTATAATTCCTTCATTCTGGAGGCCAAAACCATTTAACAGGTGAGTTTAATGATACAGGTGAGTTTAATGATAAACAAAGTCTGATATTAGGGTACATGGTGCTGTGTTGTGTAGATGAATTAATCAAATTTGAACATTGGTGGGGAAAATCACCAACGTTATCATTTTGGAATCTAATCTGATAATGTGTGTACAACAACACAATGCATGTACCCCCCTTTCAGTAAAAGAAACCTACCTAGACATTCAATTCAACAACAACATTCTTTCAAAAGGATGACTGCTGTCCTGACAAGTATTTATTTTTAAAATGATGGTAGCTGTCCTCACAAAATGTAATATTGCTATGTTAATTTTGCTATCTTCAGTAGATAGCAGATATTGATGCATGACAATTTCCACTCATAAATAATTATAACAACATGGAAATATAATCAAAATGTTCCAAATGATTCAAGGTAACTATTCCAGTACATTTCATTTAGCACAATATCAATTTCCTTAAGGGTGCACTACACTAAATGGAAAATCCTCAATTAAAAGACTTGACAGTAATATAATTGCGTAAATGCCTAGGATTTTTGATTAATTATCATTAATGGGACATCACCTAGGCCTACATGCACCCTGACTATAAACTGTGAATATCATCTGTTAGATAAATTTTAAGAGATCTTTCAAATTTGTGCTTTTAAGAGGAAACATTGGCGACTACGGCTCGTCAGAGATGTAGTCAACTCCATGGGCGTATTTTGGAAAATCGAGCAGGTTCACCTTATACCTATATTTTTGCACTTTTTGGTGAGAAAATATGATCATCTTTAAGAAAAATCTCTCTGCAAGGTCCAATTTTGCAATTTAGATGTTTAAAACAGAGTTTTATATTAGTGTTTTTGTACATATCCCTATGGAGCTCTTTTTAGTAGTGTGACCCCTTAATTAACAGTTCCCTGCACCAACACAACCGAGTTATTGACTGACCTAGTATATGGTCCTAGCAACTGTGGACATAGTCGCTACAGCCTGTTTTCATCATGTGCTTGACAATTTTGTCATGGACCCATAGGATCGCTCAACGCGACATTGTGCAGCTTTTTTGTCAACGTCCTTAGACGTTGTCATTTGAATTCAGATTCAGGCTTTGTGGTGGAGTCTATGAAATGTCTTTTCTTGTTTTTCTGTAACATTTGTCATAAATTATATTATTCATTTAGTTTAGTTTCCCATTAATGGCGGTTAAAAGTGTACAAATCATTTTTTTTTCTCTGCGAATTATGATAATTAAAATAAAACCCTGGACTTTTGGTAGGACTTCTTACGGTTTCAACAGTCAATTCAATTCAATTCAATATTTATTTTCCATCATATCAACAAATACAAAATACAATGACAGTTTAACAAATAATATGATGGAGGAGGAACAACTAAAAGCAAAAGCCTGACGTTGTTGCACCCCCTTAAACAAAGCTTACATTCTACAAATACAGAAAAATATACAAAAAATACAATTACAGAAATTATAATTAAATTTTTTTTAAAAAATCAACAACAACAACAAGAAAAGACAACGAAAAAGTAAACAAGCAATGGATATACATTATATCCCTCGTGGAAGCAGCAACGTGATTGTTTTGTTGTATGTTATTGATTTAAGATTTAAGTTACTTGACATAATATTGGTTTAGTTTGATATAGTATATGCTCTTGATTGTTTTTTTAAGTATATCATTGTCACAGTGTTGTACACAAGTTCTCAAGATACCATTACAGTACGGATCCTGACGGAATGTTTATATACTACTGATAAAAAGGGATATGAAATATTTAAAATAGTATGCTGTATACAATATATGCTACTGAATTATCTGTCGGTCTATTAATTAACTAATTAATCAATATATTAATTAATTAATTTATGGTATTACAAATACGAAAAGCGTGTATTTATGTATAAATAATAATATAGATAGTAATAACAATATACACCCAGCTCAAGAGTACAAACGTGTAATACTATTTACTGGTGAATGTACAACTTATGAACACGCGACAACATAATTAAGGCTGCAAGTAGGTTGTGATTTTTCTTTTTAATTGGCTAATGCTTGTAGCATCTTTAATATCATTTGGCAAACTATTCCACACCTTTGGTCCTGTGATTAATAGCCCTTTTGTCTTATGTATGCCTAATTGATAGTTATCTTTATTTCTTGTGTTGTAAGTATGTGGTCGAATCCAACGAAAAGTGTACACGGCTAGATTTTTAGGGTCCAGTTTCAAAATGCTTCGATCTCTTTTTCCTTTTCCCCACTCAAAGTCAACATATCAAGCTTGTATGGGAAAAAAGTGCCATCACTAATCTCTCCAATTGACCACGTGACGAAATGATGAAGTTGAAGGTACACTTCTCAATGTTACCTACAAATACAAGTACCATATTTTGATTAAGTGATGATTATTCCACCTATTTACATATTGCATTCAAATTTGTGATTGTATTGTATTCAGAAGATGCTAATGCTGATAGAAAGTTGACATATTTGTACAGGTACTCATCTTTTTTTACATTTTAGATTCACACAGTTAGGTAGCATTTGCAGGTTCTCAATACTTTGAAACATGAGGTTGAGTCACTTTGTATACTTTCACCAAGATGATTTTAATGAACATTTGTTTTCATGTACCTCAAAGAGGAGGAATGACCCTTTCTGGAAAATTTAGAATTTTGAGCATGCGCCAGAAACTTAAGTACATAGAGGAATGGGGACATTTTGTATTCGTAGGTAAAAGTTAATGTATACGTAGGTATAAGAGAAGTAAAACTGTAATAAATTAATGTTGTACTTAATTTATGCTGCATTTTGGGGGTGAAATGATCATGCAGGGTTGCTAACAATATTTGTTTTTAAATAAACATGTTAAAACATGTTTAAATCCTAATATTATGGACATATTCCCCAATAGTTTACTTTAAATAGATACTAGAATATTAATTTAATGTTGAAAAAATATACAATATCTAACTCTCAGTTGTGATTTTGAATAGGTTTATTAAGAACAAAATATCAGGCAACAATTTTAAGCATTCCTATAAGAGAAAAACATGTTAAGACTTAAAGCACGGTAGCTAATATTGCAATAATCAAAGTATTCGTAGGTAACACATTTGTTCTCAACTTTAACTTCGTTGACTAAGAACGGTTGGATTCTTTGATTTTACATATGTTTAAGAGGCAAAATTGTACTCGACGTAGTTTTTATGCCCTGAATCGCGTGTGAGGGTGAATGTCGTACAGCAAAATAAAAAGGTGTCTTGCTTGACGTTAAAAGTTGATAATATAAGAATGTGCGCTCAGCACTGCTTTTACAAAACAATCAGAATTGCGTAATATTCAACATTTGAATAAAAAGCAAGATTATCCAAATAAACATTAAAATTATATCAAACTATGTTCCTATTTCTAAGATATAAAAGAAAACATCCTAAACATCAATAAACTCACTAGGCCTATACTGTTAGTATTATTGATCATCTAATTTGGTTAAGGAATGTTGATTAAAATTAATTTACACATGATAATTACGGCAGAAAATGTTTTATTATGCTAACGTATCTGATCATCCAATTTTGTAAGTGTCTTTCTTGCTTGACTTTCAATTATTAAGAATGTACGTTTAACTTCTACAAAACAGTCAGAAGTGTGTACTATTTAACATCTGATACAAGGCAAGATGATGACAACATACATATCGTACTGGGTTAAAATTTCGTAAAGGTATAGTTAAACAATCAATTAACTCGCTAGTATAATATTCTTACTCATCTCATTTGGTAAAAAGCATGTTCATCATTAAAACTAAACATAATGAAATATTAAGCATATAGAAACATTTTAAGTAAGATACCTCTGATCATTCAGCCTTGTAATCTCTACTTAACACGTTTAGTGGATCTTGTTGTATTCTTTGTGTAGTTAGTTTTTCATCTCTCTCTTGTCACGAGAATGAATATCTAGTAGAACAGAATTACTCTTTGTTTGTTATAGGACATTTTAGAATGTTAAGAATGAACGTTTCAGTTTCCGTGTGAATCCAAAGTATTGGATCGAATCAACTATTGAACATTTCCTCGAGCCATCATTAATTAGAAAGCAAGCGGTTTTCTTTTAGCAAACAGTTTGGTTTGCTTGCCTGTAATTCATAATCTTGAATGTCAGGTTATTTGTTTTAAGCAATAAAACAACCGGTTGTCTTCCTCAATTTGTTCTATATGAAGGAGGCAAGTGAGTCTTCTAGCAGTTATCATTTTGAATAGCTGTTTTAAACACGAAAGCCAGATCGCTTTTTAATTCATTTAATATATACTTTGAAATAATTTCATATCAGACCTTATATTATATATATAAGTTTAATATGAGCCGAACATGTTCAAAGTCTAGAATATTCAAATGTCGTGCATTTCAGTCCACAGCGCGCGGAATAAAGAACATACAACTTACAGCGAGACATCCAGTTGTCAGATTAGAATTAAGATATAATTTCCTAGTTTGGAATTTGTATCATTCTAAAAGTCGTACATAGTAAGTTTTTATCTAGTTTCAACCGGAGGCAGATTCCGTTTGACATAGAATCATAAATTTATGTTTAAAAATTCAATGTTGTTTGATTTAAAAACACTAATCTAATAGGTTTTGCCACGACATAGATATTGTCGGGCATGTGCCTTTCATTGTGATTTTCTTTTAAATCAACCACTGCTTAGTTCAATTACACTAATTAATGAATGTCGGAAGCATTATTCATGAACAATTCTTGATTTGAGACTGAAATCAGTTAGGCCTACCCTTGATTACCTCCCACTTTTAAAAAAAGGGAAAATGTTTTACTAAATTTCTTGTTCACTTAAAATACGTTTCGGTGACATTACACAACCTGCTCGAGCAAAAATGAAGCAAGTTATTTTATATTTGTGACACATGAATTCCATTTTCAAATACAATTACAATAATGGCCAATATTATGTACCTCAGTAGTCACTTCTCTGCAATTCTAGAGGAAGTTGGTTAACTACGTATACATCATATCGACAAGCTGGTTTAAAACAATATTACGCACCAAACGATATTATTCCCGTCTTATACATTCCTGCTAAATATTTACATAATATAAGGTGCGAATGAAAGCGAAAAACAATACAGGAATTGTACCATGCTCATTAACTAATATATAGGTTACCTACGAATACAAAATGGAATATGAGAAAATTGATTATGAAGCCAAAATTTCATGGATATTATGACTAAATGTACCCATTTTAAGACGATCAACGTGTAATCTATGGATATAAATAACATTCATTCACTCTAACTCCAACAAAAAATATGTTCTCGGCAAAACCAGTGTGATTACACCATGTATTTTATTTAAATTAACACCTCCTATTTTCATTTAACAAGGGAATATTAATTTTTTCCCTCCAAATATAAATATAATAATATATCCAGTCAGATTGTATGATTGCGCACTGCTTGTATGTAAAATAAAATCATTTAGGGCCAATATGCACCGTGTATATTATTGAATGTTGCCTACATATTCATGTTACCTCCGAATTCAACATGAAGTCAATGCACGAGAAGCTGTTACTAATTATTTATATAAACATTAATCACCCCCATTGCGATTTAAATCAACTGTCAGAGGATGTCTTTGCGTGAATAAGATAAAAAAACTACACTAATAGGAGTAACAAGATTGAGACATAGGGAGGCTATATTCAATCAACTTTTAAGACAACAACAAATTATTGATGCACTTGTACGCAAACTACAGAATTTTGTGAAAAGTTACTTACAAAAGCTGAAAGATTAATGCAAAACTTTTCTGTGGCTTGCCGAACGCAGCGCACATTTCTACTTTATTCCAGTCGATACAAGTATGTAACAGCAGAGGGAATAACCTCGGTATCGTTATTTGTATTTGAAGGTAAAAGTTCAAATTTCAAATTTGCCTACGAATACAGCCTTTTATTGCTGATATTTCAAAAAATGTTGCCTTCAAAATGATAAAACTTGGCATACATGTACATTGTATCACACTTCGCTTATTCTATAGATATCATTCACTAATCTGTGTTTATATTAAAATGGCAGTGTTTTAAATAGGTATTCGGAGGTAATGCATTTTTTTTACCAAACCGATCGTTTCCGCTTTTAAAATTTCTAACAGCTTTATCAAAAAATCGACTTGAATGTGGACAATGCATTTAAGTATTTAACATATTTAGGTATCCTTACAGCACAAATTACACTACCTCAGGCGAATTCTTCCCCGAAAGTGAAATTTAACAAAACATGTATTGGTAGGTAACGTCAAAACTTACCACAGCCAAAAAAATCACAACAATTCAGGGGATTGATCAAAAGTAACTAAAATTACAAGAGGCATTCTTGAGATATCCACCAATCAAACAGGTAAAATTATTTCCGCTTAAGCTCGTTTTCATCTAAACGGTTATATGTCTAAAATAAAACAACAACTATTTTGTAAAAAGGGTGAAAAATAGCAGGTTTTTTGCTCGCATACGCCCAATTGTGCATAGAAGTTAGTCATATTATATATGGCGCGAAGCGTCTCATCGAGGCGGATACGTATAACACAAAAATTAAATAGTCAAGATATAGATTATTTTATTATAGGCCTGAACATCACGTGTACACTTTTCGTTGGATTCGACCATGTACATCTTTGTGGTTCGTAAAAATACCGGAGAATGATTTTGGTAGCATTCCATGTTTGTACTTATACATAAAAATAGTTACTTCTTTCTTATACATGTTGAAAACATTTAATGTGTTATATTTTTCAAATAAAGGTTTTGATGCGCTTAGGTAGGAGCTATTTGATATTATTCTTAGTGCCCTTTTTTGCAAACGAAAAGCTTTGTTTAAATACTCTTGAGGAGCATTTCCCCATAATAATATACCGTAATTGAGATAGCACAAGACCATTGAGCAATACAACTGATACAATACATGTTTTGGTAAAAATTATTTGACTTTGTTTAAGACCCCTATGTTTCTAGAGCATGATCTACACGTATTATTAATCTGTTTTTTCCATGTAAGATTTTCATCAATTGTAATACCTAAAAACTTTGCTTCACGCGCACGAACAAGTTTTGTTCCATCAAGGTAAATGTTGTGTTGATCACTTATATTCCTTGTTTGATAAGATGTCCCAAAGTACATTTGATTGGTCTTTTTAGCATTGAGTGACAGCTTATTTGCTTTGAACCAGTTGCATACCTCACGGAGCTCGATATTTAAGGTGTCACATAAAACTGACAGATCATTATGACTATAGAGTACGGTGGTGTCATCAGCAAATAGTATAAAAGATAAAAGAGTGGATGTGTTACAGATATCATTCATATATATTATAAATAAAGGTGGTCCAAGAATTGAACCTTGGGGTACACCGCAAGATATATTTAATTTACAAGATTCTATACCATTATAATACACATACTGTTTTCTATTGTAAAGGTAATTAGAAAACCAATTATAAGCAACACCTCTGATACCATAGTGAGATAATTTATGCAATATAATGGTATGGTCAATGGTATCGAACGCTTTAGATAGATCCATGAAAATGCCAACATTATACATTCCCTCATCTATTTTCTTAGTCAAATCATTAACAACATCTAGAACTGCCATATAAGTAGAATGTTTTTGACGGAATCCATATTGATGATCATACAAAATATTATGTTTACATAGAAAATCATAGCAGCGATTATACACAATACGCTCCAAAATCTTTGATAAACAGGGTAATACAGATACAGGTCTATAATTTCCAAATATTTGAGGATCATCTTTCTTATAGATAGGTACAACTTTAGCTATTTTTAAATCATCAGGCACTACACCACTACTTAACGATATATTGAATAATAGCGTTAGCGGATAAGCTATTTCCGTTGATATCTTTTTTATTAGATCTGATTTAATATTATCATGACCCGCGCTCTTGTTACTACCAAGTTTAGTTATTAGTGTTATTATTTCATCATCATTTGTTGGTTTGAAAAAGCAGGTTGAACTAATGTTCTCATTAAGATAAGAAGAGTAATCATTTCCAGTGTGGCTGATACTTGAAGCTAAGGATGATCCTATATTCGCGAAATATTTGTTGAATTGCATTGCAATATCATTAGGACTGGTGTAAGTTTCGTTTCCGGATACGAAAGATTGGGGGGTCTTTGTTTTTCTTTTTCTAATAATTGAATTTAAAACTTTCCATGTATTCCTCATGTATTCCTCATTTTGTAGTCAAAATGTTTTACAAATGTAACATTGAAACAATATGTTACTACAATCACGTTTTAATTGATCTGAATGACACATTCCAAACATTCTAATATTATCTCTATATTTAATATAAAATGTAGCGTTACTTATTTTTATTCCTTGTTCAATTTTTTTTACTAGCGTGTTGATGTTTTTATGTTTTAATAACAATATTTTCTTACTCTTATTTACCTGTATCCTCTCTCCATTTTTTTCTCCGACTTCGACCAGTTTTTAATTCAATCAACCCAGGCTTATGTTTATTTATTATTCATAGCCTTAAAACATTCTTAGTTTATAATTTTCGACCCAAAAGTGATTGATTTGTTACCACAACAATAATGTTGGTGCAATTTCGCCATTTTTTTTACCAAAAAATGATTTTTAAAAAAAATGATATATTACATAATGGTTTAATTAAAGTATTTTTGCAAAGAGTAAAAGTTAATATACATCATACATACTGTCTAAATCTTCTTTTTC
Source organism: Ophiura sarsii (assembly GCA_035610835.1). NCBI lineage: Eukaryota > Metazoa > Echinodermata > Ophiuroidea > Amphilepidida > Ophiuridae > Ophiura > Ophiura sarsii. The sequence continues at coordinate 70,298,447 of CM069449.1, read as the reverse complement.
ATATTTCCTTTCTCCTCTGTTAATTTCATTTTAGGACGTTGACCAATTTTTTGTAAATATCTTGTTACTACTGAGAAGTTATCGTACAGTAGCCTCCTTCACATCCACTTTCTGTCATGTAAAATGGAGTCTTGACACGAGACTACGATGAATCTTAGACTTTCATGGTGTCAAATCATGTTTTACCCAATTACGGGTTCTAAACTTCCAGAGTGTAAACTCAGAATTCAACAGTAAACTATTGCATGTGAAAAAGTTATTTTACGAAATAGATGTTTAGCACAATATTGGGTTAAAAATTACACTTTTCTTTTGTAACCAGCAAAATTTGACACCCATTTATAAGCGTGCACTGTGTATAATACAATCATTTTTGCCATAACTTCTATTCCGTACAGTATGTTCAGACAATTTGGTTGGCAACTTCACACATAGGCCCACCTGCATTTATATTACTTGAAATACCATAAAATGGTCAATTTCGTATATCCATGGAAATACTAGGGTCGGCCCGCTGACCCCTAACACTACAGGTGTGTTTGGGTAAAGGTGTAGCGCTAGGGCTGTGAAACAAGGTTATACATCATACATTTCTGTTTAAAACCATGTTTTCCTAAATATTTAACTCAATCAAGATACATGTTCATATGAAACAGCAATGCAGTCCAGGTTTGCTAACAAGCCGGTTTTGTCTACTTGCGGACCCCACTTGGTATTTTAGCGCAGCGAACGAACAGAAGGCCTAACGGAGTGGAGACATTTTTTCTCGTATAATACTATATACTTCAGATAATGAAACAAATCTGTACTGGTACAAGTTTAGTACTCCCGTTGCAGAGATCAACTGATTTTCTAGCAAGGTCACATCATGGATATATTGCAATTGGTACTCTAAGTATAGCGTTAAATAAGGCCACCCAGAACCATCAAATACCCTTGGTTTCATTGGCTGACAAATTTCACCCTCACTATACATGTACATGCTATATAAACACACAACCCAATCAACCAATCATAACAGCTGATTATAACTATTTCCAATTATCCCTACGCAGCCTTTTGACAATTTTGTAGTCATATATCATATCATGCAATGAACAATTTACTCACATCTGGGGGTCAACGGGTCATGTGAGATTTTAGTTTCTAATTGAATCTTGGTGACAGCATAAACAATTTCCTTCTATTGTTTATGGTGACAGTTTTATCATACTCCAATCCTGGCCCGGTTGTCAACTACGACATGTAGCCTGCTATGGGTGATAGGGTGTATACCAAATGCAATACAATGTATCACTTTCATCAGTGCAGTTGGTTTTCTAGAAGTTCATAAATTCATGAATGTATGTGTGTATTTAAGAATTAACTTAATACATTGAATAATAAACATTAATTAATCAATCATTACGTTTATTAATCAATTGTTAATTAACTTTAATAAATAAATAAATACATTTCTTTAATGAAATTAATTAATATCAATTCATAAATTAATAAATTCATCAATGAATAATCAATTATTGATCATTGATTATTGATACTTAAATAATCAATAACTAATTATCCATTACTTAATTAGTTGTGTTTTCCCCCGGTTGACTTTGATGTGATAGGTCTAAGTCTATTCTTAATTAGATACAAAATATTCCTATTTGGGACCTTTAACTCAAATGTTCAGGGGGGTTTGTTCATGTAAACAATCATGTACATACAGTATAACTATGGCCATAGATCTTTTCTTCTGAAGGATCTATGCTATGGCTGAAAGTGCATGTTTTGTTATGACACAATTTTCTTTATGATACTCTTCATTTATTTCTGCTTGCATTCAAACTTAAACCCCTCTAGCCGAGGATTGTGTTTTTAACACCCTACTTGTTAAAAACGGGATAGCTCTCTGTGGGCATTTCTAAGCTATTTTACAGCCCCGAAAATTCAGATTTTGTTCTATCTAATTCAGGAAATGTTGGTTTTAGACTTCCGTGCTGCTGACAATAAAAAGTGAAGTGGTGTTGACTGTTGAGGTGTTTATAATTAAGAGGTGAAGTTCTTAGTTCTTAAGACCCTCCTTTTGAGCCTGTAGGCCCTATCAGTTCTCAAGACCCCATTTTATTGAAAATTCAAAAATCGCGAACATTTTCGTTCCAAAGCCCTAATTTTATGAACATTTGTTTTCTTACTAAACTAATTTGAAAAACAAGCCAGTTCTTAAAATACCTACTTTTTGAGAAAGTCAGTTCTTAAGACCCTATTGTTCGTCATAACAATCTCGCAGTTCAGTTCCCAAGCCCCCCCCCTTTTTTGAGACCCTGTGCGACCCGGGGGGGGGGGGGGGGGGGCTAGACTGTTAACAATTTATTTTTAATTTTCAATAAATTATTATATGCACATGAGTTTCCATTTTTTGGGGTCCGGTAACACGGCGAGTTATGGGGCGGCGAGTTATGGGAGAGTTACGGTAAGACCAGCCGGCGAGTTACGGTAAGACCAACCGGCGAGTTACAGTAAGACCAGCCGGCGAGTTACAGTAAGACCAACCGGCGAGTTACAGTAAGACCAACCGTCGAGTTACAGTAATACCAGCCGGCGAGTTACAGTAAGACCAACCGGCGAGTTACAGTAATACCAGCCGGCGAGTTACAGTAAGACCAACCGGCGAGTTACAGTAAGACCAGGCGAGTTACAGTAAGACCAGCCGGCGAGTTACGATAAAATTAAATATTATATAATAATATAATAAAAATAAATATTATATAATATTAATAATATAATAAAAATAAATATTATATAATAATATAATAAAGATAAATAATAATATAATAAATATATATTAAATGGATGCACCTGTTTTAGGTTTTATTTGTTGTCAGGCACATGTAATGTAGAAGGGAAATATAAAAAAACCCATACATTTCTGGCCTTTTTAAACCGTTTTATACATCCATAAAAATGCAAAAAAAACCTCCGGAACCGCTTGACCTACAGACCAGTACAGAGACGATCTTGGTATCATTTTATTCCTGCATTTTATTTCTGCACAGAAATTAAACATTCTCATTGACACCTCTATTAGTAGTATTTCCGGCTTTTGTAATAACCCTAACCCCTGAGGCACCTTTTCCCAAGGAATTTCTTTTTGCGTCCAAATAGCGAGGGGAAAAAAGTGCCTCCGGGGCTCGAACCCCGGACCTCTGGGTTCAGAGGCAGACGATCTTCCGCTAGGCCACAGGGGGAAACCATACATGGCGGAGTATATTCCGCCATGTATAAACCCTGGGACCATTATTTCATCGAAAAACTGTCGAGTCGGGTGACACAAGCACACCGCATCGTAGTAATTTGTAGTATTCAAGAGTGTTAGGGTTAAAATGTCATAATAACAAACTAGGTCAAAAAAAAAAGTATTTCTTTTTGAGCATGTTTTCTTTGGCTTCAACTACATTTACGTAGCGTAGTCCTCCCCCCCCCCCCCCCCCCCCCCCCCCCTTGAGAAGGAGGAAAAGGATAAAAAAGGAGAAGAGAAGGAGGCAGGGGGAGGAGGAAGGGTAGGGACATAAGCGCATATTAGTTTTAATATTTCATTATTTAAGCTTAACAAGATGCCTTTAGGACAGTTATTCATGACCATTTTAGTTCATGAACTCAAAATTTTACGCGCTCCGCGCACATGTTTTATAAAGATTTTAATATAATAATGGCCCTCAAACCATACCAAATACTCTAAATATTATGCAGGGGACGTTAAAAACGTCATACTGTACCTTTTAAGCGTTAAAATCACAATGTTTGCGAGCTTCGCGCGTATATTAGGTTCAAGGTTTCAATATTTAAGATCAACAAGATGACTTCATGTGTTTTTTTGGCCCCCATCAGATTCAGAACAGACCTGGATGCGCCATTGCTCTGCCCCCTGAACCCCCGCCAAGGGCTTCGCCCGGACCCCACGCCGAAGTGATGAAGACTTACAAATGTACAGCATTCCCATCAAAAATATACTTTCAAGGGCCCTAATTGCTACTTTGCATTTAACTTTGCTATGATTGAGGCTAAGTTGCCTTCATAAAAGCTTTTTAAAGCTGAAGTAAATTATGGAGGCCCATTAAAAATTTGCTACTTTATACTTTTTTTCATAAAGCTTAAAGACCCAGGCATCTACTCATTCCACCAGTGGCCTAATCCAGCTAATCTGCCAATCTGACACATTTGAGAAATAGAGGGTGCTATAATACCAAATGTTATAAATGCCTTTTACTCTTGATATCCATGTTCAGTAGACTCCGATTCCCTTTCAAAAATATGGTTAAATGTATTTTCAAATATTGTTCGTATAAATCAGTTGATTTAACAAAGATAAACGATAAGAAACATAAAAATGTAATTTTGACGATGCCCCTTTTTTGTTTAATTAAACACCATTGATTGTGTCAGTTTCTGAACCATTTAGTAGATGCCTGAGGCTTTAAGTTTATGTTTGAAGGCACATGTTTTATGTTTGATATTTACATGAGACTATATTTTTATAAATTTAATGGTGCAAAATGGTTGCTTTACACTAATTGTGGTACATTTTGGCTTTTAACTAATTCCCAAAATGTAATTAAACAGGTTTTTGTTTTTTTCATCCTAAAATTTTGTAATTTTCATCATAGTTAAAGTTTGGGGCACACGCGCGGGTTTTTTTCATATTACTTTTTTGATCCCCCCTGATTGACCACCCACCAGAGTATTTATGAACGCTCCCTTATGTAAATATTGTAAATATGTTTATAACAGCGGCAGAATCTGCCAAAATGTAGGGGAATATGGGGCAACTGGACCGTGGGGCAACTGGACCGAAATGAAGGATATTGTAATTGTATGGGCATACTGCTTTCTTTTGAACAATACGACTTTTGTTGATACTTGACATATATCTTTACCTTCTATAATCCACAACATTTGGAACTTTAGGGTATTTACACATGTGATTTTTCTCCATATCTTTGAAGCTAACTCCTTGAGTGACTGATTGAAAATTCACAGATAGTATGGGCGATATATGACGATGGGTTTAGATCCTGTTTAATGTACTTTATATGATTGACAGATATGCAACAGTAAATATATACATGCAGTACAGTCGTCTTAAGATACTAGGTGCATATTGCATTTGATGGGTGCTATATTGTAGTGTGCTTAGGAACTTTCAGAAATATGATTAAAACCATAGGTTGTGGTTGAAATGACCGTAAAATGGCGCATATTGCTAATTTAGGGCATTGGTGGTTTGGATTTCCGATCAATATTATCATTTAAAGAATGCTTCAACTTAAATCATTATCACGGGTATTCATTTGGTAGAGTTATTAGTTCATGAATTTGCAAATAACGAAGTACACCATTTCTTACTTATCTAAAGACACTCGTCTACTTGTAGGACCCGAACGCCGTAATATTTGCGAATTCAAAGATACTCACTGGCTACAGAAATATGTGTAATGGCTAAAAACAAAAATGCAGTTTTGCCTTTTTTTCTTAAATGTATTGGAGTTATTGATTATTATGACAAATGGTGGTATGTTTTAAAACATTTGGCGTAAAATGTATTACGTCACAGGCGTGTTTTAATAACGTTTCATCTCGACAAAGTGCTACGTCATTTGTTGGGGTAAGTAGACCGAAGGGGTGTGGGGCAACTGGACCGCGCCTGCAAAAACTTAATCAAAATTGTAAAATTAATTTTGAAAAATGAGTTGTTAGTGTCAATAAAACATGACTCGGTATTGAAATGTGAATAGAATATGAAATAATTCACATTCTTTCAAGTTCTTAGACATTTTGGGGCATTTCGGGTCTAATACCACTATTTCTGATATTGAAGAGATTACAATATGACATGAAATTGCTTTAGAATGGTTTAAAACCTCGGTATTATGAATTACATCTTTATTATCTTTGAATAAGTTCATCAGGATTGTAAAATGAAATGATTAAATTGTTTTGTTTACAAATCCAAATATCTACTCACATGACTAGACAGTTTCGTCTTCCCGATCGAAGACTTCATCGGTAGTGACTGGATCCACTTGATTTTCCGCGAGATTTACTATCACTCTCGGTCCCAGGAAGCTCAGGTGTTGTTAACAGTGGATCGTATACATGATTTAGAGAATAAATACCCTCGTCGCGGTTGATGATTTTGGCCCCCTGCCTTCGTATCCAAATGGATTCTCTTATCCAACGCTTGTGTTTATCAAAGTCTTTGTCAAAGATTGAAGCCCCGTCCCAGCCCCCCCCCCCCCCCCCCCCCCCCCGTAAAATTTGACAATATACCTTTTTTGTGTACCACTTTACCTTTTTCAGAGGCATAGGTAGGTTTCGTCTGTAATTGCCACT
>CM069449.1:70240845-70291972 GCA_035610835.1 Ophiura sarsii | reverse complement strand
AACGATTTAACACTTCTTCGGCATATTTTTTCCTGTAGTTGGCTGTCCTGGCTCAGTGCTTTGAAGTTTAGGGAGCAAGATTTATTTGCACCTTCTCTTTGGAGCACGAAGCCTCAGTCGTACCCTGGCTGTAACAATTCTGTGGTCAGATCCAACTGTCGAGAAGGAGCTGTATGTTTCTACATTGCGGATGGAGTTGCGCCACTTCTTCCTTACTAAGATAAATTCAATCTGTGCTTTGGGTAGAGTCTGGGTACTTAAAAGTCCACAGCTTGAGTTGGGGCTTCCCTAAAAGAGGTGTTGCTCACAATCAAATTGAACTCATTTACAAAGTTACAAAGATGTGACCCGTTCCGGTTGGTGAGGGTCATGGAAGGAAAACCTTAGCGACATCTGATCCTAGTTTGGCATTAAAATCACCGCAGATCAAGACTACGTTGTGTTGAGGAATGCTGCTAAGTGCGTCTGACAAGTCTTTGTAGAAGGGAGTCTACAAAGACTGACAAGACTTTGTATAATTACACCAGGTGATCAATCAATAACCCCAAATTACCAGTTAATTACCCGGAGTGATCGTTTAATGACCATGAGTGATCATCTAATGAACCCAAGTGATATTCGAATGACCCCAACCCATCATGTAAGGACCCCACGCCGTCATATAAAAAACACAAGGGATGTTAATGACCCCAAGTGACTATGTATTGACCCAATCTCCAAGTGATACATTTTTTTTTCTATCGATTTTTAATTTTTAAACTTGCAACTCAGAAGGACATTTACAGATACAGAACAGTTCAAACAATACTTAGTAATACAAAATCATATATACATAATAATATGTAATAGCTGGCAAGCAATAAATAGCTAGCCTGATCGCCGTATGTGACAGGAGGTATTAGTGATACATATTAATGCTACTATTTAAAACATAATAACAAATTATTGAAACATGTTTGACCAAAAGTATATGTTTTGCAGTAAATATATTCAACACATATTTTGTATAACACTAACTCTCGTCACAAAGATCTTAAAACACGTTTTAACTTTAAAGTAAGAATTAACAAACTACTTACATACAATGACGGCGCCATCATTTTATTTTATATTCTGAGAGGGGGGGGGGGGTTAAGACAAATCTTGGGGTGGGAATAAAAAACGCAAAAATATTGGCTTTTAAAGTAAACATTTCTGGAAATTAACTTAATTTGGTCAAGTAATTTAAGCCAACTTTAGGCACTTATATGACATTAAAAGTCAACGTGTTCGATTGGTGTGTGGGACATACTGGAAGGTGGCTTGAGCTGACTGGACTGGGGAAAGTGCGTGCAATGATCGTGACTGAGGGACTGAGTGACGCGGGACCCAATCGCCGACCCCCCCCCCCCCCCCCCCACCCCCCCCCCTCTCCTCTTAATTATATACACTAACCTCCCCAACATCTTGGCACCGCCACAGTGTACGACTTCATTTAGCAAGTTAGCATCAATTCGTCGCTGTTCTGACATACGGCACATGTGCCATTTTGGGCAAAATGAGTTAAGTTGCATTTTATGATCTACAAGTGAAACTCTTTATTCTCCAACAAAATTGAGACAAATTCTGACATACCGGCACATCACGATATTCTGCCATAGACCACCGTGTAACTACATACCGGCATATCACTGGCATATCGCTGTAGGACTGTCTGACATACCGGCACATGACTTGATGACATAATTACTCCTAATTAATAATTGCAATTTATTGTTGTAACATGCTCATAACAAACATTTAAGTAATATATCTATTAGTGTTCTTTGACAATGATAGCGACATTTGATGTAAAATGCCTCTTTAACAAGTCTTTTAAAAATTGGATTTTTCTCAAAACGCTGTTTTTCGTGATGTGCCGGTATGTCAAAACAGCGGACGAATTGTTAGAGTCAGTTTTCTGAGTAAATGAACAATGTCCACCTTTTATTTTGAATTGCTGTTAGCTCATCTTTTATTACTGTATTCATTATTATATTGTCTAAAAGTATGGTACACCCATTTTTAGTAATGTTAAAAAATTAAGAAATCAACATTTTATAGAAATACAACAACTCGCGTTGAGAAATATAAACAATACAGGTTGTCGTGCTGTTAGTCTTTTTCTATGACAGTATTATACATACAGGTTGTTCCGAAATTAAGGACAACCATGTTGGATGTAGCAACATAATTAGAAAGTCGTTTATATACAGAAACACTGACAATTATTTTGAAAAGCTGGGATGATTGTTCTAATTCAGGATTAACAAATATAATTATAAAAGCGAGAGAAGGAGAGAGGGGGAGAAAGATCATAAGAGAAGAAGTAGAAAAGGGGAGGGAGGGAAGAGAGTGAGGAGAAGAGGGGAAAGAGAGTGGACGGAAGGGAGAAAAAGACGAGAAAAAAAGTTGACCAGCAAATGATGCTCCTCTCTTGTCACCCTCTCCTCATAATACTGCATATAATTATTCTCCTCTAGAAGGTCATCAAAACACATTACATTAATTTCAATATAAAAATAATATAAATATTTTACAATTTGTAATTAGCTTCAATTATTATACGGCATTTCTGAGTATATACTTATGTCAATCTTTGACCGCGTAATTTTATATATTGCAATGGAATTTTGAGCAATAACTGAATCTGTTATAGCTACACACATATTTTTTATATCTCTTTGAGTTGTACACTAGGGAAGGGGGAGGTTTGGGCAACTGGTCCGGTTGAAGCATAGTTTCATGATATAAAAGATTAAAGCTCGTGTAAATATTTATGGAATTGCTATGAAAATATCACCCATGTAACTGTTTACATGTAACATATAATCAATGTTAAAAAATATCTAAAGAAGGAGGCAATTACCACTTACTGAAAACTTTACTTGGCACGGACCAGTTACCCCATCATTGGGGCAACTGGTCCTATATGTTCCAACGGTTAGAATATACAGAAATCAGTGAATGACAACACGGAAACTAGGCAGTATTTTCTTTACAAACACATTTCCATATCATTTAACATGTAAAAAGGATACATGTCTCATAAAACCCATGTTTATACAGTTTTCGTGGTTAACGTGTAAATAGCAGTATACTAATAGTGTACAAAGCAAGCGAAATTTTCGACTGCACATTTATTACATAAAACGGTATGAACCTAGCTAAATGGTGACATGGTTGTGTTATTCAGATGCCCCATACATTTGTCTATATATACCCCTTTCTTTAATGAGTTTATTTACTTACTTCATATAATCATCATTTAGTAATTATAATAAACCAACTTGATATTTAGCCAGATTTTCATGTTACAGGGGAAGTTAGTCAATATGACAATGATGACCCAACGGTTAATATACACAAAAAGCAGTGGATAAAATACCTAAATCATGATATTTCGTCATAGCAAATACCTTTACAGACACCATTCAACCATTCAAATATAATAAAGATGTAATTCATAATACCGAGGTTTTAAACTATTCTAAAGCAATTTCATGTCATATTGTAATCCTTCAATAGCAGAAATAGTGGTATTAGACCCGAAATGCCCCAAAATGTCTAAAAACTAGAAAAAATGTGAATTATTTCATATTCTATTCACATTTTAATACCGAGTCATGTTTTATTGACACTAACAACTAATTTTCAAAATGAATTTTACAACTTTGTCGAGATGAAACATTATTCAAACATCCTGTGACGTATAATAAACTTTAAGCCAAAATGTTTTAAAACATACCACCATTTGTCATAATAATCAATAACTCCAATTCATTTCAGAAAAAAGGCAAAACTGCATTTTTGTTTTTAGCCATTACACAGATTTCTGTAGCCAGCGAGTATTTTTGAATTCGCAAATATTACGGCGTTCGGGTCCTACAAGTAGACGAGTGTCTTTAGATAAAATAAGAAATGGTGTACTTTGTTATTGGCAAATTCATAAACTAATAACTCTACCAAATGAATACCCGTGATAATGATTTAAGTTGAAGCATTCTTTAAATGATAATATTGATCGCAAATCAAAACCACCAATGTCCCAAGTTAGTAATATGCGCCATTTTACGATCATTTCAATCACACTGTAAAAAGTGGTGTTAATATCTAAACGCTAAATTAGCTTATTTTTAACGTGTTTGGATAACACTTAATTAACATGTTAAAGTGTTAATAATTCTAGTTTTTAACACGTTGTGGTGTTAATTTGTCAACGCTATTTTTAACGTGTATGGATAACACTTAATTAACATGTTGTAGGCATAGTGTTAATAAATCTAGTTTTAACACGTTGTGGTGTTAATTTGTCAATATCATTTTTAACGTGTTTGGATAACACTTAATTAACACGTTGAAATGTTAAAAAATAACACGTTAAAGTGTTAAAAAATAATAAGACATGTGTGTAAGCTTATAGGCTAATATTTGTATAAGCCTATAAATTAAATTTATAATAAATCAACCGATCATACACAAAAAATAAGAAAACAAAACAAAAACAAAGGTACCTTGTATTCCATGATTCCGTGATAGCCTTTTTATGCAGTGACGACTAGTAAATAGTAAAATCCGCCGTGTTGCTTTTTGTACGGTTTAGCAAGGGGACAACCGAGCAAACAGTATAGTGAAATACACCACTCATTGTCGATTATTCCATGGCTAACCGTGTCTCTATATATCAGCAATTTCTGGTTCTAAACCCCCGGTCTAAACCACTGCCAAAGTCATATTTATCTTGATTGCGAAAGCACTCAAAATCAGCTTTATTTTCATCACCAGAATCGTCTTACGAAGTACGCAACAATAATTATGGCGTGTATGATTTTTGACGTAACAACACATCGGGTTTCCCGTATCACATTTCAAGGGTTTATTAACGCGTTTGCGTGTTAAAAGTTATCGAATTACTAGTTTTTATTAACGCCGTGTTAATACTAGCGTTAACATTTGCAAACCTTGCGACTTCTTTCTAAAATGTTAACACATTCACGCTAAATTGACATTAGGCGTTGACGAAGACCATGTTAATAATAATTACGAATGTCAGTATATACACTAATTTTAACACCATCGTATTAAAAACTTGAGTGAATTAACACTACAACGCGTTGGAATATAGCGTTGATATTTACAGTGCACAACCTATGGTTTTACTCATATTTCGGAAAGTCCCTAAGCACACTACAATATAGCACCCATCAAATGCAATATGCACCTAGCATCTTAAGACGACTGTACTGCATGTATATATTTACTGTTGCATATCTGTCAATCATATAAAGTACATTAAACATGATCTAAACCCATCTTCATATATCGCCCATACTTTCTGTGAATTTTCAATCAGTCACTCAAGGAGTTGGCTTCAAAGATCTGGAGAAAATCACATGTGTAAATACCCTAAAGTTCCAAATGTTTTGGATTGTAGAAGGTAAGGATATATGTCAAGTATCAACAAAAGTCGTACTGTTCAAAAGAAAGCAGTATGCCCATACAATTACAAAATCCTTCATTTCGGACCACTTGCCCCACGGTCCAGTTGCTCCATATTCCCCTAATTATTAACATGTTTTACAATTCTTTAAAAATGGATTTTTAAAACGCATGTGCTTCCGTTATAATACGCACACATTGAACATATTATTGAGTATACAAAACAGTTTTGGTAACACGTAAAAAAACCACCATGATTAAAGGCATAGAAGACGACGATGGCCACGCGATTTCATCGTTCCAATAATGGCAACGGGAGTGCACCATTTTGAAATATTTTTGGAGTAATTCTGTTACCCTTCACAGAGGTATTCATAGTGCATGATTTTTAAGAACGACGCATACTACCGATGGTGGTGTGTAGGGTACAACAGAATTATGCCATATTTTTAACAGTCATCGCCCGGTTAACGATGAAAATAATGAATAAAAATAGCATTTACAATGGAGTTGGTTAGCCAACTCCAATGGTTTTGGATTGGAAAAAAATTCTTCTAATTATGATGAATTTTTCAAAATGATAAGATTAACATTCGCGAGTACGTGTTATTCCAATACGAATTTAATGTTGAGTAAAACGTTTACTCAACGTTGAGTAACTATGCAACAGTCCAACAGTTGAGTAAACAATGCTCAATAATTATGTTAAACATAAACAGTTGAGTAAAAGTGCCCAACATTTTACTCAACTGTTGAACATATTGGGCATTTTTACTCAACTGTTGAACATATTGGGCATTGTTTACTCAACTGTTGAACTGTTGCATAGTTACTCAACGTTGAGTAAACGTTTTACTCAACATTTTAGCCGTGTATTATGTTTCATGAAACGCCCTCTATCTGTCAGTTTTTCCTCTAAATCCAGTGTGTTCAAATTATTTCAAAATCATGGTTTGAATGGGTTAAAATAAACTGTCGGGGTTAACGAGCAAAATTTGTCTTATCGGCCGAGTGTAACCGTTTTAAACCTCACAATACCGATTGGTTAGAAAAATAGTCCGTCTGTATACTAAGGATCAGGACAACCATTAATAAGGGGGCTGTTAACACAAAAAAACATCACATATTTAACTTTGTAACTATATATTAATGTGATGCATATGAAAGTATACATTTGTGGAAAGGAAGAGTCGGAGAATCCATTTTTGGTATCAAATTTCACTAAAAATGCTGATATGTTAAATGTTGATCATAAGATCACTTTTTTGGCTCAACATTTGCTGCAAACGTAGCAGAATCAGTTTTTGGTAAAAAGTGCTGAAATTGCATCATAATTATCCCAAAAAAGTGCCAAAAAGTTTTAAAAAATGAAAGGTAAAAATCACTTTAGATACCACGGAGTGTATTTGGCCCAAATGTCACTTTAAACGGTGAACTGTTGTAAGTCGGTGACTGTAGTACTGTGAAGTAAGGTACGTAAATTATTTCGAGCCTGGTTTCAGTCTGTTAAAATCCAGCGCTGCATACTCAGTGGATGCGTCGGTTTGAATTGGAGGCGCATCTTTTGGATGAGATTTGAAATGGCCGACTTCCTGATATATCAAACCCTCTGCATTAACCTGTATGTATCATAGATGAGAAAGCCGGAAGTATTAGATAACTTCAATCATATCAATTTGTAGTGTGCCCAAGCCCTCTTGAGACTACCATGACTACCATTGAATCTGTTAACGCTTGCCACGCGGCTATTAGTTTTGCCATATAAAAATATATATTTTTCAGAAACCTTTATATTACAAGGATTACTGAACAAGGATTACAAGGATTACTACAAGGATTATATTACAAGGATTACTGAACCAATACTAGGCATGTTTGTACTTATTTCAAGACATTTCACTTGGGGATTCCAAATATGGTAATGAAATTCAATAATGTTGATATTTTTGAAACATTTTGGAATGTCGTCTGCAGACGCGTGCCGCGTGGAAAGTGGAAAGTGGTGGTAAATGTACGATAACTCCCCAGTCAGTCTCCCCATGCGCCGGGGATCGAACCCCGGACCGCGTGCATGCAATTCAGACTACTTATAGTCAGCTTCAACAGTTTTGTTTTACCATTTGGTAGCCTATCGTATGCATGCACGAGACAGGCCGGGTGAGCGGGCGGTAATCATTTGCCAATAATATTGGCCCCTTAGTCTTCATGGTCTTATAACGGCTTAGTTTTGGTGGTTATTACCACGGTTACGTGCTTAATGAATCAAATAACAACAATAAACATATTGGATTATCTACTTTTGCCACTATCATGAATTTTAAATTGACCGCCCATCAAACCAATATCTACATTTCGGTTAATGAAGCACGTCAGAGTAACTTTGACATCATTGGCCCATTTCTTTCATACAGCAATCGTCTTTGGCATAAATACGCCATTTACGAGGAGATCCTCGAACTGGAATTAGATTGAATGAAAGTGTTGCATCATTTCACAATGTCTCACTGCATGACCAGTCATATTGTGCAGAGAGAGTCGAACTAATAACATGTCATTATGGAATAGTCCTATTCAATACGGCGGTACTAGTTCGCGGCGGCGAAATGGTGGGTATACATATATCAGCAAATGTTGATTGAATACCTTTTTGAGATCGCGGTTGGCTTTCTAAATCAACTGAGCCAATGCATGTGCAACTTGTATAATACTAGTATGCGTTTATATAATGTTGAACTAATCGGATTTTATCGAGGTGGAAGGAAAGTGTAGGAATTGTAGGTTTCAGTCACACATTCGACTACATTACCAACATTTATGATGAGGGAAAATGACTCCATTCTCCACTTACATTAGTGTATTCCGAATCTCTTTTATATCTCCCACCCCCATATGAAACCCTTAGCTACGCCACTGCGTAATATCATTTAAGGACCAGCTCAGGAGTGGGATTTTTAACTTATGACAATGTTACCCCGGGATGTTACCCAGTCTTACCGTTCTCCCGTTATCTGTATTTTCTTCGTTAAGCACAGGGTTTACATTGGCAACATCATCATAAACATCCTCGTCACCTACAGCAAGTACAAAGGCACACACCAGTTTGGGACTTTCCGAAATATGATTAAAACCATAGGTTGTGGTTGAAATGACCGTAAAATGGCGCATATTGCTAATTTGGGACATTGGTGGTTTGGATTTGCGATCAATATTATCATTTATAAAGAATCTTAAATCATTATCACGGGTATTCATTTGGTAGAGTTATTAGTTTATGAATTGGCAAATAACAAAGTACACCATTTCTTATCTTATCTAAAGACACTCGTCTACTTGTAGGACCCGAAAGCCGTAATATTTGCGAATTCAAAAATACTCGCTGGCTACAGAAATCTGTGTAATGGCTAAAAACAAAAATGCAGTTTTGCCTTTTTTTTCTGTATTGGAGTTGTTGATTATTATGCCAATTGGTGGTATGTTTTAAAACATTTTGGCGTAAAATGTATTAGGCCAAATAAAATTAAAAAAACAGTTTCTTGTCCGGGCTTTTTGAAAAAAGGAAGGAGGAGGCCCCTTTTTTTTTGTTTTCTTTTTTTTCAAAATGGCGGATCCAAAATGGCGGACTGATTTTCCACACAAAAATACTTCCGCTTTCGACCTTTTTTTCCAGTTTGCTGTTGTTTCTTAAATGACAGCCACCTTTTCTAACACCGTTTTCAGACTTGTATTGGCTACAACTTTGTTGAAAACAAAAAGAAAGACAAAATACAGATGTTTATAAATTTATTTGACTTAACATTGTCTCTTCTTTCAGACCTACAGACATACAAGGGTTTTAAAAAAATAAAATAAAAATTAAAGATTTTTTTTTTTTTAAAGAAAAAAAAGAAAAAAGAAAAAAGGAGGCGGCCAGCAAAAAGGAAGCGGTCGGGGACGAGAAACTAGTATTTTTTTTTATTTGGCCTTACGTCACAGGCGTGTTTGAATAATGTTTCATTTCGACAAAGTGGTCCGCCTGCAAAAAATTAATCAAAATTGTAAAATTAATTTTGAAAATTAGTTGTTAGTGTCAATAAAACATGACTCGGTATTGAAATGTGAATAGAATATGAAATAATTCACATTCTTTCTAGTTCTTAGACATTTTGGGGCATTTCGGGTCAAATACCACTATTTCTGCTATTGAAGGATTACAATATGACATGAAATTGATTTAGAATGGTTTAAATCCTTGGTATTATGAATTACATCTTTATTATATTTTAAATGGTGTCTGTAAAGGTATTTGCTATGACGAAATATCATGATTTATGTATTTTATCCACTGCTTTTTGTGTATATTAACCGTTGGGTTATCATTGTCATATTGACTAACTTCCCCTGTAACATGAAAAGCTGGCTAAATATCAAGTTGGTTTATTATAATTACTAAATGATGATTATATGAAGTAAATAACATCATTAAAGAAAGGGGTATATATAGACAAATGTATGGGGCATCTGAATAACACAGCCATGTAACCATTTAGCTAGGTTCATACCGATTTATCTAATAAATGTGCAGTCGAAAATTTCGCTTGCTTTGTACACCATTAGTATACTGCTATTTACACGTTAACCACGAAAACTGTATAAAACATGGGTTTTATGAGACATGTATCCTTTTTACATGTTAAATAATATGGAAATGTGTTTGTAAAGAAAATACTGCCTAGTTTCCGTGTTGTCATTCACTGATTTCTGTGTATTCTAACCGTTGGAACATATAGGACCAGTTGCCCCAATGATGGGGTAACTGGTCCGTGCCAAGTAAAGTTTTCAGTTAGTGGTAATTGGCCTCTTCTTTAGATATTTTTTAACATTGATTATATGGGTGATATTTTCATAGCAATTCCATAAATATTTACCTGAGCTTTAATCTTTTATATCATGAAATATGCTTAACCGGACCAGTTGCCCCATCCTCCCCTATTTGAGGACTTGCGATCATTTTTTACATAACTTATGTATTATTTTAGCTTTTAAAAATTCCCTAAATGTTCACTAGACAAGAGGGAAAGTGCTATGGCCATGACACTTTGGAATTGATTAATAAGCATATTACCGAAATATTCTGGGGTTTTTCAGATACAGTGTTTACTTTTTGAAGAAAATAATAATTGTTTTCATTTTTTAAGGAAAGGCTGTAATAGATATAGAAACACTTAATTGGGAAAAATGATGGAACATTCTTTGTTTTCTCTAGAAATACACATAATTGTACTAACGTAAACTCGTTCTGATTTAGAGCTGATAGGCAGTAGATAACGTAATAAAAGTGGAACAAAATCTGCAAAAACGTGATTTAATAATTTGAATTCAACGTTATATTTTTTTTAAATGCAAGGAGTGTTGTTCACAAAATTTCAAATCTAGTATCCAGTACATGTCTACTCTTAAAAAAAAGCGTAATAAATAAAATTGTAGACAATTTTTTTTCTTCAACTTCTGAAATCTCATTTGCACTATTTTCATAATAATAATAATAATACTGAACATTTATTATGCGCGCAAATCTGCCGAAGCACTCATGGCGCAGTGAACAATTAAACAAGAGAAACAATGAAACCAGAGCAGAGAACATTATACATATACAAATAATGCATAAAAAAGCAACAATTATACAATGCAATAAATCACAAAATTAATTGAAACAGCTTAATTATACGCAATATACATCAGATGAGTTTTGAGGCCAGTTTTGAATGATGAGAGAGATGAACAGGCACGGATATGATTAGGAAGTGAATTCCAGAGCCTAGGCGCAGCAATAGTAAAGGCTCTGTCCCCCCATGACCGATACGACTTTTCCATAACCAGAAGATTTTTTGATGTGGAACGCAAGCCAGACCGAGACGGTTTATACAATGCAAGAAGTTCAGTGATGTAGGCTGGAGCAAGTTCATTTATGGCACGATAAGTGAGTATGAGAAGCTTATATTGCACTCTCAGATGAACTGGTAACCAGTGCAAATCAAACAAGATTGGGGTTATGTGAGAAGATGGTTTTGTGCGTGTGATGAGGCGTGCAGCCGTGTTTTGAATTACTTGTAAACGATGAATCTGATCTTTAGGAAGTCCGTGAAGGAGAGAATTGCCGAGAGTGAGAGTTGACCATGAGAGTTGACCATACATATTGTGTTCTTAATCTGTTTGATTCGAGTCTAGAGTAATTATATGAGTATTTATACTTCGATTTAAATCATGCAGTCTTCCGAATTACAAAGAAATGACATAATTATGCTTTCTACTATTTTCACTTAGTGTGTGTTGAAAGTGGTTGCACTAAATTGAGAAACAATAACCCCCCAAATCCCGCTGAGCTTTATGTGATGTTTCGTCCAAAAGTCAAAAGTCAAGTTACTACTATAATAGTAGGCTAATACTAGTTTATCAATTGCATTCTGATAAAGAAATCCGAAAAATATAGATAAGTAAAAATAATAAATAAATTGATATGAATACAACAAATAAATCATTGGAGCATGTTCTTGAGAACTATTCATTAAACCATTACAAGGGGAAAAGTTGGTTGAACTTGGCTATACATGTATAATCATTGTTCTATAAAACTGCACTATATACACTGAGCCAAAAAAGAAACTTATACAATTTTAACAGATCACCAAATAAAATTATGTGCATGAAAATGTACCAAATTTGGATACAATATTACTGCAATGTATTGCTTCAAATGGCAGTCAATAACCAATTGTTTGCTTCAATGACACAAGAGAAATATGCACTGACTCAGACAACGTCTTGCATCACTTCATTGGTTGTTTGGATATGAGTTTGTTTTGACTCTCTGAAATGTTTTTAACTTTATGTTGCTGAAATTGTTTGCTGTGACCTGTGATGCAAGACGTCTGAATCGGTGCATATTTCTCTTGTGTCATTGAAGCAAACAATTGGGTATTGACTGCCATTTGAAGAAATACATTGCAGTAATATTGTATCCAAATTTGGTACATTTTCATGCACAGAATTTTATTTGGTGATCTGTTAAAATGTTATATGTTTCTTTTTTGGCTCAGTGTATATACACACTGATAGCAAATGGCTTCTATAGTATTTCTTTAGCTAGCTAGTGTTGAAATATATTGTTGCACTAATTAGCAAACAAACACCTCTTGGCCTGTATATGATGTTTCGTCCAAAAGTGAATTTAAACCGATTGCAATCTGCTAACGATATAAATATACATATCTAAAAGAAATATGTATACAACAGCAAATAAAGTAACAGTAAAAATAAATAGCAGTAACAAATATGTCAACATAAAAACGTATAAACAAAGCAAAAAACATGCGAGCAAATTCTGGACAACTATGCAATTTCATTGCACCATACAAGGTGACAGGTTCGTTGAACTTGGATATAGTCCTATAATTAATATTTTTCAAACTGCACTATCAATAAACAAATATTTAGTCTTATCGTTTTAGTAAAGTATTATCTACGAGCGTATGTATCTATCCTAACATATTATAAAGCCAGACACTATATGGGATTTCTCCTCTGAAATTACACGCAATGGTCATGATGGTTGAACTTTGATTTGCATTGTGTTTTATTTTGGTAATGATATGGATGCCAAAATTACCAACCTTTGATTGTTGAAATATCAGTGCGATCATCGACTATTGAAACTATTGAACTCGGCAATTCAACCGTACCAACATTCCATACAACTTCCTCAATTAAGTATAACGAAGGGATAGTCTCAGAAAACTAAATTAATCAGCTAAACAAGCATTTTTGTTTAAACAATGCTTTTTAAAGAGTCTTAACATGGCCAAAAGTTAAACTCAAATGTCCCATTGATGGCCTTGAAATTACAAACTAATAAATAAAAATAGTTCGATCAAGTTTAATAATTGACCAAATGAAAACCCTCGTCATTTTGCTTGAGTTTGGGAATACATGCCTATCAAAATGCCTGATCAAAGAAACTAGTCCGGCTTTTGTACACAATTCTTGCATTTTGTTATTTTTGTTTGCATTTTTGTTCACAGAAATAGTTAACACTTAAATTGGTTTGGCTCATAAGTTTACATTTCGTCACTGTTGACTGGTGTGTTAGTGTGATTGTGAAAGAAGCACGTATTCTGTTTCTGTTTTACCATGGGATAATTGTACAGAAACGGATGTTGCGGTGAAATTTGAATCGTCCGCTAGACCACTTTGGACTGTTGCAATTTACTTGAATATCCGTGACAAGAGGAATTTGGTACCGACAAAACTAAACACATAAGTAATTTAGGACTAGAATATGAGTCAACCTAATGAGTCAACGCACTTCCTTAAACAAATATTCTGGTTGTTTGGTTTTTTTTCGGGTTTTTTAATTGCTTAAATTCTACGATATATTACGTGACAATAAGGTGTAAAAATATTAAAAGAAGTGAATTACGATGTAATCAATTTAAAATGTTGTAACAATGGCCCTCGTCTGAACAATAGATTAAGCCTTTCCTACATAAAGGTGTACAATAATGCCTCGAAACAGGTAATAACATGTAAAATTAATTGTCAATGAGTCACAATTCCAACAATAAAATCATTTGAATGCAAACGTCGAAAGTTAATAGTTAAACTAATGTCATATTTCCAAGTCATGGATTAAAGTACCTGAACTTACTAGTAGTTAAAATATCGTTAGTGGTATCTTCAGATTGGTT
Source organism: Ophiura sarsii (assembly GCA_035610835.1). NCBI lineage: Eukaryota > Metazoa > Echinodermata > Ophiuroidea > Amphilepidida > Ophiuridae > Ophiura > Ophiura sarsii. Next base: position 70,277,795 of record CM069449.1, on the reverse strand, counting down.
AGGGACACGCACTAAATAAAACTCTCAATGTCTCCAGATACGTTGGTTACCATAATACCAGTATAAATTATGTTACGGCTTAAAGAAAGAGAAATACACGACCAACATGTTAACATGTTTACCAAGCGAAGTTTATTTTTCTCTCTTTTTAGGTGCACATAAGCGCTTCTTAAAAAACTCCACCGTGTATTGATATATATTTGAAGAACAAGCCATGCCTTAAACTGAACTATAACTTATTTAATTCGGAATATTTGAGTAAGGCAATATGTGGGCCTTATTAAACATATTTTACTGTTGAATCCTTATTTCTGGCTCACTGACATTGACACAACTGGTGTGTTACCTATAACTCTAAATTCACACATCAATGAAGACGATCCCTAACACAACAGTTAAGTTTAAGGATTCGTCAAACTTAATGTGCCTAACGTTAATTAGTCCATTACGTGGTTTGAATTGGTGTAAATTGAATGTTGATGTGAAAGGGCCAAATATCAAAGAAGGTGGCTACAATAGCCCTAATTGTTGATCAAACGCTGTTGCACGGAAGAGAGAGCTTTATTTCGAGGTGGGTAGCTAGTGGACAGGGGGAGCAAATCGATGATTTTCACGTCGAAACTTTAGGCCGGTACTCATTTGAGGAGAGTATTCTGAGGGGGCAGGGTGAGGAGGCAGCCCCAGTGACTTAAACGTGTGTTTCTTTCTTTCTCAATAACACCAACTCAGCACAGCACTGCCTCGTAATGCATCGCTAATTTGCCTTAACTTTTTTTCTTGTGCAACATACAAATCATTTCATACCAAAATACACTTTAAAGCTTAACATGTTAACATAAAATTATATGAAGACAAAAACGTGTTAACAAGAGACAACAAAACAAGTACAGAAAAGACAAGACATGACAGGACAAAACAAGACAAGGCAGGACAAGACAGACATGTCACGTGAGAGAGAGATTTACAATGTTATGCAAACAACATGAAAATATGCAATCATTTTAGAAAGAAGGGCCTCGCTATTTGCCTAACTTTACAGTGTGGTCATGGTTGTGGAGTGGAAAATGCCAAACTAAAATGCTACATCGTCTAAAAACGAACAACTTTAACTGGATCCATTTTAGCTCATGCGTCCTGCTAGTTTAAGTTGACCCGATAGTTTTGGAAATGAACTGTAAATAGAACCTAATCAACCGGAACAAGGAACAAAGTAGATGTGGGTTTGTATTGTCTGCGTGGATTGTGCAACAGGTCGTTTCTATACTGATAACGCTTCAAACTTTGCTTGTTTTAATGTGAATTGTCTCTTTCACCTTACTTTAACGGCTTATTTGTCCTAATGAACCAGGAACCTGTTTACAAAAACAACTTTGCTGTATTTGTGTATGATTCTATAGATTAGATTTCACGGGTAATATTTTGTATGTGAACTTAAATCAATATAACATATGCAGACACAATAACAATGGTTGAGTTTCGCGTCCTTAGTTAAACAAATAAATACTATTAAGTTCTCACGATTCCCAACAGTTTCAATAATTGTGTTGCCTTGGTAAATAGTCTCGTAAAATCTGTGCATAATTAAATGTAGTTGTATGGTTAATGATGAAGCATGATTTGTTACCAGGCATGTTACGCTTATTTTGTCACTTGTTCGAACGGAGAAATAATTTGTATAGGTAATTTTTAAATCTTACCACGTAAATAAATATAGAAAATTAATATTTTCCCCAAAAATGTTCTTAAAGTATATAGGCCCATAGGAAAACTATTGGATTATGTTGCAATATCGATAGTGCCAATGTTGAACTTGTGTTATGAAACCAAGAGACATAACATAACATGGTCACGGACAAAAAGAAAATGTAGACAAATATTATTAACTTTGTATCAAATCATAAGCACACAATTGATGATAATCAGAGGGGATAACGTTTCCTTTGTATATGGATCGTGTGGAAACCACCTGTAGGTTACTTGACTAATGATGGCGCACTTCCGTATTTTCGGTAATATCTCCAATGTCTCCCAAGCTATATTGCCAGCTGGCTGCGGACATGTGTAACAGTTGCTCACGATTATATTGAGTCACGTCAATAGTGACATTAAATTAAAATAATACATTTACATGAAGTTTTTACTAATGAGGTGTTAACAAGTGTTCAATGAATCCAACCATGATAATGAAATTGTCCATTTTGGAGAAAATCATAAAAAACACGTTTTTTGACCCATTTTAGGTTCTGCAAAGACAACTCAAAATATATTTTGTTAAATTTTATCATACTGGTTTTATTATATTCCTAATACAATTCCCTAAGAATCGTGTTGATGGTTTTTGAAAATCGTTATTATTTTTTGAAATATCGACCAAAAGTGCTAAAAAAAAGTTTTTTTGGCACTTTTTTGGCACTTTTTGGTCAATAATTCAAAAAATAATAAAGATTTTCAAAAGATTCCTAGGGAATTGTATTAGGAATATAATAAAACTAGTATGACAAAATGTAACAAAGTTTATATAAAAAGAGCTGTGGAAGAGTCTAGGACCTTTCCCAAATTCTTGACTTGTCAACAACAAAATACTGCTGCACTCATGACTGGGTAGCTGTTATGCAAGCTAACTTATCTTTTATACATTTAGTACATAGGCTTATGTAAACATTCGGGCATTTTATAAACAATCTCCACAAATTTCATATTTTGATCAACATTTTGTGTAGATTTCAAAAATTCTGGGTGGGAATTTTTTAAGTGGTGTCTTGGGCATTTTTGGGCTACTTTTGGCGGCCATCTTGTTTTGAATTTTTGATGGTATTGAAATTGATAGAATGGGAGTACTTGGCATGTAAAACATTTGCACACCACCTCTTATGATATAATTAGAAATATGCGATAAGTAAATCTCCAAAATAAAAATTAACAGTCAAACTATGGCATTTTTGAGTGCTTTTTTGGGCTACTTTGGGTGCTTTTTAGGTGCTTTTTGGGCTCATTTTGCCATACGCATGAATTTAGACGTTTTAAAGGTAATTGGTAATTTATTTTTGATGTATTTGTATTTATTTTCTTGCCACTGCATAACTGACGATGGGATGTGTCAATTGGAACTGTGTTATCTGTTATCAGTATTTCTCCAATATTTTCCCGCCCACGTGTGTAGGGGTGCGTGGGTGTAGTGCGTGTGCGCGTTTATTTTGTATGGCGAACTGCGACGCGTTACGCGCGCCGGCTGCATGGTTACAGTGTACGCATAGAGAAAAAACAAACATGGCCCGTAGAAATAGTCTCAAAAGCCGGGCTGAAAAAGCCCTAAATTTGTGTTCGTTTGCCCATATCTAGCCTGATTGGTAAAGAAATAAACGAAAGTTACTTTAAACTTTAAAGGACCTAAATTAATTCTAGCTTAGACTTAGAAATCAAAGGTAGCCGTGGTCTACCATTGTTTGGGCGAAATTCAACTATCACATGGTCATTAAATAATTCATCATTCATTATTTCACCGTTTGTGTTATTAATTGATCACAGGGTGACGCGAGTTATATAATGATCTCAATTGAGGGTTAGTAAATTATCGTCTGAGTTATTAAATGACCATTCGCGGTCATTAAATGATTGTGTGTTGTCAATATTGTGTTCATAAACGATCACCTGGGGTTATTTAACATTGTTTAACAACCGGTCGAATCTTAAAATTATTGCATGGGGTTATAATGCTATAACTTGTGGTCATTGAGTGATCCCCTGTGGTCATTGAGTGATCCCCTGTGGTCATTAAATGATCCCTTGTAGTCATTAAATGGTCTGCTGTGGTCATTACATGATCAGGTGTGGTCATTATATGATCCCCTGTGGTCATTAAATGATCCCTTGTAGTCATTAAATGGTCTGCTGTGGTCATTAAATGATCAGGTGTGGTCATTATATGATCCCCTGTGGGCATTAAATATCCTATGTGGTCATTAAATGATCATTAAATGAGCCGTATGGTCTTTAAATGTTTCCTTGTGGTCCTTAAATGCTCCCCTGTGATCCTTAAATGATCCCATGTGGTCATTAAGAGATCCCATGTGGTCATTAAATGACCCCCTGTGGTGATTAAACGATCCCCTGTGGTCATTAAATGATCCCCTATGGTCCTTCAATGATCCCCTGTGGTCAATAAATGATCCCCTGTGGTCATTAAATGATCCACTGTGGTCATTAAATGATCCCCTGTGGTCATTAAATGATCCCTTTTTGTCCTTAAATGATCCCCTGTGGTCCTTAAATTATCCCCTGGGGTCCTTAAATTATCCCCTGTGGTCCTTAAATTATCCCTTGTGGTCATTAAATGATCCCCCGTGGTCATTAAATGATCCCCCGTGGTCATTAAATATCCCATGTGGTCATTAAATTATCATTAAATGAACCCGCATGGTCTTTAAATGTTCCCTTGTGGTCCTTAAATGATCCCTTGTGATCCTTAAATGATCCCCGTGGTCATTAAATGATCCCTTGATGTCCTTAAATGATCCCCTGTTGTCATTAAATGTACCCTTGATGTCCTTAAATGATCCCCTGTTGTCCTTAAATTATCCCCTGGGGTCCTTAAATTATCCCCTGTGGTCCTTAAATGATCCCTTGTGGTCATTAAATGATCCCCTGTGGTCATTAAATATCCCATGTGGTCATTAAATTATCATTAAATGAGCCCGCATGGTCTTTAAATGTTCCCCTGTGGTCCTTAAATGATCCCGTGTGATCTTTAAATGATCCCCTGTGGTCATTAAATGATCCTTTGATGACCTTAAATGATCCCCTGTTGTCCTTAAATGATCCCCTGTGGTCCATAAAGATCCCCTGTGGTCATTAAATGATCTCCTGTGGTCATTAAATGATCCACTGTGGTCATTAAATGATCCCCTGTGGTCCTTAAAAGATCCCCTGTGGTCATTAAATGATCCCCTGTGGACATTAAATGATCCCCTGTGGTCCTTAAATGATCCCCTGTGGTCCTTAAATGATCCCTCTTTGTCCTTAAATAATCCCCTGTGGTCATTAAATGATCCCTTGATGTCCTTAAATGATCCCCTGTTGTCCTTAAATTATCCCTTGGGGTCCTTAATTAAATTATCCCCTGTGGTCCTTAAATTATCCCATGGGGTCATTAAATTATCCCTTGATGTCCTTAAATGATCCCCTGTTGTCCTTAAATTATTCCTTGGGGTCCTTAAATGATCCCCTGTGGTCCTTAAATGATCCCCTGTGGTCCTTAAAAGATCCCCTGTGGTCCTTAAATGACCCCCTGTGGTCCTTTAATGATCCCTTGTGGTCCTTACATGATCCCTTGTGGTCCTTAAATTATCCCCTGTGGTCCTTACATCATCCCTTGTGTTCATTAAATATCCCCTGTGGTCATTAAATGATCTCTTGTTGTCCTTAAATATCCCCTGTGGTCATTAAATGATCTCTTGTTGTCCTTAAATGATCCCCTGTGGTCCTTAAAAGATCCCTTGTGGTCCTTAAATGATCCCTTGTGGTCCTTAAATGACCTTCCGTGGTCCTTAAATGATCCCATTTGGTCCTTAAATTATCCCCTTTTGACCTTTAAATGATCCTCTTTGATCCTTAACTGATCCCCTGTGGTCCTTAATTAATCCCTTGTGGTCCCAATGACCACGGGTGATCATTCAATGACCACGAGTGATCATAATAAGGACCACAAGGGTGATTGATCATAATAAGGACCACAAGGGGGATCATAAAAGGACCACAAGGGATCATTTAAAGGACCACAAGGGATCACTTGTGGTCATTAAATGATCACTCGTGGTCATTAAATGATCACTCGTGGTCATTAAATGACCACTTGGGTCTTTAAATTATCACATGGATGGAAATGATCTTATATCATGAATTTTAGTCAGACAGTTCAGTCATCTGTGATTCAACGGTGTCTATTGGTGTCCCATTTGCCCGCCCATTTGAATGATTTCGGTTTTAAATCCGTACTCAGCGGTGAATCAAACAAAATAAGTATAGGCTACCATACATTTTCAGAATAAAATCGTGCTATTATATCCCACACAATACGGAGAGGAAAAAAGGTGTTTTTTTTAGGGTACTTTTCTGTTTCCGTTGTCCAAAATTTCTCTCTGGCTTTGACCACAACTGACTGAAACAGATATCAATCATCATTTAATTTAAATGTATAGCCATGATTCAGATAATCATGACAAATGTCATGGGGATGACATTCATATGCGATGTTAAGGAGGTAGAACTTTGTGAATGACCCTCATACTTTGCAGACAGACAATGTTCTATTTGCCTAAAGCATGAAATTATCATCTAAATCAAAAGTTAAAAAGTAAGGGACTTTTAATGTTTACCAATTTTGAAAAGAAACTCCACCCAATGTGAAAAAGAAGTATAAGCCAGTATTAATTATCCAAGACCACTTCTTTACACATTTAAATGTCCCTAAAATTAGCCTGGCCCACTGTAGAAACAAAGCTTTGGATTACTCATGTGTGATGCACATCATGTACTCGTCAAAATGAGAATTATTACTCAGTGATTTGAACAAGCAGCACTATAATAACAGTTTAACATAGAAAAGAATAACATATTATAGGAGTTGACAAGAGATTAACACGTTAAACACACAATTGTTTGCACTTTGTCTATACACAATGGTGTGTATTTTCAGTCTGATATATCCGATAATTATATGATCTAAAATGCTAATGAAAGGGTATTATGTGAAAGATGATGAAAAAACAATGGACCTAATCTCATTTGGTTTCATGATGACAAACATTAATGAACTTGGGAAATGATGAGTACTAATCATTTTGGGACAGTCTGAAGACCCGTTACTGTACACTCTTTATGGAACATGCCTCGTATAGAAGAGAAAAAACATGCAAGGATGTATGTGTCCTGGTATTTAAGGTGAAATAATAAGCACTGATTTAGGACGTGTCTGAAAAATCAGAGCATTATATCCCCCACGAATGGCCTAATAGCAGATAACGCAGTTCCAATTGACATAGCCCATCGTCAGATATGTGGTGGCAAGAAAAATATATACAAATCCATCAAAATAAATGACCAATTACCACTAAAACGTCCTAATTCACACTTATGACGAAATGAGCCCAGCAAACACCCCAAAAGTACCCAAAAGTAGCCCAAACATATTCTTAATTATACCATAAGAGGTGGTGTGCAAATGTTTTACATGCCAAGTACTCCCATTTTATCAATTTCAAAACCATCTAAAAGTCAAAACAAGATGGCCGCCAAAAGTAGCCCAAAAAGCGCCCAAGACACCACTTAAAAAATTCCCACCCAGAATCTTTGAAATCTATACAAAATGTTGATCAAAATATGAAATTTGTGGAGATTGTTTATAAAATGCCCGAAGGGACGAAAAATTGAACATAAGCCTATGTACTAATTGTTTCTATTGTTCTATAACATTGTTGTACATATTGTTGTAATTCAGCATATTGCTGAGATATGATATGTTTAATAAACCTTGAATTGAATTAAATTGAATTTAAATTGAATTAACAGCCACAACATGCTGGAAAAGTAACAGATTTGATTAATAACATTTAGCTTAAAGGGGCATTGAGAGATTGCCGAGAAAAATGAAATTTAGAAGAAGAAAAAGAATTGTTCCAATAGATAAGGTACGTAGGAACCCTAAAGTGTAATTATTCATGGGAAAATGACTGAATGATGGCGCTAGATACACATTAATGTCGATGTGATCTACATCGAAATTACCAAATCGTAACATTTCACACGATATAGACGGCGAATTAAGGTTTAACGGTTTCAGATGGTAGTTAGTACATGTCCAAGTATTACGTAGGTGCAAAAAGCAACAAAAAAACCCAGATTTCCAGGAATATTTGAGGGCGCACTCCTATACGTATGTCAATGCCCCTTTAAACTGAGTAAGAGTGATGTGCAACAACTTGACCAATAGTAATGTAGATTACTACGTAAATAAGTAAATAATTCGATCTTTACATGAATTTAAATACAATGAAAAGCTGAATGCAAACTGCTTATCCACAAAAATAGCCTGTGAAAGTAAATATAATAATTATAAGAGGGCCTGACGTTTCGATCCTAACAGAATCTTTATCGAAGGCAATATGACAGAATACAACAAACACAACTTATATATAGACAGGGAGACAATGGGCAGGAAGTAACAGGTAAAAATGAAACACAATAGAGGGTGATGTGACAGATGGATGAATAGGAGAAGGGATATGTAGACAGACAACTGATTGATGGAGTGGGTAATGTAACAAAGGATGACATAGATAATGGGTGATTGGATAAAAGGGGCAACAGGATGTGAGACAAGACAATGGTCAGTGAAGCCCATAATGTAAAGAGTAGGAAAATGGGGACAAATTTAAATGAATGTAACATGTAAAAGACAGTAAATACGGTAGTTTTCCATAACATTCCATAAAATGGCATAATATCAACCAAAATGTATGATGAAAATAGAGTTTTAACGATGGGGTGTATGTATTAGACTACTATTAACTCATATACATGTACAGTATCTTTGCTTTGTTAATATACTTTAAAATCCAAATGGCTGCCAAAAACGGTCCTAAAATGACGGCAACAATTGTCAATTTCCATAAAGTGGGATAATATCAACCAAGATGTAATGTAATATGATGAAAGTATAGTTTTAACAATGGGGTGTATGTATTGGATCACTAGTAACTGATATCCAGTATATTTGCCTTGTAATAAGATACTTTAAATCAAAGATGGCCAAAATGGCCATTGTAAATGTAAAAAATAGTCTACCAGAGTGTATAATAATCCAAAATATATCTAAAGCTTTTAATTCACCCAGTAAACGTATTTGTATATGTAACAAGGTATTGACTCCATTTTGACAATGTAATGTTATTAAGATTGTCAAATTCCATAAAGTGGGATAATATCAACCAAAATGTATGATGAAAGTATAGTTTTAACAATGGGATGTATGTATATTGGGCCACTAAATAAATTAAATTCCAGTATATTTACATTGTTATAACATACTTTATATCCAAGATGGCCGCCACAATGGCCATTGTAAATTTAAAAAAATAGTACCCACCTCTGTGACAATTTTGATTCCGTATCACTTCCAAAATGGCTGCGAGAATGGTTAAGTTGATGTTAAAGGTGTATGTTGCGATCACTTTTTTTGGCTATGATTTTTTTTCACATCATGATATTTTGATATCAAAAGAATCCCCATATTGTTCTCATTATGTCTGTAAAATCTAAGGATCCAGAAATGTTCCATTTATAAATTATAGCCTAAAATGTGGTGAATTACTGCCAAAACTACCAGCCAGTTTGTGTACTACTCAATGGGCAAAATTATTGTGACCTTGTGCTTCTAAAATTAGAACCATTGGAGTTATGCAACCCAAACTTTGGAATGAGACAATTTCAAGGACGACCTTTCATGTTAAATAGAAAACATCAAGTTGAAAATCGGGCCAGCAATCAGAACATACCTTTAAATAACAGTAGACCAGCCAAAGGCAATAAATGTGCTTTAAAATAATTTATCACGGCATTTTTTGTTACAGCTTGACACCCAGGCTAATTCAAGTCCTTAAATAGTTAGCTTTCGAATGAAGGGGGGTGAAAAAAAATAGAAATTGAGTTTTGGGCCGTTTTCAGCATAAAAAGACCATTTTTTTTTTGGGGGGGGGGAATATGTTTTTGCGTTTTCTGTGTAAATTTTATCTTTGAACAATTTACTATCCACCAATAATCAGTTCGACGTCGTTTGATGTATATTTAAGGAATAATTCGTACCTAAAGCTGCTAAAATATAAAGAAAATAAAGGCACAAGCGAGTACAAAAGGGCGCTTTTCTCAGTTTTATAGTTTTATTTGCCACTTATATTCGCTACATGATGCTTGATTAAATCAACAAACTAGTTTGACATGACCTGACATGGTCTATGACATTTATAGATATTTTTTATAATGACAAATAGGGTAACATTTAACATTAAAGGGGCATTCAAGGGTTATTTAACATGAGTGTATAGAATAACTAATAGTGAATTAGAGGAGTATCTAGGCGGAGTCTTCCATGCACCCCAGTACTCCCTAAACCAACTTTTTGAACTTATTTTCATGGTCCCAAAACGATATATATATATATATATATATATATATAATATATATGTTGATAAAACAAGCAGTTAAAAATTAATAATCATATACACATTGTAACTGGCAGTTTCATAACCACCAACCACACAGGTCGGCGGAAATCATCAGTCTGATGATTGCCGCCGACCTGTGTGGTAGGTGGGCATCCTTGCAATCAGACGAACAATTTGAGATATTGTTTTTCAAAATCGGAGCAAGTTTAAATTTTGACCCCATATGCAAAGGTCAACGACCTTTTTACGTTTTACCCGATAACTTGTTAACCAAACATCGGAAGTAGGGCAAACTATACCTTTTCGGAATCCTTGTGCTCAGCCGAACAATTTGGTATGCTTTTCAGCTTATATTTTTTGAACATTCTTAATCACAACATGTTACCATTAGGTCTTATCTAAATTCCAATAGCATATTTGGATACCTTGTGAGATTACCGTTCAGAAAATGTATACTTTTTATGGAGTAGAACAAATAGTGATTGCGATATGCTAATTCGAATCTCAGATGGTGTAAAATGTAAAAATCTGGACATGCAACGGTAAGGGTGGCGAGTTCAAAACACACGGCCAGGTATGTATAGGAATACATATTATGTGTGTGTGTGTACAGATACAGACCCGGGATGATGATCCCATATACTCTTTACGAAGGAGTCTTTTTTGACCTTTTTTAACGGGCTCGGGGATAGCTCTTCCTATATTACAGCTACTTCACTCCTAAAAAAATATAAATTGTCTTAAAATAACTATAACATGTATAAAAAAAAGAAATCACAATTTCCAAATCCGGGATTAAGTCTTCAAGGCCTGCCTCCCGCAAGAAGCTTTGACCGTTATCACCCGCCATAGCTTAAATGTGCAAAGAATGTGCAACACTTTACACAACAAAAGGGTAAATTGCCTACATACATGGCCATTTTGGGGGGAACATTACCCAATGATAATGTGTCAAAGTTTTAACCTTTGTTGGGTACAATTTAGCTATTTGATGGGTAAAATGTTCACTATGTGTTGTAATAGACTCTAAACAACCACTGTTGTGTACATATTTACCCAACAAACAACGATGTTCCCTTTTTACCATCGTGAAGTGTAGTATTTTACCCAACATTGCTTAATTTGTTCTAAGAGTGTATTATATACCCAAATATCACCATACCAGTCATTATATCGATAAATAGGTCATTCACCGTTGTCCCCAATTATAAGGCATAGTGGGTATTTGTAAAAATAACAATAGATGCAAACAATCCATGTTGCCATGCGCAAAGGAGAATCGCACCCGGACTATTCTACATTCAATTAAATTGGTGCATGACGCCTAATTCCTTATTTGCACTTTAAAAACCTTTACCCCATAGTTTACCCTACTATTTCAAAAATGCCATTAAACCAAATGATATGGATCAGAATAATCGCATAGTTCCAACTGAAACTCGACCTTTCCTAAAACTTACCTTACTTTTCTTAAATTAATTAACTTTATGTACGCTATTAATTTCCAGGTTTCAAAGATGGGCTACAGAATGGAGATCTGTATTGTTCTAACAGTTATTCTTTTGGTTCAAGGTAGGAATATGTTCAATTTTACCTGATCTCCCAGATGAGTCTTTAGTATTAGTAGGCCTACTAGTTATGTCATGTCTGTGAGCCAGCTGGTGTCCAGATCGCTTGTTATCACATATTTACCAGCACACTATAATAGCCTATGATAACTGAACATGTTGGGAAGGGAAATGTTTGGCTGCTTGTCACCTGATCAATATAGGCACATACACACACAAAATGGAAACTCATGTACATATAATAATTTATTGAAAATTAAAAATAAATTGTTAACAGTCTAGCCCCCCCCCCCCCCCCCCCCCGCGTCGCCCAGGGTCTCAAAAAGGGGAGGGGGCTTGGGAACTGAACTGCGAGATTGTTATGACGAACAATAGGGTCTTAAGAACTGACTTTCTGAAAAAGTAGGTCTTAAAAACTGGCTTGTTTTTCAAATTAGTTTAGTAAGAACGCACATTTTCATAAAATTAGGGCTTTGGAACGAACATTTTCGCGATTTTTGAATTTTCAATAAAATGGGGTCTTCAGAACTGATACAGGCTCAAAAGGGGGTCTTAAGAACTAAGAACTTCACCTCTTAATTATGAACACCTCAACAGTCAACACCACTTCACATTTCATTGTCAGCAGCACGGAAGTCTAAAACCAAAATTTCCTGAATTAGAATAGAACAAAATCTGAATTTTCGGGGCTGTAAAATAGCTTAGAAATGCACACACACACAGAGCTATCCCGTTTTAAACAAGTAGGGTGTTTTAACACCCGAGGATTGTGTGTTTTAAAAAACACACAATCCTCGGCTAGAGGGGTTTAAGTTTGAATGCAAGCAGAAATAATGAAGAGTATCATAAAGAAAATTGTGTCATAACAAAACATGCACTTTCAGCCATAGCATAGAATAGATCCTTGAGAAGAAAACATCTATGGCCATAGTTATACTGTACATGATTGTTTACATGAACAAACCCCCCTGAACATTTGAGTTAAAGGTCCCAAATAGGAATATTTTGTATCTAATTAAGAATAGACTAAGACCTATCACATCAACGTCAACCGGGGCAAAAACAACTAATTAAGTAATGGATAATTCATTATGATTCATTAATGATTAATTAAGTATCAATAATCAATGATCAATAATTTATTAATTTATGAATTAATATTAATTAATTTCATTAAAGAAATGTATTTATTTATTTATTAAAGTTAATTAACAATTGTATTTATTAATAAACGTAATGATTGATTAATTAATATGTTTATTATTCAATGTATTAAGGTAATTCTTAATAATTATGAATAAATACATACATACATTTCCTGAATTTATGAACTTCTAGAAAACCAACTGCACTGATGAAAGTGATACATTGTATTGCATTTGGTATACACCCTATCACCCATAGCAGGATACATGTCGTAGTTGACAACCGGGCCAGGATTGGAGTATGATAAAACTGTCACCATAAACAATAGAAGGAAATTGTTTATGCTGTCACCAAGATTCAATTAAAAACTAAAATCTCCCATGACCCGTTGACCCCCAGATGTGAGTAAATTGTTCATTGCATGATATGATATATGACTACAAAATTGTCAAAAGGCTGCGTAGGGATAATTGGAAATAGTTATAATCAGCTGTTATGATTGGTTGACAGGGTTGTGTGTTTATATAGCATGTATAGTGAGGGTGAAATTTGTCAGCCAATGAAACCAAGGGTATTTGACGGTTCTGGGTGACCTTATTTAACACTATACTTAGAGTACCAATTGCAATATATCCATGATGTGACCTTGCTAGAAAATAAGTTGATCTCTGCAACGGGAGTACTGAACTTGTACCAATACAGATTTGTTTCATATTATCTGAAGTAGTATTATACTCTGCCGAGAAAAAATGTCTCCACTCCGTTAGGCCTTCTGTTCGTTCGCTGCGCTAAAATACCAAGTGGGGTCCGCAAGTAGACAAAACCGGCTTGTTAGCAAACCTGGACTGCATTGCTGTTTCATATGAACATGTATCTTGATTGAGTTAAATATTTAGGAAAACATGGTTTTAAACAGAAATATATGATGTATAACCTTGTTTCACATCCCTAGCGCTACACCTTTACCCAAACACACCTGTAGTGTTAGGGGTCAGCGGGCCGACCCTAGTATTTCCATGGATATACGAAATTGACCATGTTATGGTATTTCCAGTAATATAAATGCAGGTGGGCCTATGTGTGAAGTTGCCAACCAAATTGTCTGAACATACTGTACGGAATAGAAGTTATGGCAAAGATGATTGTATTTTATACACATAAATGAGTGTCAAATTTTGCTGGTTACAAAAGAAAAGTGTCGTTTTTAACCCAATATTGTGCTAAACATCGATTTCGTAAAATAACTTTTTACACATGCAATAGTTTACTGTTGAATTCTGAGTTTTACACTCTGGAAGTGTAGAAAAGTGCCCGTAATTGGGTAAAACATGATTTGACACCATGAAAGTCTAAGATTCATCGTAGTCTCGTGTCAAGACTCCATTTTACATGACAGAAAGTGGACGTGAAGGAGGCTACTGCACGATGTATACACTCTCAGTAGTAACAAGATATTTACGAACAATTGGTCAACGTCCTGAAATGAAATTAACAGAGGAGAAAGGAAATATGAAAAAGAAGATTTAGGCAGTATGTATGATGTATTTTAACAAATACCTTGGTATATCTTGCTTTTATTCTTTGCAAAAATACTTTAATTAAACCATATGTAATATATCATTTTTTGGTAAAAAATGGCGAAATTGCACCAACATTATTGTTGTAGTAAAAGTTCAATCACTTTTGGTTCGAAAATTAAAAACTAAGAATGTTTTAAGGTTATGAAATAATAAATAAACATAAGTCTGGGTTGATTGAATTGAAAACTGGTCGAAGTCGGAGAAAGAAATGGAGAGAGGATACAGGTAAATAAGAGTAAGACAATATTGTTATTAATACATAAAAACATCAACACTCTAGTAAAAAAAATTGAACAAGGAATAAAAATATATAAGTAACGTTGCATTTTATATTACGAGGGGCATTCAATAAATACCTGCAACCATTGTTGTTCTCCACACGTGAGTGATTCTGTGAAATCTTAGTGGGTACATTATAAAGTATGAACCTTAATCTATCATTTAACACAATCTGGATTTACTAAATATTCATAATTACGTAATAGCCTCAGCATAAAATAACGCATATTTGGACAGTGAAAAAACATGCCACTTTGGCAGGAATTTTGAATTAGATTGATAGCACGTGTATTGAAATGAGCAGAACTTTGTTCCGGATAAGTGTGCAAGTCTAACATTTTGCATCGGGAAACCAGAGACCATGTTCAACGAGGTCCTAAATGGAGAGGTTCTTTCAAAGACAATTTTTTGAAATACACTGCATCTTATCTTGGTCAACATTAGGCTTTTACAGTGAGCCCCAAAATGCCGAAAATCCAAAGAAATTAAAATGATAGTTATAGCAAACAATTAGATTTCCTGAAATACCACAGCAAATGCAGGATTCGTTATTGTATAGATGACAGGGAATCAATAAATACATCGAGAACTGTTGAACTTGGAATACAAATCTGCGCATGCGCACGGTGGTCAGAAAGCGCTCAAAATGAGCAGAAATGTTAAGCAATCACTGCAACCAACGTAAAAGTTACAGATAAGGAATTGAATTTAAGAAAACAAGAACTGTGGTTAACTTCAATACATATACAAAGTTAAAAAATGTAAACATTTATTTGAAAATACAATTTAATTTAATGTTATTGTCAGTGTAGTGAATTTACTCAAATTGGGTAAAAAGAGCTTCATTGTATTAACATTTTCTCTGCAGAAAACGGTTTCAGATATTGTCTTTATAATCTCCCGTTTAAATCTATAACATGTAACAATGAGGAACGAGGTTCAAACCAAATCTTGCGGTTGGATACCTTGACCTTGACTGTTTATTCATTAAAGGATTTCTTTTAAGCTATGACAAGAAGATTACGTTTTAATGTTACATAATAAGTGTTTTTTCTCCATAATTTGCATCTGAAAATGAGTAATGTTGAGCACATAGTACTGGTCTATCACTGTTTCAAACGGCAACTTATTCCATGCATTGGTTCTTGAGATATCTTGAAAAAAGTAACTGTGCATCAAATTGCTTGCAAATATTCTCCGCCCTGATCAGCTATTTTTCATGCAGTGTCCAGAGAGTATTGACTTTACGCATGTGCCATTACGTAATCCCACAAACGATATTGTTCATTCATGCATAGCGAGGAAAGATAAAGACCCATACTTCAAATTACGCTAATTCTAGTTCGCATACGTCGCGCATGAGTGGAGAAAAACAATGGTTGCAGGTATTTATTGAACGCCCCTCGTAAATATAGAGATGATATTAGAAAACGTGATTGTAGTAAAATATTGTTTCAATGTTACATTTGTAAAACATTTTGACTGTTGAAACCGTAAAAAGTCTTACCAAAAGTCCAGGGTTTTATTTTAATTATCATAATTCGCAGGGGAAAAAAATGATTTGTACACTTTTAACCGCCAAACTAAATGAATAATATAATTGATGACAAATTTTATAGAAAAACAAGAAAAGTAGACGCTCTGGACCGAGCTCGAACTCCTGTAAATGTTTCTAAAAGGACGTGAAACCAATGCCTTAACCACTCGGCCACCAGTACAGACGGAATTGCAATGTAAAAAATTAATTATATACCAAACAGAATAAAGTAAACACGACGAATGTCGCAGATTTTGCAAAACTCTATCATTTGTTTTATATTATTTAAACCATTTCTCCACAATTGTAACAACATATATGTGTTCATATTTTCATATCCAGATCTAATATAAATTTTAAAGACATCTGGGTACAAATACTGAATCAAGATACATGAAAGCAATTCATAGACTCCACCACAAAGCCTGAATCTGAATTCAAATGACAACGTCTAAGGACGTTGACAAAAAACTGCACAATGTCACGTTGAGCGAAAATCCCATTAGTCGGGCATCTACAGAGGGTTAGTGTGCACCCCCCCCCCCCCCCCCCCAGGACTCCCCCAAACCAACTTTTTTTACTTCCTATTATGATCCTAAGACATAATCAGGATGTTACCAAAAATATTTTCATATTGCTAAGGGGTTATGCAAGATGGCGTCCAAAATGGCCGCCATAACTGGTCAAATCTCATAAAATGACATATAGCAATCAAATTGTATTGTGAAAGTATAGTCTTAATAGTGAGATGTATGTATTAGACCACTAGACACTCATATCCAGAACTTTTGCTTTGTTAACACACCTAAATCCAAGATGGCCACCAAAATGGCCGCCAAAATTGGTAAAATTCCATATATTGGCATATATAAACTAACATGTATGATCAGAGTATAGTTTTAATAATGGGATGTATGTGTTAGACCACTAGAAACTCAAATCTAGTATTTGTACTTTGTTAACATACTTCAAAAACAAAATGGCCGCCAAATTAATGGTCAAAAGTGGTCAAAATTCCATAAAATAGCATAATATCAACCGAAATGTATGATAAAAATATAATTTTAATGATGGGATGTATGTATTAGACCACAAGTAACTCATATCCAGTATTTGTGCTCTGTTAAAATAGTTCAAAATCCAAAATGGCCCCCAAAATGGTTCCTAAAGTGGCTGCAAAATTGTCAAATTCCAAAAAATGGGATAATATCAACCTAAATGTATGATGAAAATATAGTTTTAATGATGGGATGTATGTATTAGACCACTAGTAACTCATATCTAGTATTTTTGCTTTGTTAACATACTTAGAAATCCAAAATGGCCCCCAAAATGGGTCCCAAAATGACTGAACAAATTGTTGAAATTTCATAAAATGGTATAATATCAACCAAAATGTATGATGAAAGTATGAAAGTATAGTTTTAACATTGGGATGTATGTATTAGACCACTAGTAACTCATATCCAGTATATTTGCATTGTAATAACATACTTTACATCCAAGATGGCCACCAAAATGGCCGCTGTAAATGTACAATAGTCTACATGAGTGTATGATAATCCACAATGGAAATTGTAAGAGTGTATATTACATCACTTTCACCAAATAGTATTATATGTTCGAAACTACTAAGCTATTGCTTTTAGATATAAGGCCCACCTCTGTGACAATTTTGACTCTGTATCACTTTTCAAAATGGCTTCCAGAGTGGTTAAGTTGATGTTAAATGACCTAAAACAATTGTTTTGTATTGTAAATGACCATACTATGTAATACCAATGCCTCCAAATCTAATAAGACAGCATTCAATATATGTCTATGATAACGCCTAGGGCTGTAGATCTAGTTTGAGTATTTTAAAAATATATATAAGATGGCTGCAAACGGTTAAAATAACTGAAATCTGTATTAGTTTTATTGTTAGTGTTACATTAGATATGAACAAAAGATTATATCAATATATTTTAATCCACCCAGTAAACGTATGTATGTGACAAGGTATGATTGAATGGTATAGACTCCATATTTTGATCAATTGGTGGCCACCTGTGGTAATTATATTGACCATTTGGAGGTAATTTTATTGACCATTAGGGGGTAATTTTAATGAAATGGTCATTATAATGCCCATCTTAATAACATCACATTGTCAAAATGGAGTCTATACCATTTAATCATACCTTGTCACATATACAAATACGTTTACTGTATGGATTAAAAGCTGTAGATATAAAGTAAGATATAAAGCCAATATAGTGAATACTGTCCCATTAAATTTTGGGGTATTAGTATTACTTAGTATGGTACAAAACCATTGTTTTAGGTCATTAAACATCAACTTATCCATTCTGGCAGCCATTTTGGAAAGTGAAACTGAATCACAATTGTCAGAGGTGGGCCTTATTTCTAAAAGCAATAGCTTTATAGCAGTTTAGAATAATACTATTTGGTGAATTTGATGTAATATACAATACCTATTTTGGATTATCATACACTCATGTAGACTATTTTTACATTTACAGCGGCCATTTTAGTGGCCATCTTGGTTTTAAAGTATGTTATTACAATGCAAATACTGGATATGTGTTACTAGTGGTCTAATACAAACATCCCAATGTTAAAACTATACTTTCATCATACATTTTGGTTGATATTATACCATTTTATGGAATTTGGACAATTTGTTCAGTCATTTTGGGACCCATTTTGGGGGCCATTTTGGATTTCTAAGTATGTTAACAAAGTAAAAATACTAGATGTGAGTTACTAGTGGTCTAATACATACATCCCATCATTAAAACTATATTTTCATCATACATTTAGGTTGATATTATCCCATTTTTTGGAATTTGACAATTTTGCAGCCACTTTAGGAACCATTTTGGGGGCCATTTTGGCAGCCATTTTGGATTTTGAACTATTTCAACAGAGCACAAATACTGGATATGAGTTACTTGTGGTCTAATACATACATCACATCATTAAAATTATATTTTTATCATACATTTCGGTTGATATTATGCTATTTTATGGAGTTTTGACCACTTTTGACCATTAATTTGGCGGCCATTTTGTTTTTGAAGTATGTTAACAAAGTACAAATACTAGATTTGAGTTTCACATACATCCCATTGTTAAAACTATACTCTGATCATACATGTTAGTTTATATACGCCAATATATGGAATTTTACCAAATTTGGCGGCCATTTTGGAGGCCATCTTGGATTTAGGTGTGTTAACAAAGAAAAAGTTCTGGATATGAGTGTCTAGTGGTCTAATACATACATCCTACTATTAAAACTTTACTTTCTCTATACAATTTGATTGCTATATGTCATTTTATGAGATTTGACCAGTTATGGCGGCCATTTTGGACGCCATCTTGCATAACCCCTTAGCAATATGAAAATATTTTTGGTAACATCCTGATTATGTCTTAGGATCATAATAGGAAGCAAAAAAGTTGGTTTGGGGGAGTCCTGGGGGGGGGGGGGGGGGGGGGGTGCACACTAACCCTCTGTTGATACCCGACTACATGGGTCCATGACAAAATTGTGAACACTTTGATGAAAACAGGCTGTAGCGACTACCGTATGTCCACAGTTGCTAGGACCATATACTAGGTCAATCAATAACTCGGTTGTGTTGGTGCAGGGAACTGTTAATTAAGGGGTCACACTACTAAAAAGAGCTCCATATGGATATGTATAAAAACACTGATAAATGGGAAATTACGGTATGATATTGTTTAAACCGTTTTCACACATATCTTCATAAGAATTTTAAATTTTGAAAATCGGACTTTTCTGATGGAAAATACAGACTTTCTGGTAAATATGGTAGATTCCTGGTCGAAATGATCAATTTAAAAAATCTGTGAAATTACTAACCCACCTGAGATATCCATCCGTCCATAGGACGTGGTTAATTTTTGGTCGCCATATCTCAACTTTTCACATCATTATTATTTGCATACTTTTGTGGGTGAAATTTGGAGATCAATTTTGATTTTTAATCCGCAAATAAACCGGGATTTGTTCTGCTTGAGTGGTTTTAACTTTCCTTTCTTTGGCGGAGTTTTGAATATTGCTTATGTGGTGAGGGCGGGGCTACATTGTTTGAAATGTTGGGGTAGTGGTTAGGGGGGGGGGGGGGGATGGTGTACCGCGCCATTTTGCGATATTTTGCGAAATCGATCGTGGTTATCACGTGATACGTATCGTGGAAAAAAAAATTACACTGTTTTAACGAAATGCACTGTGGGATTGTGTTACCAGCCTAAAATCATAGAGGTCGCAAACCCGGTCGCAAACTTGCTTATCATAATTGAGCCTAGCTATAACAAGCTAAAAATGACATCTCTGAATGTATTACCAAAGTGTGCGAAGGAGAAATTGTTGGACACTCTGGTACTGGTAAAATGGTTTTACAACAAGTTTTGCTATCATTAATAAAACTGAACTCAAGTTAACACTCTATTTATCGAGCAATAATATAATTGTTTACGCATTTTAATTGTTTAGATACAAAGTTAAATAAATCAAGGATACATTTATGATAGATAACTAAATAAAAAGAAAACTATAACGCATGGGCGGCATTTATAATTGATAAAAATTGACATAACAATGATATTACATTAATCCACCATCAAGTTTAAAAAATAGAAAAATAAAAGGAATATTCGAACCCGTGATTTCCGATTGCCAACGACATGGCCAACCTACGCACGCCACAGAGATCAACGACTGTAATTGTGATAGTTTTATTATTTAACCATATCTATCTATTTATAACGAACGGATTTTTATTGGGCCATTTTTGCCAAATGTGTGTGTTGCTCTCGCACAAAATGTGTTTGTAATTTGATTATAATCCCTATTTTTAAAAGAACGGTAATTTTTTTTGACATTTTCGAGAGAAAAAATGGCGTAACTGATACGGTAAACTCCAGCAGTCCGTGTGGGCAAGCATACAGATGATACCGGCAGGCTAAGCAAATCCAGCATATAAAACAAAAAGTGCTCCTAATGGGGCTCGAACCCACAACCTTTCGCTCCTCATGTCGACGTTATATCCACTACACTAACCGCGCTAATCGGAAAATATCATTGCAAATAATTTATTTATATCATGGGTCATGGGTTAATGCACTGTGTTACAATCCCGGCCGCCACTCTGTTCAAAGGCACAAAAAAGTTGACTTGTTTTATGCTTTTTTTGCAATTCTGAGGTGTGCAGTTCGATTTTCTTTCTCGAATTGTTTAGAAAACCATCCATTTTAGAACATCTGAAATGTAAAATGAACTGCACACCTGGGAAAGTATGATGCCAATGCCAAGGGCATATATATTTTTTGCACGTAAATCCAATACAAAAGTTCTGAAAATCGACAAAAATATGACGTCGTAACCATTGCTTCGGGACAAATTGGCGCGATAACCCCCCCCCCCCCCCCCCCCCCCCCCCCCCCCTAGGTAGTGGTAGAGAAGATTTGTTGAAATTGAAAGCATGTTTTTCATCGATTTTTGATTATGTCTCGCCACACGAGAACAAAAGATATCTCAATGAAATAAACAAATAATATAGGAAACATGTTCACCTTTATATTTCAGGTGTTTAAATTTAAAACAATAATAATTGTGTACTTTTTATGTATTTTAGAAACACGGTACAGTTCATTCTGATACACCCTGTAGAAATGTAATGCCTTTCGGACGCTGTCATTATGATTTATTGTAAATACAGGTACAAATGGTCAGAACGTTCAAGTTGGTGACGTATTCTTTGAAGTTGGTGAAGAGGCAACTGTTACCTGTACATTTGATGTAGCCCCTACTGAGACTGTTATTTCTGTGTATTGGGCTGCAAGTGCTGAGGAACCTGCAAGCTTTCCAACTTCTGCAGTTATTATTCAATATACATGGTCGGGAGGTGTGACTGTTCCAATGAAGGAAAATATGGTGGCAGAGCGAACTTGACAGACTCATATTCTTTAGTTATCAACGTAGTTGAATTGGACTTTGATTCACCATGGTATGCCTGCCAAGCAAATGTTGATGGAGCGGCTCAATTTGATGCCAAAAAAGCTGCTAGGATTGGTGAGTATCTTTCTTCTTTTCTACCTTTACAGTTCGCATTCGCTTTCCACCTCTAGTGTTCGGAGGCCCATAGGCTAAATAGTGATGTGAAACTTGATTTATGCCTTAAATATGAAACTTTTGGAATACCTGTTTCGTAAAGAGCAACAACTTCTAATTGAGTACCAATCCAATGCATGCCTTAATATAAGACATAGGTGCAAATATGTCTATTTAGACAAATTTCACACCTGTAAAGAGAAAGGCGAAAAGAGAAAGCACGCACAGTTCTAGATTTGTTTCGTGAGGTAGCTAAAATGTGTACTACTGTAGGCTATAGGACCAAACTAAGGATCGTTGGTGATTTCAGCCGGCTTACCTCTATTACGGGATTAAGTTAAATGCACCGATTCTGTCAGACTGTTTAGTTTCCCCTAGTGTACCCAGCCCTTGCACTTATCAGTTGTATGACGCACTAAACGTGAGAGGTGCGCCATGGGTGCGTCAAGTGATCAAAGATTTTTCAATGGAAAATAAATCGAGCTGAATAGCAGCCGTAACCGCACATCTCACCACCCTATTTTGTGATGGAGCGTGCAGGTGCTGGACAAATAAATGACTGAATTAGACACGGTGACCTGTACCATATTTCATCACGATTCAACAAGAAATGCACATTGATTAGCACTTCGATTGAAATACCTTGGGGTCGATGGATAGGGGAGGATGGGGCAACTGGTCCGGTTAAGCATATTTCATGATATAAAAGCTTAAAGCTCGTGTAAATATTTATGGAATTGCTATAAAAATATCACCCATGTAACTGTTTACATATAACAGATAATCAATGTTAAAAAATATCCAAACAAAAGGCAAATTACCACTTACTAAAAACTTTACTTGGCACGGACCAGTTACCCCATCATTGGGGCAACTGGTCCTATATGTTTCAACGGTACACAGAAATCAATGATTGACAACACGCTAACTAGGCAGTATTTTCTTTACAAACTTATAGCCATATTATTTAACGTGTTAAAAAGGATACAGGTCTCATGAAACACATGTCTTATTAGTGGAGCGGATATGTAACAAAAAATGGCCAAGATGTTCACTTTTGGCAGGAAGCATGAAAATTGGCATATAGGGGTGTTTTGATGCACTGATTTCAAAAAGCCAGGAACCCACATTTTTCGAGCAATGGTGCGGCGGCCATCTTGGATTTCAAAATGGCCGCCATTCAAATATAGGAGATTTAGTAAAATTGCTCTAAATAAAATATTTTTGAGATTCATACCATGAAATTTCACCAATATGTTCTCTATAACACGGTGCATAATTTTAGGTGAATAGGTTGTGCCAGTTGTACTTTGTTTATTACTTGTTACCATGGAAACCATCAAAAATAGACATTTTTGGGCAAAAATACCTCTAAAACCAGTCTTATTTGGATGTTTTTGTCATCTATTCATCATGAAATTGCTTTTAGTATCATCTGCAATTATACATAATTTGGATGAGAAATTTGCATTTCAATTTTGAGTGGTATCCATGGAAACTTTTTCAATGGCGGTTTGACGAAATATATGTCAAAATCACTCATTTTTCAACCATTTTCACCAATCTGTTGCTGGTAAAACACTATTATAGTGAATCGGGTGTGAAAAAAGATGTTCACTACTGGCAGGCAGAATTAAAATTAGCTTATAGGAGTGTTTTTAAGCGCTGATTTCAAAAATCAAGGAACCCACGTTTTTCGAGCAATGGTGTGGCGGCCATCTTGGATTTCAAAATGGCCGCCATTCAAACATAGTAGATTTAGTAAAATTGCTCTAAATCAACTATTTTTGAGATTTATACCCCGAGATTTCACCAATATGTTCTCTATCACATGCTGCCTAATTTTAGATGGATTGGTTGTACCATTTGTAATTTGGTTATTGCTTGTTACCATGGAAACCATCAAAAACAGACATTTTCAAGGGAATATACCTGTAAAATTGCTCTTAATCAACTATATTTGACATTTATACCCCAATATTTCACAAGTATGTTCTCTATAACATGGTGCATAATTTAAGATGGGTTGGTTGTGCCAGTTGTGCTTTGTTTATTACTTGTTACCATGGAAACCATCAAAAATAGACATTTATGGGCAGAAATACCTGTAAAATTACTCTTATTTGTCCACTATTCACTGTGATATTGTTTTAGTATCATCTGCAATGTACATAACTTACACATGTATAGGCCTACACGTACAAATGTACATAATTTAGGTTATAAACTGGCATTTTAATTGAGTGGTCTCCATGGAAACCTTTTAAATGGCAGTTTGGTGAACAAAAAGGTCGAAATCACTCCTTTTTCAACAATTTCAAAATGTTCACCACTCTATTAGTTTCTAAACACAACAGTTCAATATACACCTAGCACATAAAGTCCCTGACCAGGTGCTTTGAGGTTGACTAATTCAAAATATATAATCGGTACCAAAAATCTGAGATAAACATTAAATGAGCAAATTTCTTCTTCGCAGTTTGATACCTCATTAAACAAAATCGAATGAATACTTTTAAAGTTATGGCGATTTCAATGACCGCGCATGCAACATAAATTTTGCACTAGGTATAGGAATCATTGATTTGTGTGTGATTACTGTCATAACTGTGTGCTATCTGAACGAGACAGATGAATGGGTCTTTAGTGATAACCGCAATGTGCGGGACAAAGGGTGCATCTGGCTGTGAGGAATACAAGTCTTAGCTGATAGTGATAAGCTGTGAGTTTTTCAGTGCGTAAATCCATAGACGGGTAAAACATTGATTTTTACCGTCTATGGTAAATCACACACAAATCAATGATTTCCTATACCTAGTGCAACATTTCTGTTGCATGCGCGGTCATTGAAATCGACATAACTTTAAAAGTATCCATTCGATTTTGTTGAATGAGGTATCAAACTGCGGAGAAGAAATTTGCTCATTTAGAGTATATTTCAGAATTTTGGTACTGATCATATATTTTGAATTAGCCAACCTCAAAGCACCTGGTCAGGGACTTTATGTGCTAGGTGTATATTTCAGTGTGGAAAAAAAAAAAAAGTTGGAGATACAAGGTTTTGAAAGAATAGAAACGAAAAAACTGCCATAAACCAGTCCGTATATCAATTCAAGCCATTTGCAATAAAATCTCACCTCTAGTTCACACATTTGCTGCGAAATATCAAGAAAGTTGGAAGTTTCCCCTCAGCACAATTTCATGATGAATAGATGACAAAAACATCCAAATAAGAGTGGTTTTAGAGGTATTTTTGCCCAAAAATGTCTATTTTTGATGGTTTCCATGGTAACAAGTAATAAACAAAGTACAACTGGCACAACCTATCCACTTAAAATTATGCACCGTGTTATAGAGAACATATTGGTGAAATCTCATGGTATAAATGTCAAAAATATTTTATTTAGAGCAATTTTACTAAATCTCCTATATTTGAATGGCGGCCATTTTAAAATCCAAGATGGCCGCCACACCATTGCTCGAAAAATGTGGGTTCCTGGCTTTTTGAAATCAGTGCATCAAAACACCCCTATATGCCAATTTTCATGCTTCCTGCCAAAAGTGAACATCTTTTTCACATATCCGCTCCACTATATACAGTTTTCGTGGTAAACGTGTAAAAAGCAGTAATACTAATGGTGTACAAAGCAAGCGCAATTTTCGACTGCACATTTATTAGATAAAACGGTATGAACTTAGTTAAATGGTTACATGGTTGTGATATTCAGACGCCCCATACATTTGTCTATATATACCCCTTTTTAATGATTTTATTTACTTTATATAATCATCATTTAGTACTTATAATAAACCATCTTGATATTTAGCCAGCTTTTCATGTTACAGGGGAAGTTAGTCAATATGGCAATGATGACCCAACGGTTAATATACACAAAAAGCAGTGGATAAAATACATAAATCATGATATTTCGACATAGCAAATACCTTTACAGACACCATTTAAAATATAATAAAGATGTAATTTATAATACCGAGGTTTTTAACCATTCTAAAGCAATTTCATGTCATATTGTAATCCTTCAATATCAGAAATAGTGGTATTAGACCCGAAATGCCCCAAAATGTCTAAGAACTAGAAAGAATGTGAATTATTTCATATTCTATTCACATTTCAATACCGAGTGTTGGTGCCAATTTAGGGTTCTTGCGACCTGTACCCATTGGGGCTATTCTGTCACCTTGGTTTACGCCCTCAGCGTTGATATTTAACGTTGTTGACAGATGAACTCGGATGGTTCCAGGCTGCGGAAAATCACGGTATTTTTACCAGCACAATTTCTCATTTAACGACGATTTGAACGACTTCAGGATTATATACGCTCATCTGCGATGCAGCGGAATATTTTCTGGTAACGGTAAAGCACTATAGGATTATTGAATTATATCAGCAAGGTGTGAAAATCATCATTTGGAAATCGTTTGTTTCTTGTTTTATCAAAGTGTTGCGTTAGAAAATAACCCGGTCTGCGAGCCATCTCAGAAGGGAGAACTATCAAAAAAGGCCCTACATTTAAGTAAAAATACCCATTATAAGGATATTCGCGGCAGTGGTAGATGGACAAAATATTGAAGCTTGTATATCGCTATCGATTTCCTGCATTGAACGTGTTATAAGGACATGAAATGAAATCTAAATCTTCATCGTCATGTAAAATAAGAAGTAAAGTTAATGAAAAAGTACAACTTTGCTAGGATACGTGTTTCGCAGAGCAGATGATAGAGGGCGCTATAACCAATGTTACGGTAGCTCCAGGCAGTGCAGGATATGATTATACAAGCAGGCAACATTTTCAATCTAATGTATAGATTGGAACATTTACCACTGAATAAGGCTTCATTGAATCAAATGGATATTTGTGCACTTGCGCATGCAGAAAAATATCAAGTAAAATAACCGGCTTTAGGATGGCGCATGATTCGCATGAAGCTTCACTATTCTCTGGTTCGAAGAACAGTAGAACAAGCAGTAACATTGATTGTGCTGTAACATTGGAGGCATTATTGAGGCGGGCTGAGTTGTTGTGCCGAATGAAATATATGGAAAGTCAACGACAAATAGCAAGGGAAGAAGAAGCGTTAGCAAGGGAAGAAGAAGCGTTACGCTGGAAGAAAGAGAAGCTTGTCATCGAAACAGGACTGGCAATGACGGAAGCAAGATTGCAGGTGTATGCAGCTGCATCGAGGTCATCATCAAGTGTGTGCGTATCATCCAAGGAAAGTGAAGCCCGTGTTGAAAAATGGGTACAAGATTCACATGGACATAAAATGTCAATGATTGACGACGCCAGCCCATTGAGCGATATTCCGAACTCCAGCAAAAATGGCAGTGTACAACAACGGTTAGTGCAATGTGACGCAGATAAAGCTGAAGGGATCATTAGTAACGTAGTTCAGGATAAAGTCGATAACGCAGAAAGTGGTCGAGAAATCAAATATGGAACTTCACCCGATTATCAGGGCCAACATGCATCTAGTAGTCAAGAGGTAGCAGCCAGCCCAAGAGTTAACAAATCAAAAACTCCAAGCTATATCAGTCCCACAATGCACCCTGGTAGCAGTCGAGACATTGATCCAAATTGCACCATGGCAGGTCAAGCAGTACAGCAGAAATTTGAGAACAACGGTTATCAACATTGCGCCATGACCGGTCAACCGGCATCACAAAACGTGACATTGAATAACCAAGATACTTTTACACCAGAGCAAGTTTACTTCAATCCCAGAATGCATGCTGATAGTGGGAGCAGTGATCAATATATCACCAGGACTAATCAAGCTGCAGCACAGAATATATCCGTAGATAATCAGAATACGCCAGGGCAAAGTTACTACGATCCCAGAATGCAACATGCTGGAGACGGAGGTATGCAGAATTGGAGCATAACTCATCCTTGAGCAACATCAAATGCGGCTGATGATCAACAAGTACCAATGCCCAGTTACACTAATCCCAGCATGCAATATGCAAATAACCATGCAGTGGGTTTTCAACCAGAGTTTCATCACCAAGACAGAAGGTTTCAGACACAACTTGATCAAATTGGCTTTTTAATGACAACGTTGATAAATCAACTAAATAGACTGAATCTTCCTCAGAGAAATATCAATCCGTTGTATGACACCATGGAGGATAAAGGCCAGTCTCAACAAGATCATCAAAGATCACAGAGACCAAGTACAAGAAATAGCACGACAGATGAAAATATGACGATGACGGCAACCAAATGGTGCTTCAGCTGTGAAAATAAATCGCACTACACAGAAGAGTGCCGAAACATTATGAAGGACCCATATGACGACAGAATAACCAGTTTGAAGAAGCATGGAGTGTGCTTTGGCTGTCTTAGGAAAGCAGGACATTTGGTCAAGGATTGTAGAAGCAGGTTGAACTGCAAAACCTGTAATCGTAAGCACCCCACAATCTTACATCGGGACTGGGGGATACAGAAACAATCAGCTGAAAGAGAAAACAGAAACCAGATACAGAAACAATCAGCTGAAATAGAAAACAGTAAACAGATACAGAAACAATCAGCTGAAAGAGAAAACCAGGAACCAAGGTTGAAGCCATGCGTTCTACCTCATGTGGCCTAACCGGGGCCGGTTTTGCAGGTTCACTGCTGTCAGTGGTGCCAGTCACCGTGAGATCAACAGAGACAGGACGACAAGTCAGCACATATGCGCTGCTAGATAGTAAAAGTACTACAGTCTTCTGTACAGCAAGTCTACAAAAGAAACTGGCCGTAAAGGGAAACAAGACAAAGATCAGTATACAAACCATCAACGGTGTGAAGGACACAAACACATACAAGTTAGAAGGATTGACTGTAGCAGACTACATGGGAGATAACAAGATAGATTTACCAGAAACGTACGTTCAAGCCACAATACCAGTGATCAAGGACGACATTATGGTGAAAAAAGACTTAGAGCCGTGGCCGTACCTCCACGAAGTCAAGATTCCAGACGTGCAACTTGAGCCTGGACATCAAGTAGAACTTATGATTGGAAATAATGTGCCTAAAGCACTAGAGCCAATACAGATTATCCAATGCCAAGATGGCGGACCCTTCGCATGCAAAACTCGGCTGGGATGGGAGGTCCACGGTATGGTAAAACAGAGAGACAGAGTTTCCGTACATAGAGTAAAGGTGTTGGCAAATGATTCGGGTGATGTGGTTGGCAAGATCAGAAAGAAGAAAGCAGTTAAGAATCAAGGATGTGACAAAAGGACACAGCAACGACATGACGGAGTAAATACAGACGTCATTGAAAATAAAAGTCAGGAAATACAGAACCAAGCTTTTCCAGCGGAGATAAAGAGCTTGGAAACAATGCAGAAATGTGACAAAGTAGACCAAGCAACATGTGAAATTGAGATGACAGTGAATAGCAGACCTGTCACTAAAGCATCAAAAGATCCATATGATAATGAAGCTCTGAATGATGGCTGCATATGTGTCTGTGTGGAATGGAATTGAAAAATCTGTGCATCATAGGAACTGATATTTTTAGAAAAAGACTGCAGGTTGACTTAATCTTTCATGCGTGTTGTAGCTAATTGCGCATTTTTTGGACACTTTTCTGTGTTTTTTGCCAAAATTATGAAATTTAGTTTTGCATTGTTGAAACTGTGTTTTCAGGTTTTAATGTACCAAGTCAATTTGCAGTCTACAGTGTTGAATATTCATATGATGGATGTGAAATAATTCTCATCAGTTTAAAAGCATTCAGATGCACAATGCTTAAACCACGGATAACACGGTGGAGCAGAAGTCTACTGCTCTCACCATTACAATACGGCATGTAGAGGTGTTGGATATATTTTCTGTGAAACGGGAATCCTTGTATTTTTCATTGATCTCACCCCTTTGTGGTGTTTCTTGGCCAAATTTAGCTTTGTCAGTTTCAAGACATTCCTGTTTTCATGAAATTAATTCTCACGCCTGCACCCCTGGTAAAATCTAAGCACACTCGTGCTGTGCTTAGATAGTACTTATATTGTGCTTTATGTGTACTTGGTTGATGACAAGCACAAATCAAGCACACTACCTAGGTACTTAGATAGTGCTTCACTGGTTTTAGTTTTATGCTTGGAATATGCTTGGTTGTGCTTGAACTGTACTTAGATAGTACTTATTGGCAACATTTACGTTGCAAGTGTATGGGATGTATACTTGTAGTATACTTTTGGTATGCTTAAAAAGTGCTTGGTTTTGAAATGATAGAAATAGGTGTGCTTGGATTGTGCTCAGTTTATACTTGTCTAGGACTTGTCTAGGACTTAAACAAAAATCATAACATAACATGTGTGCTTGGACCATGCTTGTATGGGTTTATGTTTCCAAAATGTACTTGGATGATACTTGTCTAACCTATGATTGCTAAGTGTCAAACCTTGTTGTCTATCCATTGTGTTTGACATGTTTGTTCAAGCTGCATGCTGGGAGATTTTTAACTGCCATTTTAAAAGACACCAGTTGTAACAACTATGTTCATGGTATAAAGTGCTGGGAGTTTTTCATGATTTTGACTGGAGATTGTCAACTCATTTGACCAGATTTGCAATGGATTTATATGGGACACTGTTAGTTTCAAATGTGTAGGCATTTCAGAACACTTCAACAACTGTGTAAGGTTTAAGGAATATTCCTAGGGATTTGACAAATGAGTATTATATTTATTATACGTGCCTATACATGTACATGTATATAGCATTCTTAGTACATGCAGATGCAACATGTATAGATTTAGACTGCATACTTGATCATGTTGATCAAAGTCTGGATGGATATAAGCCTATGTTGTGAGATCTATGGATGAATTCTGAACATACAATTAACCTGTTATTATGGGAGCTTGAGAGTCAAACATACCTGTGTCGTACAACAATCATGTGTGTGGAGCATGTCATTGCTTACAAAGGTAAAGGTCAGCTAGAGGTCAACGAGTGCTTGAAATGTACTTGTCCAAGAAGCACGATCCAAGCATACATAGATTGGATTGTCATTGGTGAGTGCTTAGACTGTGCTTGCCATTATGGAATAAGTACAATCTAAGCAGTGCTTTTAGTGTGCTTGGAATTTTGCTTAAACTGTGCTTGATATGTACTTGGCCAAAAGTGCGAGATTTGGAACAAGGATAAGCACCATTTAAGCACATTCTAAGCACAGGGCTTAAATAGTGCTTAGAAAAAGGAAAATAAGTATAATCCAAGCACAGTGCTTAGAATGTGTTTAAATGGTGCTTGTCCTTGTTCCAAATATCGCACTTTTGGCCAAGTACATATCAAGCACAGTACTTAGAATGTGCTTGGTTTTTTCCCAGGGACTGCTCACACCTTTTCACGCACTGACATACACATGCCTGTGTGCATGATCTACTATGATGTGACCTGAGGGGTTGGTATGATATAGCCTATTTTCACCCATGTTGGTGAGGCTTATAAAATGAATAATGCTGAAAGGTTTATTTTTGTTTGCACATAATTAGAATGTTTATGGTGAAACTTCGATGAGGCAGTCTTAGGCCAGGCTTTGCAAATTGCTTTCAATATACCTTTTTGGTGTGCGTTTTAGCACATTTGTTTTGGTATTGTTTTTGTAATGTTCACTCTATGCCTGTCAAGGTTTGACTGTGTGCTTCCAGTTATGAAAAATGTTATGGTGCAGTACTATATTCTACAAAGTACATTGCCAAGAGAACTATGTCTGCAAGTTCACCATGACATTGGACCGCAGCAAGGAAGATGGCAATGAATCTGATAAGTGGAGCTTTAAATTTGTGTGCTCCATATTACTATAAAATCCAACACCCATTAGCACAGGTCACATCACTGATCCATTCAAGTTGTGAATGGTACCCAAAGATGTTTCCAAAATGGAAACTTGCTCATCAGCTGGAGAAGAGCTACAATGACTCTTATGACTCTGTTAGGCTCACATATTATAAATGTGTTAATATATGTTAATGTGGATTATGATCTCTACTACATGCTAAAGTGATTTACATGGCTATAATCATATTGCCAGCTATATTGTGGTGACATACTAGTATGGTTTGGTAAGGTTTTTCAATACCAAATTTTGTGTCATTTTATGGTGCACTGTTAGTGCTATTTGTTTTGCTTGGTCGTTTTCTTTAGGAGCCGTACTTACCAAATCAAACCGAGTATTGCTTTTTGAAATGTTTAGATTAAGGAAAGATGAAACAATCATTTTGGATTGTTCCACATTTAAATTTATAGATTGATTAATGATATTTGAAGGGATGAGACTAGATTTTGGAGATTTGTAATTCTGAAACCTTGTGATCAAGGTTTCATCTTCTCAAATTTGATGGATGATTGGTAAATTTGATTACATTCTTTACCAGACTTAATTGGTACATTTGGCTAAGTACCATACTGGTATGTGTTGTTTTTTTCCAGATTACATGTAGTCTTAAAAGAGGACAGCATCGACACTTTGATTCTCTTCAGATAATTCTCTTTAATAGCATTTGTTTAACATGCACAAGTGATAATGTAAATGAGCTACACTCTTAAGAAGAAGTGTCCAGTTATAATAACCAGATCGAATGAGTTGAAATATTTGGCTGATTTCAATTCAATGCAAATGTTGGCACCCGATTTTTGCAAATTTACAGTAATTGTAATGTTTTGACATAGACAATTAGGGGCCGGAATGTTGGTGCCAATTTAGGGTTCTTGCGACCTGTACCCATTGGGGCTATTCTGTCACCTTGGTTTACGCCCTCAGCGTTGATATTTAACGTTGTTGACAGATGAACTCGGATGGTTCCAGGCTGCGGAAAATCACGGTATTTTTACCAGCACAATTTCTCATTTAACGACGATTTGAACGACTTCAGGATTATATACGCTCATCTGCGATGCAGCGGAATATTTTCTGGTAACGGTAAAGCACTATAGGATTATTGAATTATATCAGCAAGGTGTGAAAATCATCATTTGGAAATCGTTTGTTTCTTGTTTTATCAAAGTGTTGCGTTAGAAAATAACCCGGTCTGCGAGCCATCTCAGAAGGGAGAACTATCAAAAAAGGCCCTACACCGAGTCATGTTTTATTGACACTAACAACTAATTTTCAAAATGAATATTACAATTTTGACGTAGCACTTTGTCGAGATGAAAGATTATTCAAACGCGCCTGTGACGTAATAAATTTTACGCCAAAATGATTTAAAACATACCACCATTTGTCATAATAATCAATAACTCCAATACATTTCAGAAAAAAAGGCAAAACTACATTTTTGTTTTTAGCCATTACACAGATTTCTGTAGCCAGCTAGTATCTTTGAATTCGCAAATATTACGGCGTTCGGGTCCTACAAGTAGACGAGTGTCTTTAGATAAAATAAGAAATGGTGTACTTTGTTATTGGCAAATTCATAAACTAATAACTCTACCAACTGAATACCCGTGATAATGATTTAAGTTGAAGCATTCTTTAAATGATATCGGGAATCTAAACCACCAATGTCCCAAGTTAGCAATATGCGCCATTTTACGGTCATTTCAACCACAACCTATGGTTTTAATCATATTTCGGAAAGTCCCTAAGCACACTACAATATAGCACCCATCAAATGCAATATGCACCTAGAATATTAAGACGACTGTACTGCATGTATATATTTACTGTTGCATATCTGTCAATCATATAAAGTACATTAAACATGATCTAAACCCATCTTCATATATCGCCCATACTATCTGTGAATTTTCAATTAGTCAATCAAGGAGTTGGCTTCAAAGATCTGGAGAAAAATCACATGTGTAAATACCCTAAAGTTCCAAATGTTTTGGATTGTAGAAGGTATGGATATATGTCAAGTATCAACAAAAGTCGTACTGTTCAAAAGAAAGCAGTATGCCCATACAATTACACAATCTTTTATTTCGGACCACTTGCCCCACGGTCCAGTTGCCCCATATTCCCCTATTGCTTTTACATAATAATATAAGAATTTGAAACCCTTCATCTCAGTTTATATCATTGAATAACTGATAGGTAGTGAACAAGCAGTGCGGTGTTTTCACGTAGACAACAACATGTGCTATTATAACTGTAATGAATACCCTTTTTTAAACTGTAATTTAGAAGAGGTCTCCCGTTTCGAAATAGAAACATAGCCGGTTTTGGAATACCGTATTGCCTCAAAGGGTGCCGGACCAGGCTTGATTTAGTATTGTGGACTCATGTGCGTCATACAACTGACATGTGCATTAGGAAATATTGATTCGCTGTACGGATTGAACACCACACTCATACGGAAATTGCGTCACATTTAAAACGTTTGATGGTTTGACATTCATATTAAACTGGACACTTAAATCCTACCCTTTTTATTTTATGACAAACAAATGTGTATGCAATTATGTTAAATACAAATTTGTACTTAATCTCAATAATAAATACTGTATTTTATTTGCAGCAAGAGGAGCTATGTCATCAGAAAATACATGTACTGCAAGTAGTGGCTCATCACAATTTGTATGTAAAGAAGGTGACACTTTGACATGCAAAGTAGATGGTTTTACACCAAATACAAACTTTCAACTGGACTGGAATACAGAAGTTTTAGTAATTGGCGAGCAAGGAGTTCTGACAATTAGTGCTGACCCTCCCCAAGATGGGTACTTTACTGCATCTAGAACACTCACTATCACAGAGGCTACAGAACCTATTAGTGGTGTTTGCACTGCTCGTGGAAAGGCTTACATGTATGCAGAATCAGGACAACTAGTTGGTGATCCAGTTATTATTACCGTAGAAGGTAAGGTTTGAGTTAACTTGCATTTTTAAGAGTTGACTAAAGAATGGAATTTTACCACAGATCCTGATTTTACATGGCTTTTGTCTAATAGATGACATGGCCCTTATTACTTTATGGATTGCAAGCCTAAAAATAATATGGGAATGTTGGTGTAAATATGCCAAAATAGATTTTAGCCCCATTATTCTCCTCATCTTATTTCAAGACTGCTTCTATTTTACATGCTAAGATGTAAGGAATGTGCAAGTGTGCACAGTATTACCCTATGGAACTAATTAAGGACCACGTTAATTTTTATGAAATAGGGTTCTACATCACTCCAAATCTTTGTCATACCAGTAAAAGGAATAGAAATAAATCATGTGTATTGTCTTTGCACACATTTGCAGTTGTTCAACAAACCCTAATTAAAACTATTATGTACCTCCATGATTCAACTTCATGATTTTAATACGGAATACTAAACTAGTATTATTCCAGTTTTGTTTCAAAATTGAAATTAGTAAACTCAGTATGAAGTAAAGCATGATGAAAGTAAATGTAGTCAAATCAAGTGTACACATGACACCATTTGGACTTTCAATTTGCTAAAAGAAACTATGGCCCAACAAGATTTTGTATGTCCTATACCATTGAATATGGATGAATTGACCTAAAAAATGACCTACATGTAGCTATTTGGCTAATCGAATCTAGTATGTATCACAATTCTGAACAGTGAACACCAATATTAACATCTTACATGAATTAATTTTATGTAAAAGTTTTTTCAATTTGCATCAAACAAATGAAAATGTATTGCATGGAGTCATGGACGACAAGACCAACTAATTTGTTCCTTCAAATTCTGACACAACAGAAAGACTTAATAATCCTCACTGCTGCTTGACCATCTTGGCATTCTTCCAGAATGGGAGTATTATGGGTTCACTAATGACCGCAAAGCAATGTCTTGCTATTTCATACATTGTTCCTAATTGTATCAAGGAAATTGAATTTGTACTCAGCTGAAGTATTCAGTCATTAGCTGGCCTTCCTGCAGATGGTAGAATGTGATCATGAGGTGAATGATGATACAGGCTGTTCCATCCCATAAGCCTTTAAATGGAGAGTGGAATGCAACATCAGTCTTTAACCAAGTGAATATAATCAACCATTGCAGGAATTTAAGACAGGTGATACTGGCTTCATATCACTCAAACGTACAGAAATGCCCTACCTTAAAATATTGTTCCATTTTCATCAACATGACAGCATGCTTTGCCATTATCATGTTTTATCCTACCCTAAAGTAAATTGGGAAGTTTCAGACGTGGCTTGGCGCTCACTCTGGTGCATGCATGCTTCTAATCATTTTGAACTCCGGATGAATTGATGACTTGATCCACACTAAATCAGGAGTATAGTAAATACACTGTAGAAAAAGGTACACAAAACTATGTACTGTACACTTATAACTGTCAGATTGTAAATTACCACAAAGATTCAAAGCCCAATTTAGCAATTCTCAAGTTTTTCAACATCCACACTTAAAACTTATGAACACAACAATTGATTTGTATTTTATGAATAAAACGTGTCACCTAATGACATCAAAGAATTACCCACAACACCATCTACAACTACAGAAGGGTCTACTTCCATGGAAGCAACCAC
>CM069449.1:70189745-70240745 GCA_035610835.1 Ophiura sarsii | reverse complement strand
TTGGCCGTCAGATCGCAATAAAACACTTCGCTCATTTCGATCAACCGGTTGTTAACCACTTTTTTTAAAGCGGATAAAAGGCGGTAATAAAAACACGCTGAATGAATCTGGTTTAATTTTCGGAATTACGATCCTTTGAAATAAAGACCCTTCAGAATAATGATCCATAGGAATAAGAAACTATAAATACAATTGAATAAGTTAATGTGAAGTGGCTATATTATTGAGACCATGTTGTCTTTATATCCAGCATAGTCTCAGAAAATTGGGTCCAAAAATGGAAGCTGATTTATAACTATTGGAGTGAAGAAAACAGCTTCTGACAGTGATAACTGGTTGAGATACATGTACGTGTACAGAAGGTTGAAAATCATTTCCAACAGTTTGACTGAAAATCATTTATCCATTGAAAGAAGGCAAACTTTTACTTCACCTGAAGCTAGCCAACAAATGTAGATATAGCGGTATGTCTTTAGGTAAAAAAGGTACGTTTCAGAGTTGGTCTGATGAAATAATATGTTCAAACCTGAGACTGCTGAGCATTTCAGGCTGTGTAATCAGTTGAATATTTCAAAAGAGTTAGCCATTGTAGTGATGAGGAACATTACTGTTAAAAGATTAATTAACCAATTAACTTCTCCTTGATGGGTACATTGGTTAATTAATCTATTGACAGCACATTATGGTCCCCCCCCCCCATTCAAACACCAGGTTGATAGTGTTACTTGGTGAAAGTTTGTTCTATCATACTGTAAATGATTAAATTTAAGGCACCCCTCTTTTTGCTCACGTAAGGAATATGAGCTCATAATTATTACAATTTGAATAGCAGAAGATTGGTTGTTTTTTACTCCCGCCCACTATATTGTATTGATTATAATACTGTTCTCTTTATTTTAATGACCCATAAATCTGAAGTGAAATTGTAATGAATTTTAGATGCATTTCCAAACATGTTATTGGCTTATTCCTTAATAAGGTTCAGGTGATTGAGTGATGAATGAAGATACTGTCAGTTTAAGTAGGCATAACATTGTAAAAATGTATCCCCTTTCACCCCAATGTATTCTCTGGGTCCTGGTTTTATGACACAACTTGAGGCCTACTTAAGAACCATATTCAGTAAGAATCAAGGAAATGTTGAAAAATGTGGCAGACTGAAAAATATGAATTTTCTTCATACCTTGTGCATGGATGGACCTATGGTCAAAGTCAACAAATATGGAAAAAAAATTGGTGTCACATGTATGTTACCATGGTTACGGGCAATTCCATTAATTTGATGATTTTTCTCATTTTTTGCTGTTTTAAATGCTAATTTTAGCTCAACTTGGATCCCACATTTGTAGCATACAAACTACTTTTTACAAATTCTTGTTTTTATATATGAAAGGGCAGTCCACAGTCAAACTAATCCATATTTAAAAAAAAATCTTGGTATTTGCAATTAAACTATACCATGTTTCCAAATAGGGGTGTTTCGTCCCTTTTACAAACTATCAATTATTAGCCAAATCTAATCCCCGTTAACCCTGAAAGTGGCACTTTTTTTTCAAAGATATTTTGCATGTAGAGAGTAACAATGTTGCTCAATTGAATTTCAATGAGAAAAGTGTGGGTAATCTTTAAACATGGCAGCAGTGTTTCCAGAAAGATAGGTATTTTTGAAAAATCTTAAAATGCCTATTATCGAAAAACGGACAATTAAACAGTGAATTACATATATGTAAGCGTTGATTAGGAGATATATTGAAGATATTACTTGTTTTGTGAATGTTTGCAATAAAATAATATGAAATGTACTTGTTAAAGTTGCCAGAGTTCTCTTTTTACCTCAAATTAGCAATATTGCAACATATGCCATGTTGATACATAGTATTAACATATTAGTCCATGAGCCCGTAGGGTCGGTCAGAACCATGTCGAGGGAGTAAGGCTAATAATGATTTTTGTATTGGTATGGATCCATGAAACCAGAATATGATTGATTGCAAATACAAAGCGGTAGCTTTTTGTGTGTTATCAGCACATTTTCAAAATGGCCGCCAAAATGCAAACAAAAAGCACACTAATAAACTTATGATGAATATTGGAAACTCTGTTGGATGTAAATAATGCAGTACTGTATGTATTAGACCACTAGACACTCATATCCGGATATTTTGCATTGTTAACACATCTAAATCCAAAATGGCCGCCAACATGGCCGCCAAAAATGATAAAATTCCATATATTGGCATATATAAACCAACATGTATGATCAGTGTATAGTTTTAACAATGGGATGTATGTGTTAGACCCTTAGAAACTTATATCTAGTAATTTTGCTTTGATAACATACTTTAAAACCAAAATGGCCGCCAAATGAATGGCCAAAAATGGTAAAAAGTGGTCAGAATTCCATGAAATAGCATAATATCAACCGAAATGTATGATGAAAATATATTTTTAACGATGGGATGTATGTGTTAGACCACTAGTAACTCATATCCAGTATTCATGCTTTGTTAATATAGTTCAAAATCCAAAATGGCTGCCAAACTGGCCCAAAAATGGTTCCCGAAGTGGCTGCAAAACTTGTCAGATTCCATAAAATGGGATAATATCAACCTAAATGTAAGATGTAATACAGTTTTAATGATGGGATGTATGTATTAGACCACCAGTAACTCATATCTAGTATTTGTGGTTTTTTTAGCATACTTAAAAATCCAAAATGGCCACCAAATGGATTCCAAAATAACTGAACAAATTGTCGAAATTCCATAAAATGGTATAATATCAACCAAAATGTATGAAGAAAGTATAGTTTTAATGGAATTTCGACAATTTGTTCAGTTATTTTGGGATCCAGTGTATTTGCATTGTAATAACGTACACTAAATCCAAGATGGCCACCAAAACGGCCGCTGTAAATGTTAAAATAGTCTACATGAGTGAATGATAATCCACAATAGACATTGTAAGAGTGTATATTACATCACATTCACCAAATAGTATGTTCTAAAACAGCTAAGCTTTTTCTTTTAGATATAAGGCTCATCTCTTTGACAATTTTGATTCTGTATCACTTTCCAAAATGGCTGCCAGAATGGTTAAGTTGATGTTAAATTACCTAAAACAATTGTTTAAATGACCATTTTATGTAATACTAATACCCCCAAATCTAATAAGACAGCATTTAACATATGTCTATGATCAAGTTTAGGGGCTGTAGATCTAGTTTGAGTATTTTAAAGTATCCAAGATGTCTGCAAAATGTTAAAATAACTGAAAAACAGTA
Source organism: Ophiura sarsii (assembly GCA_035610835.1). Taxonomy (NCBI): domain Eukaryota; kingdom Metazoa; phylum Echinodermata; class Ophiuroidea; order Amphilepidida; family Ophiuridae; genus Ophiura; species Ophiura sarsii. Next base: position 70,237,462 of record CM069449.1, on the reverse strand, counting down.
TTAGTTTTATTGCTAGTGTTACATTAGATATGACCAAAAGATTATATAATATATAGATTTTAATCCACCAAGTAAACGTATCTGTAGGTGACAAAGTATGATTAAATGGTATAGACTCCAATTTTTTATTCTGGTCATATATTATTATCAATTGGTGGCCACCCGTGGTAATTATTTTGGCCATTTGGAGATAATTTTAATGAAATGTTCATTATAATTGCCCATCTTAATAACATGACATTGTCAAAATGGAGTCTATACAATTCAATCATCCTTGTCACATATACAAACACATTTACTGGATGGCTTAAAAGCTGTAGATATAATAATGTGATCATATATAATGTAATACTAACAATAAGCTAACACTGTTTTTCAGCTATTTTAACCTTTTACAGCCATCTTGGATATTTTAGAATACTAAAACTAGATCTACAGCCCCTAGGCTTTATCATAAACATGTAGTGAATGCTGTCCCATTCAATTTGGGGGTATTGGTATTACATAGTACCGGTCATTTACAATACAAAACAATTGTTTGTTCATTTACAATATTACAAAACAATTGTTTTAGGTCATTTAACATCAACTGAACCATTCTGGCTGCCATTTTGGAAAGTGATTGGAATCAAAATTGTCACAGATGTGGGCCTTATTTCTAAAAGCAATAGCTTACCAGTTTAGAACATCTATTTGGTGGATTTGATGTAATATACACTCTCACAATATCTATTTTGGATTATCATACACTCATGTATATAGACTATTTTTACATTTACAGCGGCCATTTTGGTGGCCATTTTGGATTTAAAGTATGTTATTACAATACAAATAATAGTGGATATGAGTTATTAGTGGTCTAATACATACACCCCAATGTTAAAACTATACTTTCATCATACATTTTGGGTGATATTAGCCCATTTTATGGAATTCCAACAATTTGTTCAGTCATTTTGGGACCCATTTTGGGGGCCATTTTGGATTTTTAAGTATGTTAACAAAGCAAAAATACTAGATATGAGTTATTGGCGGTCTAATACATACATCCCATCATTAAAACTATATTTTCATCATACATTTAGGTTGATATTATCCCATTTTATGGAATTTGACAATTTCTGCAGCCACTTCGGGAACCACTTTGGGGGGGGGGGGGGGGGGGGGCATTTTGGCAGCCATTTTGGATTTTGTACTAAGTTAACAAAGCAAGAATACTGTATATGCGTTACTAGTAGTCCAATACATACATCCCATCATTAAAATTATATTTTCATCATGCATTATGGTTGATATTATGCTATTTTATGGAATTTTGACAATTTTTGATCATTTTTGGCCATCAATTTGGCGGCCGTTTTGGTTTTAAAGTATGTTAACAATGCAAAAATACGAGTTATGAGTTTCTAATGGTCTAACATATACATCCCATTGTTAGAACTATACTCTGATCATACGTGTTCGTTTATATATGCCAATATATGGAATTTTACCATTTTTGGCGGCCATCTTGGATTTTGATGTGTTAACAAAGCAAAGGTTCTGGATATGAGTGTCTAGTGGTCTAATACATACAAGACTGCGTTATTTACATCCAACAGAGTTTCCAAAATTCATCATAAGTTTATTAGTGTGCTTTATGTTGGTATTTTGGCGGCCATTTTGAAAATGGCTGAAAACTCATATAAAGCTACCGCTTTGAATTTGCTATCAGCCATATTCTGAAACTAGAGGTTAATACCTTTCCAAAATCCTTTTGTTATTCACACATGAATGTAAATAAACATCACTTATAGTGATACAGTAAATGGATGTAGCTGTAAAAAGCAGATTTAAGAAGAATTCTGTTTATTTAATACGAGTCTGTTCTGCCATGAATAAAGTTAAAATTCAACCTACCTGGCAACACTTTTTTTTAATATGCACTTTGAAACATGAGCAACATTATCCCTGATCCAAAAATAGTTGTTCTCTATTTTAGACATAACAGGATGATTTATTAAATAGTTTGCTGAAATTAAACGTGTATTTTCATACCATGTAATACCGATTTTTTTGTGGAAAAAGTCAACACTTTCTGGCAACACTGTTCCAACAGGTATGAATTACCCATGGATATTTTTATATATTATTATTCAAACATCCCTCAAGCTTTCATTTGTGGAAGGTGAATGCCAAAAAACCACCACTTTGCTAGTTGTGATTAATTTACGAAGGTGTATTTTTTTCACACGATTTATTATGAAAAACACCCCTTTTTCAAATAATGGTATATCCCATAATACAATTTGCACAAGTTTTTTTGTTGCATGGAATGAAAGTTGAGACATGTATGGTTATATTGTTGAATTAAAATAAAATCCTGGTTGTATTGTTTGTTCAAAATGATATGTGTAAATTAGCATTTTTTAATTTCTGAAAAATTGAAATATTTTGTTAAAAACCATGAAAATTCTAATATGTGTCGTTGTCATGGCAACGAAGGCCAAAAAAAAGAGTTCCATTTTAGTGTTTATTGACCAAAGGTCTATCAATGACCAAAGTATAATGGAAATTCATATTTGTATGTCTGCCAACAAAAACTTGATTTTTAGGGACAATGTCACTTAAATTTCAAAACCGGCAAAAGAACCTACAATGGAAAACTCTTGAATCCATGAAGCTTAGAATAGTCATCATTCTTTGGTACAAAGGCTTAATAGTTTAGTAACTGCAATCATTCTTCTTTTTCTTGGCTTTCTGTGAGCACAGAAATCTCAACATTTCAGCATTGATGTGCTTTTTCCTTAGGCCTTCTTAAGTGTGTCATAAATTCTCTGTACTGTATTCAACCTGATAAGCACCCAGTATTAAAATAAATGCAACAGCCAACATTGGTCTTGCCCTACCCCATCCCACCTCACTTCACACAAAAAGGTGTAGAAGGGGGTTGGATTTTTCTTTAAATTTCCCTGGAAGCAAACACAATTTTTCCAGAAAGAGGACTACATACAATTCCCTCAATTTTCTATGTACATGCATGTTGTTGTTTTTTTTATTTGGAAAAGCAACATTTCTCACCAAATATCCAAATTACCCGGGAATTAGATTCCCAAATTTCCCCATTTTTGCCAGGCCTGGTGAGGATCTCCAAAGGCTTTATTATATATCCCAATTCACATCTTTCTTGGGTGTCCTATTGGATTGTGTTTACTAGTCATGCATTTGCTGAACTGACTGCTATAATCACGTTGAATACTGTATTGCGCTATCTTTTAATGTGTGGAATTTTGTACAGGCATACAATGCTCTACAATGTATGTTGCTGTTCTGTCAAAACCTATATAGGTCCATGCACCATGTATGAAGTAAAACTGTTGTTTGCTTTATAATTCAGGTGGCAAGAGCACTTCAAAGGTGTTGATAGTTGTGTTGTGTTGTTGGCCCTCTTGAACATGTTTAGGGCACACTGCAAAGGTTATACCTGAGACTAAAATACATGTACCTTAGGTATTTTATTCTCAGGTTATACTTAGGATAGTAAGGGAGTGAAGGGAGAGAGGTGGTGTTAGAAGAAAAAAATCTTGATATTTTTATCATTGAAGTAGGGGTGGGGGAGTTAATTTAATAAATATAGGTCTGTTACCAATGAAGAAAGAAGAAATTATCTTTTTGCAATGTAACAAAAATAAGGACAAATTGGTGCATTAATACATGAGAAAATATCAAGCTTACCACAATACTGGCAGATTTAAAGAAAAAAAACAAATCATGTAAAATCAGAAAATAACTTCAAATTGGGAGGGAATTTCATTGAAACAGCTTAGGCTGACCACTCAGGTAATAAACCCAATTTGGGAGGGAATTTCATTGAAACAGCTTAGGCTGACCACTCAGGTAATAAACCCAATTTGGGGACAACTGTGGAATCCAACATATATACATTTATGGAAACGATGCTAGACTGTAATAAAGTCTGTGACAGAATGAAACGTAACTACACTATTTAAGCAAGATTTGTATCTTGTCTAGGATGTATGTTGCATTACGCAGATGCACCTCAATTTGTGACACCATGCTAATTAATTTAAATGATAACCCAAGTCTTGACTCCCCTCGAGACATGACCACACCAGACTGGACCACTTAGGCCCAGTTGCACATTTGCTTGGAATAAAGTCAATGCATTATGAAGCTAGCTTTACATTCATATTATTATTTCACTGTTTGTAGGTGATACAGCATCAAAGAAACTTACATGGGGCGTTAATCGAGAATTTAATGATGCTTTGTTAGATTCATCGTCTGACAAGTACATAGAGGAAGCTGAGGACCAAACAAATGCTGTGAGTATTGAAGAAAAATAAAACACATGTTTAGCACAACAACAAAAAAGGAATTCTCAGCAAAAATCTAGCAGCTACACGTATCTACATATTATTAAAAATGCTTGATAGTCTTTTACAAATGGGAGTTCATATTATAGGTTAAGAGTTTAACGGGTGCGGTGTGGGACAAGTTGAAACTGTTTTAGATTGTCCTATGACGCAAACTCGTTAAACTCTTAACTAAAGCTTGCTTGTTTGAGATGTTAAATATCTAATAATTGAACATTATTTTTTTGATGTATCAAACATTTGTGTAGATGAACGGTGTGTTCAACAGCATTGAGGACTACATTGGTTGCAGGGTTATTGGTTTCTCCGAGGGAAGTATCGTGACAGACTTTCAAATCTTACTGGATATTGATAGCTCACTAGAGGAATCAGATATAACAATTATCATAGAAACTGCGATTGACAATGGGGATCTATCTAGTATTGGAGTCATTAATGGATCAGTGGAAGTATCGGGTGAGTTGTACAAATGTATGAATTCTCTAGGTCAGGGTTGTTATGTCAATTGTAGTTAGAGCCCGGTACTCGATACTGGTACTAAAGTCCTCAAAAAAAGGGTTTTTTCAACAAATTTTCCCGACATTCGTAGTATACATATTGTGCTACCCCTATGAAAAGCTGATGTGTTCCTCTTACCAACGATACCTCATTTGTAGCAATCACTTTTTTTCAAGGCCAGCAAATTGCCTGAGAACATCACTGAAGTGTTACATTGACAACTAGTGTAGAGTAATGATCTATTGACTTTTGAGCACAAAATAGTGATGTTTGAACAGGGGCGGCAACAGGGTGCTACGTTTGGGGCGAAGCCTCATTGTGGGGGTCCAGAGGGCAGAGCCCCCTGGGTGGGTTCGCCCCCTGAAGCTGTTGCATTTTCGGCCTAACAATGTGTCAACATCCACTCGTCACATTTTAAGGGCACAAACGTGTCAAAAACCATTACATCTGCACATTAATTTGAAAGCTGCTATAATAATATTCCAAACCTCATAAAATATTCCTATCAAACCCAAGTATGAACAAACATATTCAAATCATTAACCACGTTGGCGGACAGTATGCTGCTTGTTTTTGTTTGTTAAATTTGGGTTTTTTTTGGTGATATTCCTTCGGTTACCCTCTTGTTTGGTCATTTATTTATCACATCAACTCATCTTTATAATGGAGCACACCGATCCCCCATCTCCCTTTGGACATACCACCGCATCTTCATACTATAAACTTGATAGGTTTTCCCGTTTTCCTTTCCTCTTTTCTTTGCCTTTCCTTTCCTCTATTCTTTCCCTTTCCTTTTCTTTCTTTCTTTTTTTCATTTTCCCCTTTTTTATTTTTCCTCCTTTTTTCCACCAGTGGCGCCGTTGCTGCGTACGTGTGAGGGAAATTGATGCTGTATTGATCCACTCCAACAATTGTTCCAGGTTTTATATCCCCTCCTCCCAATTAATGCTGGTTTCTTTATTTGTTGCTGTCGAATTCCAATATGTTGGACATTTGTTGCCTCAAGTCAAGTGAATGGTTGATATCCATACACTCTTAGCAGTGTCGAACCAATCAGAAAGCAAGACACTAAAATACGCGGAGTGCATTGAAAGTGTCTAATGCACTCGGGGTGTGCGCGTTCAATGCGCGCACCATACGCTTTGTTTTAATTCGTTGTTCAGGAATCGCGTGTTCGCCAATTTTTACTGCGGGAGTTATCAAACTTGTTAACATATTGTTTTGATCCGTTTTTATATAATTTATAATTATTCTCAAATTGTGAATTTTACTTTGTATAGTGTCGTGTATGAATTAGGTCAACACGTGCGTATGTTTGGTTACTCGAAAAATTACAAAAATCAATGCACTTGCCCAAAATGTTTATGCTCATGATAGCACTCCCCTTGCAGGGTCGTGCCATTCACACATCAACATCAGCGTGCGTGCCTTGATTTGTCTCATCTCTCTCGAAACAACACTCATTTATTGACCTATAAAATATAATCAGGAGAGGATTCTTACCTTTCGTAGACTATCAACAATCTAAGGTTCCCTAATTATTTTCAGATCTTAATGAGTGTGATTATGAGGAGTTACATGACTGCAATGCAGAGAATGAAGACTGTGAGGACACTGACTCTGGTTACATTTGTAAATGTAAAAAGGGATATGCAGGGCCAGACTGTGTTAAAGGTAAACATACACACCTTTATTGTACGGGAGGGAGTGGAGGAGAATGGAGTGGGGGGTGTTATAATTGGGCTTTTTGTGTTCTTTTTTGATCAAAAAAGGTGGTCTATTTGGCCCATTTCTTGTTCCTCCGGAGCCATATTCCACGTTCTAGCGATCCTTGATTTTTGAAGACTAAGTAAAATCAGTTCCAGGTTTGATCAATTAGGTTATTATACACAATATACTGAATGTTTCTTCTTAAGATTATTTGCATTGTTTTGACACATTTGAGTTATTCTAGGCAATCTAAAGGTAGTGAATGTGCACATTGCTCAATATCCCCATCTATTGATCCAGGAATCACGGGCCACCCGGCACATGGTAAATGCCAATTTCAAAAAAGTGTGTGAACGACACAAAACATCGGATCCAACGTCATCCAATGTTTAATACGTACTTGGATCTTCATATTCATGGTAAAAAACACCATAAAAAACCAACGTTTAGAGAGTAAGAAAAATGAAATCTACATACCGCATTTGATTTTCATATTATTTCAATTTTATTTATGGTTTAATTTTTTAGGATAAAACATCAGTGACCAGCACTGCTTTCCAAGTAAGCCCTTATTGTATGTATACAGTACATAAACAGTTTATATACAGATTGTTATAAAGATAATTATATACCCTTACCGAAAAAGCCGGCTAATTTAGACTGCTTTTAACCTGCAATTAAAAGCAGTCTAAATTAGTCTAAAAATCATGTGGTCTAAAATTCAGGTTAATAATCTGTCTGCCGGTTAATTTCTAGCCTAAGGTACCGTAAAGATTCGAATTGGAGCAGTGCAGCGTCACCGCGATTGTTCAATATCTGGATTTTCCACACTTCTATCTTGAAATATTAAAGTATATATAATATGAAAACCATCAGCACTTTTTTTGCCCGGGAAAAGGGAGGGGACACTAGGCCTAGGCCAACTTGAAGTTCCGTAACCAGGGGAGGGGGCTGTCCCAAATATCAATAAGTCCACAACAAGGAAGGCCCAACAAATTTGTTTTTCAAAGCATTTTTGTTGAAAACAGGTTCACATTCTGGGAAAGAGTTCAACTTTGAAAAACTCGCCCCCTCCCCCATAAGAAATCCAATTGATGATGTGCTGATTAATTTTTAATGTATGCGTTTCATATAGGGTGTCCCCATATGTTAACACTGGTGCCAACAACGAATTGTTGAAAAACAGCAATACTATTAGTTATCCCCTGCATGTTCACACAATACGGAAAAATACCTATGGTTTGGCATGCCATATCACATGAGGCCGCAACATGCAGGGGATAACGAATTTATCGTTTAGTCAACATAACATGCCCCCAAAGAAAAAAAGGTATTCGCGGAGAACGAAACTCCCTCCAACATGTTTAAACAATGCCGAATTCTCATCCCTTCCTACCTCCGTAAAATCCCTCGAGTCGAAGTCAGGCTTTGCGCCGTCACCTCTTGATATTATTAATTCACAGCGCCAACAATACGACCGGCTTTGTTGCTTTCATGTTATGAATTTTCTGGCATAGATTCGACCTTTTTGCAGTCTATTTCGGCCTCAGAATGAATCGAAAATCGTCTCGGTTTATTTTAAATCATCCGCCATCTTATTTGTTTATTTTTACGTGACGTAACGAAATCGTTGTTTCAAGCAACTCTTACACAGATGCAAAGCAATCGCTTTACATGTAATCGTACCGCGTAAATGTTAATAACGCGGTTTATCGACGATATGGGAATATATCGTGTGGTTTGACTTGTTGTTTACACGATATGGATCAGATTTCATGCGTGTTAACCAATGAGATTGAAGTATGTACACTTACTGAACGATAAGCACGTATACTTGATTTGAAGCCATTGGGTAAATTATATCTTTCCTTAGGCGTTTTATTCTGATCGATATGTTGAACGGAAGATGTTTCATTGAAAATGAGAAAGCAGAATCGACAGGCGGAGAAAAATATGTTCTCTCTTTTTGCAAGGTGATTTATTTTATGCGAGATTTTATTCCTAAAGCAGCTTGCCATATTATGCCTTTTTGTAGGCGAACTGTTTGATGGGGGTCCAGGGAGTGGAACTTCGGGAGTTAGCTGGCGAGAAGTAGCTAGTGGCGGCACCAGCATCAACACAGGGCGGCAAGAGAAAAATATATTTGGTAAATGCGCGTGGAGCGCGCGAAATACTTGTCTCTTGCAATCAAAATTTGCCCGAAATTAGTTTAATTTAGTCTCTCCACTTTTCAGACCCATACCCAAAAGCTTAATAATTGCGAGATTTGATCTTTTTAATTCCATTTATGTTTAAAGATTATTTTGTATTGTGATTTTTTTTTCTGCGACCCCATCATTTCTTTCTGGGAACCCCGTTCCCGCGGATTTCGTAGCCCTGAGAATCGACTTGGTCCGATTATCATGATAATAATAATATGTCTGTAACTGGGCTTTGAATTCATAAGAATCTGACACAATCATGTTTCTCACAAGTTCATGTTCAATGCAAATCGGACCAATTCAATGTATGGGTATCATGCATCCTTAGTAAGCATTAACTAAATTACTAACCCTTTATTTGCTTTTATTCTATTGCAATCGGATGTAGAACAATAATATGTGATGCGATCTGAGAAAACCCGTCGGATGTCGCAAAATGTGAACTAGGGATTATGGGTAAAATAGACAAAATAAAAAAATAAAAATAAAAAAAACTTTTTTTTTTTTTTCTTCTTTTTTTTAAGAAAATTAGTTTCCAGTACTTTGTGTCATCATCTTTTATGAAATTTCACCTGGACAAACTTACTTAAGTCACTTTTATTATTAACCTTATAATGTTATTATATTGAATTATGTATCTTTTTTGGCCTGTTTTCATGAATTCTTGTTTTGTAGCTTTTGGTGACATCACAATCATCATTCACTCATAACTTTTTTTGTAGTGATCGTAGAAAAATGATCGAAACAGTTCTGTAATCAGCACAGTTTTAGCTTTCTTATGATATAAATATCTCCAATATGAAAAATGCCACCATGTGGCGGGTTTTCACAGATCGCATCACATATGCTTCAATAAAAAACAACCCTGCATTTTGATATTATTGCAGCAAAACTTGTTTCTAACATCTGAATTTCCATTGTCTCCCATTCCAGTTGTTGCTGTGAATCGACTCAAGATGAGCTCAGGTCACCAAAGCCCTTAACCAAAAGCGCTACAGCATGGGTAGAGCCAAAGGACATGAACCACTATTTCGTAACTTTGTGTGGTGCATCATGGGCAGGGTGGATATGTGTTTAGAGTATAGACCCTACAGTGCAACAGAGCATACATTTCCAAATATTGAATTATAAATATAGTGCCTCCTGATTGTTGTACAACAATGAACATTTAAATCCTAAGTATGTGTATCATATTTATTTAAAACAGCTTTGTTTTAAATTATTATTTCGTGTCCTTGTATGATTATCAGCATTGTTACATTTCTTATTAAACCTGATTTCGGATTGGCCAATACTTGATTATCCATACACGCTAATCCAACCAGCTACTGCCTACTTCCTTTCATGGCCTTAACTATTTAAACATTTCTTTTTTATTTAGACTTAGTGCAGGCCTTTAACACGATACCTGTTTGTACACCCATGCATGTCAGCACACGGTCACCTAAAGTAACATACACCATTATGACTGCACACTGGCGAATTGCATTTCAAATTTCATGTAGCGCGAATTGTTTGCGTGCATGGCTACACAAGTATTAATAGACTTTTGCCAAGTCTGTGTACAGTTGTATGAAATAGTGGTTACATGTGGTTTTGTCTCTTTTTAAATATACTAAATGTTTGGAGGGCGATATTTTAAATACTAAAGGAATATTGAATTATCTGCTCCGACCATTCTTTTAAGCACATCTTTACCTTTAATTTGATACCATGCAAGTCTGGTTTTGATACGCAGTATTACTTAATAATTTCAACGAGTTTGGTCATTAATTAAGCTTAATTAAGACAGATTTTGGTTTTTTGTTAAAAGTAAAGATAAACTTTTTCTCAGACAGTATTGTTGGCAATGGTGGGAACTTCATTTCCTGTAACTTTGGTGTCAATAGCATTTATAGTTTTTGCTGAAAATTCCAAAAAGCAAAATGTTAATGTATTTCTTTATAATATGCTAATCATATGCAAATAAGGTCAAACCTTTTTTTTCTCTATGACATTAAATCACCAAGCTGTATTCTATAATATGATATTGTCTCCTTGTCTTACATATGTTACTTTTGAATTAGAGCGTAATTTCAATAACATGCACTTTTGGAAATTTATGCTCTGTTGCACTGTAGTAGTAGTTACATTGAAATCAAATGATAATATCGATCTAATAGGGCTTACGCTCAATCAAGCGTGTGCAACCTGCGGCCCACCGGCCTCTAATCTGCGGCCCGCGAAGCAATCCCAAAATTCCCATTGACGCGGCCAGTTTTAACCGGAACTCCATATGTTTACACAAATGGCGGATTTATTATTTATGCTTGCAAGTTTAGATATTATGTGAGTTCTGTAATTCTGTTGCAATGTATGTCCAGTACCACTGTGACAGTGGTACTCGTTATAATATGCATTTGTTCTAATTGCTACTCATAAATTAAAGTTAAATCGTCTGAAATCCTCTGCTCTTGCATATCTTACATCGAATCCTCTGCTCTTGTGTTGAGCTAAGTAATACTGTAGTTTTGTGGTGTTTTCAGAACAGAAAATGAGTAGTAAGTTCATAACAGTGTAACTTTTTTTGTTTTTATTGAAACTTGTTGCAGATGGTATAGATTTATACTTATGATGGATGGTTATGTAAAAAAAAGGCCAGACCCAAGTAATTGAATTGAATTCAATTCAATTCAATTCAATTTAATTTATTTTGTTTAAACTTTTTTCCATGGTTTCAACTACTCGTTGTAATAATAACAACAACAAAATGCTACTTCATCAAATATGGGAGAAGGCATATCGCATGCAGTGAAAGAAAACATAACAGTAGTTGTTTTAGTTGTCATTACGGTTGCATACCCTGTAAAGTTTGAGACTATTCTAACCCCCGTTTAACAATGTTATCAGGGGTAATAATTCCCTTCTTTTATCAGCATTTCTTTGATTTATTACACCATCTGTGTTTTGCTTATGGCGCTCGGGGTAACAGTTTGGCCGTTCGTTCTTCCAGGTTTTGACTTGGGTATTTTTGTAGGAAGGACTTCGTACTAGTGGGGGTCTTAAAGAAACATAATTATTGAAGTTTTTGTTGATTTTCGTGTTTAAAGGTTCATAAATGAATAAATGAGGAAATGTTACCACAATTTGAGTTTCGAATGAGCAAAATCAGTGAAGTATATCCAAGGTTATGACAACAAAGAAAACATTTCATGTTCGCTCAAATAAAGAAATGATTCGGCATACCTGCATATGAAGAGATATTTTGCAAAAGGGCCTACATCCACTTTGGCTCTTATTGAGAAAAAGTCAAAAAACTGTTTCTAAATATTCAAGTTGAGCAATTGAAAAACTGAATGGATTATGAAAGAGGTACACTACATACTAATTGAAATTGAAATAAATTTTAAATGTGCTAGTTTTAATTTTTTTTTAAATCATGTTTACATTTTTTGAAAATTTGGATGTAGGCCCTTTTGCAACAAAACTCCATCTGTTTGTACATAAAGAAAAAATACCACACACAAAAAATCATTTATTTTAATCATTTAAAATAATTAAGTTTGATATTGAAATGTATAGGTCACAATCATATGTTTCAAGGAAATAAAGTCGATTTAATTCTGGATACAGGCTGTTTGCAACAAAACAACAATTTCAATGGCTGTTTACAATGAGATGTAGGTCTTTTTGAAAAAAATGACTTTGTTTCCTTGAAACATATGATTTTTCCCTATACATTTCTATATCAAACTCATTTTTTGAAAAAATGCACCATAGCCCTTTTGCAACAAAGCTCTTCATATATGCATCTATAGAATAAAGTGATGGTTGCAGGTTGCCATGGTTTAGAACGAAAACTATCACATAATATAGGTAAAACGAGGGTAAGACTCAATTGAAAAGGCTTGCTCAAAATCTAGAACTCTCCTAACTCATTGCTTTGTTTCCATTCCTAACACTATCTCATTAAATGCATGGCATGATGTTGCATCAGCATTGTAAACAGTGGCGTAGCTAGATTTTTTTTTGGGGGGGGGGGGGGGGCGGGTGACCAATATGTTGAGTCTGTCGGATGAGATTGGCACTTTCGGTTGATTTTACAAGGGGAATCACGAAATTATGACGGTCAAATTAGTACACAAATATTCAATTTGAGTATTTTAAGAGCTCGTTTAAAAACCCAAAGTGTACCTTAATCATGGCAGAATAAGTGTAAAAGCGCCATTATTTGGTACAGTCTTGTCGGTTCACTATTATTTCTCGCCCATCCAATATGTAAAACCTAGCTACGCCACTAATTTAGAGTATTGTACACATCATTTATAATGCGACACAGCCATCCATTAGGGAGGAGTGATTGGACTTTATACTCAAAATGGAATTATTTTTAAAATTATATTATCATTACTGATGAGATACAGAGATATAATGTCAACAATTACCAGACAAATGTATGCTCCAGATTATAAAATGATATTGGTGCATTAGTTAAATATTAATTATGATTAAAAAATACCATTTCATACGAAGGTTTTCAGACAACCAATATTTTGCCTATACAGGGTGTCCCAGAATAATCTATACAGGGTTTCAAAAATATATAAAAGATATAAAACAAATAGTGTTTCAAATTTAAACACTTGCGATATGATGGTGGAAGTGTGTCCTACTTATTCCGTTCATTTCATTGAGATATCTCTTTTTCTTCTGCTGTGGCAATGGTAAGACAATCGAAAATCGATGAAAACGTATTTTCATATTTGGCTCACATAATTCATCTTTACAGCTATTCTCTCTAGCACTACCAGTATTTCAAACAATGAACTCCACGCCTCATAAGTTATATTCAAAACTCCCGACAAAGAAAGGAAGATTAAAACCACTCAAGCTAAACAAATCCTGCCCTATTCAATCAAAGTTTTGTTTTCTATGCACACAACAATAATAATGCGAATAACATTGCAGAAATAATTTAATGTTTAAAGTTAATGACTTTATAGATTGTCCTAATGGATCATTTCGACAAAAACTTGAAATCTACTATCGTTACAAAAAAGTCTGTATTTTCCATCAGAAATGTACGATTTTCAAAATCTAAAATTCGTGAAAAAGTTGGGCGTTTGCGCAAAATATTTATGCTTGGACAATATCAATAAAGTTCATACCGAAAAAAATCGTATTACCTCGGTATAGATCATTCTGGGACACCGTTTAGCTTATAAATTCAGTTCCAAATTGGCGAACCTCCTTACAGAGCGGCAAATGAATTCAGAAGAGCGTGGGCGCGCAACTCTCGCATAACGCAACTGGCGCGTTGTGAATCATATGCGTGATGCTTGCGTATTCCAAATTAGCAAGCATATTATACGCTTGGATTACTTTTGCGCGGCGAGAGATAAAAATCGCATATTTCTCGCCAATTTGAAACTGATGAAGCTATAGCATGTTTCATGCAACTTGGTTTAGTAAAAGTAAAACCTAATTAACTAAGGAACTTAGTAATGTTGTTATGAGTGGCGTAAATTTGTTATTAGCTAGCGACATCAGCATCAACATTTTAGGGGGGGGGGGGGGGGGGGGAACGGGTGCAAGAAAAATAATTTTCTGGGAAAATGCGTATAGAGGTAAATTCGCGCAACGCCTGAAATTAGCTTGAATTAGACGTTTCTATTACGGTGAGCATTTTATCATGCATAACATTAGGGGAGGGGTGATTGCATAGGCTATCACCCCATTGTCAAATATTCCCCACCCATCCGGGATTTACGCCTATAAATGTTATATGAGATGATGGAGCTGCCTCCTGCATTGATTGATCGAGATCAAAACTTGACAAGGGAGGAGGTGTGGCACTGATAATGGCCATGAATGCTGGGGGCGGGGGAAATAAAGAGGGCAGGGCCGTTTTTGCACTGAAGAGTAATTTGTACCCGCATAAAACCTTAACAATCAGAATAAAGTACTATAAATCTGAAAACGGTGTGTGTTTGTTTGTTATCCTTACTTCTCCGTTAGTTGTGATCAAAGTGGCGCCTAATTTGCATGAAAGATAGAGGAAATAACGGGATGGGTATTAAAGCTTATTTCACTGAAATTGGTTAACAATTGGCTCCAAAAAACAGCAAAAAACCTCTCAGATTTGGCTCATAAATGCCACTAGAAATGCACGATATTGTGCGTTGCGCGTACTACCGCGTAATCCTACCGTGGTAATGCGTCGCGTGCATGTTTGCGCAAGGTCTCACTGCCGCGGCACATTGCACTCACTCCTACACATATGGCGCAGAAGCCACACGGGAAATGGTTATAGGCCTGTACAGTGTTGGTAGGGTATTTGGTGTCATGTTGGGGGGGGGGGGGGGGGGGGGGTGGGGGGGGGGGGGGGGCTGTTATAGTAGCTATGCCGTGTTTGCGGAAGATCCTAGTAGATCGTTCAGATAGGCCCTGTGCGTAAGGGATGACGACCATACCTCTGGACTTTTGGTCAGGGTCTTTCTTTTTGGCAGTCTTTTTCTCTAGTTTGTTGGCTGCTTGGTCCTTGAACTTCTTGAAAAGACCATTGGGGATATCCGCAAAGGGTCAGAGCACTCTTGATCTTGTCTTCTTCTGCCTTGATGTCCTCCTCTGTAATGATGGTGTTCATTCGGTCGAATAGTGTCCGTATAACTCCTAATTTGTGGTGAATGGGATGGTGCGATTTGAAATTGAGGTACTGATCTGTGTGTGTTGCCTTCCAGTAGATGAGTTAAGTTTGACACTCCCGTCCGGCTTTCTGACGATGAGGGTATCCAGGAATGGTATTTTACCCTCGATCTCTTGTTCATGAGTGAACTGTAGGCCTATACAGGGTGAGTCAAAAAGACTGCAATAGTGGAAAGAAACCATTTTGTTTTCAAAACCAAAATGAATTTTAAATTTTTTTAAACGTTGCAAGAATGATGTATTTAATCCTAACTTTGTGTGAACAAATAAAGTCGATCGCATTTTTCGTTTGTCTTTGGTGACCCTCTTTGCTGCACAACCAAATTTACCTGTTTGTCCACGAGCACAGTGATTTTCATTTGAAATGGCACACATTGCATTTTCATATTTGAATATCCCGCCAACAAAAAAATGGAAAATGTCAGTTTTTATTAAAATTTAGAACATTATACGCTTTCATAGCATGGGTATGATTATAATTGATTATGCTAACTCACATCTAAACAAGAAAGGATGCATCCAATTCCTATAACATCACAAATGAACTCAAGTTTCCAAATTTGAACGAGAGACACATTTTGCGATCTTTTGCATATTTTGGGTATCTCGTGGACAAACGTGTGAAATGGGTGCACTGGTCAAAAGATTCACCAAAGGCAAACGGAAAATGCTATTGACTTCATTTTTTCACACAAAGTTAGGATTAGATACATCATTCTTGCAACGTTTAAAAAGTTTTAAAATTCATTTTGGTTTTGAAAACAAAATGGCTTCTTTCCACTATTGCAGTCTTTTTGACTCACCCTGTAGAGTGAACTGTATACTGCCGGTGGGGTCAGTGATGTTCAAATGTTCTCCATCCAAGCAAATCTCAGAACTTGACAGCCCTGTTATAGTGATGTGTGCGGTACCGGTGGGTTGGGTTAATAAGGCAACCTGGTTGGGGTGGGGGAGAGGTGAGGTCATTAGTTTTTACAGATTTTTCAGAAACATTTCCCAACTGTCAAAGTCTATCTCAAGACTTACTGAACTAATACTAGGCATAAACAAGTAAATGTATCATGTGTTTAAATCGATATGAGTAAATAATTCATCTTAACTCCACACATTATTATGTTGGTCAGTGAAAATTTTCACTGACCATCCAGGATTTGAACCTGGGACCTCTGGATTGCTAGACCAGCGCTCTACCAACTGAGCTAATGAGTCAGATGGGGGAAGAACGGCGGTAATATTTATAATGTAAACCTTCAGTTCAATCCTAACAACTCCTAATCCAAGAAGCGTATAGGAAGGTTTGATTCATCTGACTCATTAGCTCAGTTGGTAAACTGGTCTAGCGATCCACCAGAGGTTCCAGGTTCAAATCCTGGATGGTTTCACTGACCATCATTTATAATATGTGGAGTTAAGATGAAAATATTTACTCATATCGATTTACCCACATGATGAATTCATTTGTTTGTGTTTATTTATTATGAATATGGATTAGTGTCCGAAAGAAAACCTTCTTCCTAAGCTCTGAGATGTTTAGCAGATAGGATTGAACTGGAGGCCTATTGATAATATATATATATATATATTATATATATATATATATATTATCGCCGTTCTTCCCCATCTGACTCATTAGCTCAGTTGGTAGAGCGCTGGTCTAGTTGCCTTAGTGTAAGTCCTAGGTTTAAACCTTTGACTAATTAGGCTAGGTTTGGGCGACTGGAGCCCCGTGACAATGAGCACTGATGGGTCAATCAATGGTTTATTGCTACTCAAAGAAAATGCAAACAAGAAACAAAAATGGGTCGGGTTAAAGGCGGCTATGAAAGTGACATAAGATGTCAGATTAAACACCATATAGAGAACAACATCACAACATAAATACATAATTTAAAAGACTATTTGAAGGTCATCAGTCAGGGCAAACTGCCATAAACGGCAACCTGTGAAATGGTTCCGAATCTGGAAACATATTGCCGAATCAGGCAATATGCTTTTTATACCATTGGATATTTTTGTGAATTGAAAAACTACTTCTGCATGTTCAGTAAAGCGGTTACTTAATGTAATCAAGTCAAAGTCATAACCACATATCATAAAACATAAATTGCAAAATTTGCGGTATTTATTTTCGCGACATAGCCTGCGATATATTCGCGAAATTAAATAGATCGCAAAATTAAGTAGTTTATTGTGTGCCTCTGGCGTCTTCATTTTATAAGATAAGGAATCACGGTTTTTAATGTATCATGCTCAGAAAATAATTGTCTACGTTTTCACCAAGGCTTCAAATTTTGACAGTGAGGTTTGATATGTTTTAAAGCAAAATTTTTAATTAATTAATTAAGTGACTAATTAATAATCAATTGCCCAATAATTGGCCTTTATATTTGTTTTGTATTGGAATTGTCACAACAAAATTAAATCACAGATGTCTAATAACATTCAAGAACAACTTTATTTTGCGGTATTCTCAATAAATGTATATATTTCAATGATAGAATGATATGATGTAATAATTTGTATTAATATATTGTTTCTCTCCTTTTCAGATGGTAGTAGAGGCCCACCAGATGGAGCTATTTCTGGCAAACTGTCTGTATAGAAGGTCCACTGATCACCGGATTGGTCTACATGTAAATAAAAAACAAAAACAACGAAATGGAAGTATTGGACGACCATGTAATGAAATCAAAAAGCACAATATGACCACTTGATGGTTGAGAAGAAAAGCATCCCTCCAATCAGTGGCGTAGTGAGAGTCGATGGCGCTTAAGGAATGGATAGATTTGAGGCATATCAATTATTTCTGTTTGTTGATATTAAGTTTTTAACAAAGTATTTCTTTAACGTGGCCACCATTTTGCTGAAGATATGTGTATTCCCTATCCAACATGCTCGCCTATCTGTTACGACGTATTAAAGGTATCTTCGGCTCTGACACATGCCTCCACTTCTTGAAGGTCAACTAGTGATATCGATATTCAGATTTGCCTTTCATTTGACATTGACATCTTGGTTTAAGCAAGGATTTTGCCGGTGACATTTTATGTGTGTGTCTATTTACTATACCTGAATTTCACATTTTTAGATGCAATCCATCTTATGCTAAACATCATGAATATATACATCATTAATTTACGTGGATTGAATATGTGTACAAACTTACGAGTATGTTTCTCAATCATCCTTTAATTCAATACCATTTAATAACATAAATGAAAGCAAGAAATTCATAAATGATTTCCCACTTTGTATGTATAGCATATCTTATATTTAGTATGATAAATAACAGCCTTTATGATGTCATGTATGCATGCGCTTTGATATTATGTTTATGATACAAAACATATGTTTCAGACAAAAGGCTTACACTCGGATTCCATGAATAACAGATCATTCGATCAGCTGTTCCACTTACCATTTCAAGCAGGCCATACACGATTGATTCTTGTGCAAGATAATTCCATTGCCTAGGCTAGTCATTGTAATGTTTTATTTGCTGTTTCGTCTTGGATAGTTGATGGTATTTATAAGTTACTATTATTATTATTATTATTATTATTGTATAGATTCCATGAGGCTAACATGTCTCAGGAGTACTTCAAATGTGTTATAATTGTATTACACTGAATGTTCGGGGATTACGGAACCCCAAGAAACGCAAATCCATGTTTAATTGGTTTAATCGACACAATTCCCAGATTGTTTTCCTTCAAGAAGTATACTGTACTGATAAAGATATTGATGCTTGGGGGAAAGAATGGGGTGGTACGTTTTTTTGCCAACCATGGTTCTAACCATAGTCTTGGTGTTATGATTGGGATTAAAAACACGATCGATATTAAGAGTGTTAAAGTACATGGAGACACAGATGGTAGATTGTTGGGTGTACAAATTAATATTAATAATACTCTGTACTATCTGTGGAATATTTATGCTCCAAATGATATAAACGATCGTAAACAGTTTTTGGGCAACATGATCAAGATTATGACAAAAGTACAGCATGGTCACACGATTATAGGAGGGGACTTTAACATCATGAACTTGTGGATATTTGGAGAGTCAAGCACGGTCAAGACAAAAGGTACACATGGAAGCAAAGCAAACCACATATTATGTGTACACTTGACTACTGGTTCATACCATCCATGTTTGATGCAGCTACAGACTCGGTCAAAATTCTTACAGTTCCCAGAACAGATCATTTAGCGGTTCTCATGCGTATTTCATTTGATAAGATAAGTAAGGGTAGTAACTACTGGAAATTCAACAACAAATGGTAGTAATGAGAAATTTGTTGAGGATATATTATTAATGATTGATGAGTGTATCAACACTTATGGTCAATCCCTTTCTCGTGCCGAGTTATGGATACTTTGTAAAAATAACATTCGTAGTTTTAGTATGGGGCTCCAATGTTAGTGATAAGTCAGTGTAAACTGGTTGACATTGAACAGAAACTTCAAGAAGCTTACGTCTATGTTGCTAAACATCCTGAGGATGATGAGGGTAAGGTAACTACAACAATCTGAAACTTCAGTACGAGAGATTAAATGAGCATTATATGAAGGGTTTACAAATAAGATCAAAAGAGAGGTGGAATGAAGAAGGTGAAAAGTCAACAAAATACTTCCTTAATCTCGAGAAGAGTAATGTATACCGAAAATCGGTATCCAAATTATGTAACTCTCGGGGCATTATTATCACTGATCAAAATCAAATCTTGGAGGAAGAAATTGACTTCTTTTCTGAGATATACACTTCTCAGGGTACAACAGCAAATAACAGTTTCAGTGATTTTTTATGAATGTAAACACTCCACAATTAAGTGTCGCCGATCAAGAATTATGTAATGGTATTAACTATTATAACAGATGATGAATGCCTTAAGGTCACGTTTTTTTACCTCGGCACCCATAAAAGGTGGTTTTGTTACATTCTAATCATTTTTTTGTACTTAGGCTATTGTATTTGTGTAACCCTCTACGCGATTGACTTGTGTTTGGACTTATTTTAACGGCAATTTAATCCCCTTTAATAATCTGAAGAGAGAAAAAATCCATCACCTTTGATTAAATTAATACAGCTCGTTAAAGCATAATTAGTCAGGGTGGTTGAGGAAGTGGAGGAGGAGGAAGTGGAGGAGGAGGAAGTGGAGGAGGAGGAGGAGATATATTGTCTAATAATGGGTGAAAATGGACCGTTTTCCTGTAATAGAGCATTCTAATTCTTAGCATTATGTCAGTTTAGTTCTAAATGATGCAACAATGCTTTACATTATTTATTTAAAGTGTCAATTAAGCTAGTTAACTAATTTTCAAATCTGATTAACGATGTAGGATGAACCATGTTGCACATAGTCACAAAGCCGTTTTTGTCAATGTTTCAAAATGTTCCTTGCAGGAAAATTGGAAAGAGATATCAAGGCTTTGATTTTAATGTAAAAGCAATGAGCTCTAATTTGTATTTGCATAATAATTTTAGTTATCTTTTCCATTATCTAAAATTTCGTATTTTGACCACCCTGTATATATATTTCCTAATAAGCTGAAAAATTAATTTTTTATATGACTGGATGGGTAATTTACTCAATTACAGCAAAAACATTTCTAGCCTTTGAATAGGTCCTGCTTTTTTTATACAATGGAGGAAAAAAAAGAAAATTATCATTTTGTATACTATTTTAATTGTTAGACCCTGTATAATGTTTAGCTCACCCTGTATATTTGATTTTGAGTTACCATATTTTCAATCCTTAGATTATAAGCTTTCCAAATATATATGGTTTCATACACTTTAGATGTAAACATGTTGATATATTCTACTGAAACTGCGAAAGGAGTTATATTTTATGAAATGGACTCATGTAACACAAATGTAGCCCAGGTTAAAAAACACGACCTTAATGCATTGAAAGGTATGGCTAACAACAAAAGTCCTGGATATGATGGTATAACAGCTGAATTTTACTATATGTTTTGGGACAAAGTTGGTCCACTTGTTATTGACGCCTTTAACGAATCGTATAATAAAAGCGCGTTAACCAGAGTTCAGAATATTAAAGGGGATTATCTCTTTGCTCCATAAAGGGAAAGGGCTTACTAGAGACAGTTTAGACAATTGGCGTCCGATTACTTTACTGAATATTGATTATAAAACTGTTACCAAGTCTCTAGCTACTAGACTTCAACAAGTTCTCACAAAACTTGTCAATAATGATCAACATGGTTTTATTAAGGGTCGTTATTCATAACAATATTCGTTTAATTGAAGATATACTAAGATATGTTGATGATAATGATATCCCAGGTATAATGCTTTGTGTGGACTTCAAAAAGCATTTGACAGTATTGAACGTGATTTTATAATTTATGCGCTTAAGAAGTTCAACTTTGGAAGTTCCTTTATCCAATGGGTTACTGCTGTTCTCAAAAACACATCAAACTGTATCATAAACAATGGTCATATTTCCAAGTTCTTTGACGTAGAGTGTGGTGTGAGACAAGGCTGCCCTTTTCTCCCCTACTCTTTGTAGTGAGCGTTGAACTTCTATCTTGTAAAATTCGTCAATCCAACCTAATTCAAGGTATTAAACCCCCGCTCGCAGGTTACACCCGGAATGAAGTTAAAATTTCAACTTTTGCTGATGATACTACCATTTTTGTAAAATCTACAGATTCTTTAGACCATGCTTTATTCATATTAGAAGAGTTTGCCAAAATCTCTGGTCTTCACATTAACCGTGGTAAAAGTGATGCCATTTGGATAGGGTCTCTAAAAAATAATACCTTTAAACATGGTAATGTCAATTGGAAAATTTCTCCGGACAATAAAATCAAAGTTCTCGGTATCACATTTAGCCCCGACACTCCGCTTGGAAAAATCCCTTGTCATTGGGATAACAAAATGCAAAAAATTGAATGCTCGATACGTGCATGGAAGATGAGAGGACTTTCAATGATTGGTAGGAACTTAATTGTTAAAACCCTTTTGGCATCCCAACTCACCTTCATAGCAACTGCTATTCATATTCCAGATAATGTTGTCCAGAAAATCAACACAATGTTTATTAAATTTATTTGGAATAGGAACGAAGCTGTTAAGAGGAAAAGGGCAATATCAGATTATGATATTGGTGGTATAAAAATGTTTCATGTCCCTTATGAAAATCGCAACCTTTATCGCAATCAATTCTGCAACCTTGCGCAAGATAACCTTGCGCAACCTTAAATGTGGAAAAATACAACTTTGCGCAACCTTGCGCAAGGTTAAATGTGGAAAAATACAACCTTGCGCAACCTTGCGCAAGGTTAAATGTGGAAAAATACAACCTTGCGCAAGGTTAAATTTGGAACATTACAAAAATTTGGAAAAATACAACCTTGCGCAACCTTGCAATGTCAGTTGGCGGTGTAACCTTAAGTTTGCATCTCAACCAAGCACAAGGTTGCGCAAGCAACTGGTTAAATTTGGAAAAATATAACCTTGCGCAACCTTCCAGAAACATCTAAAGCTTGCGCAACCTGTTCACAACAGCTAGTACTGCAAGGTTGTGCAAGCACAAGGTTGCGCAAGCAACTGGTTAAATTTGGAACAA
The DNA here is from genome assembly GCA_035610835.1 of Ophiura sarsii. Classification (NCBI taxonomy): domain Eukaryota; kingdom Metazoa; phylum Echinodermata; class Ophiuroidea; order Amphilepidida; family Ophiuridae; genus Ophiura; species Ophiura sarsii. The sequence continues at coordinate 70,214,393 of CM069449.1, read as the reverse complement.
TATAACCTTGCGCAACCTTGCAGAAACATCTAAAGCTTGCGCAACCTGCCGCAACCAGCTAGTGGTGCAATGTTGCGCAAGCAACTGGTTAAATTTGGAACATTATAACCTTGCGCAACCTTGCAGAAACATCTAAAGCTTGCGCAACCTGCCGCAACCAGCTAGTGGTGCAAGGTTGCGCAAGCAACTGGTTAAATTTGGAACATTATAACCTTGCGCAACCTTGCAGAAACATCTAAAGCTTGCGCAACCTGCCGCAACCAGCTAGTGCTGCAAGGTTGCGCAAGCAACTGGTTACATTTGGAAAAATATAACCTTGCGCAACCTTGCAGAAACATCTAAAGCTTGCGCAACCTGTTTGCAACCAGCTAGCAACCATCAAAAAGTCTGTAAAAATGGGGTCAAAATTCGGAACCAATGCCAAAATAAGCTTATATGTTTTAAACTTACTATTTTTCATCATTTTTATCTGCAACATCAGTTTCCTTCAAAGATTAGAATATGATTCACAACTTATCTTTCTAGCTTACCTTATTTTCATTATGAAATTGGTTACAAAGTATGGGTACAATTAATCATCAAAGTCACTACAACTTTAGTAAAAGTTACAATGACAGCAATGTTTATTTCACATGTTTGACCTTTTGACCTGACCTTTGAACTTAAGAAGAAACCTTGCGCAACCAGTTTGGTGTTTCTGAAGAGGTTGCGGGAGCTTGCGCAACCAGTTTGGTACTTCTGAGAAGGTACCGCACCTTGCAGCAACCATCCGCAACCTTGCGCAACCAGTTTGGTGTTTCTGAAGAGGTTGCGGGAGCTTGCGCAACCAGTTTGATACTTCTGAGAAGGTTGCGCAACCTTGCAGCAACCATCTGCAACCTTTCGCAACCAGTTTGGTTCTTCTGAGAAGGTTGCAGGAGTTTGCGCAACCAGTTTGGTTCTCTGAGAAGGTTGCGCAACCTTGCAGCAATCATCCACAACCTTGCGACAAACTTATGCAACCTTGCGACAACTTTGCGCAACCTTGCTACAACCTTGCGCAACCTGGTACCACCTTGCTGCAACCACATTTTGGTGATTGCATTTTCGTAAGGGGTTTCAAGTTTCCTGGACTCAAAATTATCTTGGGTCAAGAAAATTGTTGATAATGATGTTTCAACATGGGAAAATATTGCGCTATACAATATCAATAACATTGGCATTGGCACAACCATTTGTAACTGTAATTGTTCAAGTAAAAATATAAATGTTGATTGTATGACTATTATAAACAAAATGTCAGATTTCTATGCCAACGTTCTTAAGATTTGGTTCACGGCTAAAAGAGTGTATCATAAGTCTGATGTTAATGTAATGGGCAATGAGATTATCTGGAATAACAACTCAATTCAACTAAGTGGATCAAAGCTGACATTGTAAGACTACATCAGCTATTCGATAATCAGGGTCATTTTCTTTCACTTTTTTGACTATTATCATCCGTAATGCTCTACCTTCAGTCCATGTCAACAAAGATATTTCTTTCAATGGCATACTGATTGATATTATTTTGTTCTACAAAGATTTTCAGACAGGAAATTCTTAAATTCATTGCTACTCCCCCAATATGTCAAAACCTGTGGATAAGACGTTTTCCGAATTTCATATTCAATTGGAAATCTATCTGGAAAGCAATTCCAAACTGCACCCATGAAGCAAGGTTGATAACACTCAATTGGAAAATTCTTCATAACATCTACCCAACAAAAATTTTGCTTCACAAAATGAGTAAAGAACCATCCAATATGTGTAATACATGTAATGTAATAGACTACACAGAACATTTCTTTTACTTCTGTAAAAAAGGTTAAAGTTATTTGGGATTACGCAGAAAATGTCGTATCTGCAAAAGTAAGCTTTGTTTTTAAATTTGATGTTGAAAGTGCTATTTTTGGGGTCCATAACTACAAGATTTTTGATAACAATTTCATCAACTATGTTGGAGCTATTGCTAACTTTGTATAAGTAAATTCAGATATGGTAACCACCCAAATCTGCTAGTTCTCTTCGAATCTGAATTAAAAATACGCAAGGTTTATATTTAATTGTTCATGATAAAATGTGATATTACTTTACTTATTATCATAAATAGAAATATTCAATGATTTGTAATTTATGTAAGTAATGATACTTAAAGCTTTAAAGCTGACATGATGTGTCAATAATGAAATATTTGTATGGAGGATAATATATAACAACAGCAAAGTTGCACTAGGTATTCATTGAATTGTGTGTGATAACTGTCACACAAATCGATGATTTCCTATACCTAGTGCAACTTTGCGGTTGTTATATGCGGTCATTGAAATCGCCATAACTTAATAAGTATCCATTCGATTTTGTTGAATGAGGTATCAAACTGCGGAGAAGAAATTTGCATATTTAATGTATCTCAGATTCTTGGTACCGATTATATATTTTGAATTAGCCAACCTCAAAGCACCTGGTCAGGGACTTTATGTGCTAGGTGTATATGATATATATGATGATACATTTGTATACTATACCATTTATTGAAACTTCTTTTATGTAACATTTTTGTGATGTGATGTAAGGACAACATGGATGATTAATATTATGTAAAATAAAACAAATACAAATAAAGGTATTCAGTTGATCACAAAAAAAAAATATCTTGGTTTATCAGAAGATTAACTGCTTGTCTCAGAGTTAAAGAATTAATTTTGTGAGGAACATTTTGACAATTGGTGTGTGATAATAATGACCATTTTAGCAAAAACCAATTTGATTGTTTGTAAATCCTATAGGAAAAAATTGTCATGGTTTGCTTATTTTTCAGTCGATTATTTCATTTTTTGGAAGATTAGCTAGATTAAGTACGCTTTATACAAACAAAAACAATATCATGGTTCAATGCACACATCAAGGTAAAGTGGCTGTTTCAATCTGTGCATAATATATGTTGATTCACCCTGTATAGCCTAGTGATCTCAAACGATATCAAAATATTCGAAATATGACACAGGTTTAGTGGAAAGACCCAATTTGAGAGACATATCCATGACAATATTTAATGCACTAAACAGACCTTACAAACTTGTAACATTAGTTTATGGAATAGGAAAAGTAATCATACTGATATTACTTGTGACCATCCAAATTGCATAAACCTGTTTGTTATTCATCGTTTTGGTAACAATACAGATTAACTTATTTTGTTAATAATGTTCGCTATCCGTACCTACCTACATATTGGAAATGAATGTCAGACAGACACCATGATACTATATAATGGAAACAATTATATAAAATATCTAAATTATGCATTTAACAAAGTTCAGCAATTGAGAAGATACTTTACATGCGGTGTTGGGGGGGGGGGGGGGATCATAGAATACCGAAAGAAAACATAAAAAAACGTCACAAGAATGACTGCCCCCAACAAAACTTCCGAGACTTGACCCAGCAATCGCTTTTGCCCGAAGCATTTATGATAATGTCATGAACCATTGTACGATAAAAATACCATTTTACCAAAGACACACGCACATGCGGCACACGCACTCCTACTCATGGCGCAGAAGCCACACGAGAAATGGCTATAATAGACCATTTCAAATTGAGATCGGAAATCTTCGGAAAAACAGGTCACGTGGAGTAGGTGCGTTGCGCGTTCTTCGCAACAGTTGATCGCATTCACAGCATTGTCCTAATTGGTTGTCCGCCTCAGTGATTTACTATGTTCACATACACGCGTGCACACATGAGAAGTAAAACGTGGAACGAGACTGTTTTGTTTTTTATCAACAAAGGCGCTGACGGGCAAATTCCAAATGTATCGAGCAGACGGTAAAAAGTGAAAATATTACCCAAATCTCTTTCATCTCACTCGTTTTTGTTACTGAAATGCCGCAACATCAACTTTGTGAGGGATACAATCTATCACCAACACCAGCGCAATCTACCACACGGGCAGACGGGTGAAAAACACGTTTGTTTTTCTCCGCCGGGCACATGGACATGACCTGGGAGCTGACAGGTCATGTAACCGAGCGTCAAATCACTCGGCTAATCGGGAGCATTCGGAACCGATCGTATATTTTCGGATTTGAAATGGTCTATAGGCCTGTTGGTAGGGTAAGTACCGGGGGGGGGGGGGGGGGGGGGGGGTGGCCGGTGTAAAACCACGGGAAATGGTTTAGGATAGGCCTAGGGTTATAATGGTACAAGTAGCGTTTTGCGGGGGTTAATGAAGCGACCCGATTTCTTTACTTTAACATGTTAAGTTGGCATGCCAAACAATCTAAGGGACCGAGGGTTAATGAAGTAGCCACAGGAAATGGTTTAGGGAGGGTTGTGATTATAAATCAAACTGGTGTGGGTGTGTGCATGGGGGAGGGGGGGGGGGGCGGTGGTGGTAAAACCACGGGAAATGTTTTACGATAGGGTTAAGAGTTAATGACGTAGCCGCGGGAAATGGTTAGGGAGGGTTATGATTATAAATCAACCTGGTTGGTGTAGTTGCAGTGTGGCGATTGTAGGGGGTTTATGTGGTTTTAAAAGTACCGAGGGTTAACTTGATGCGGTTTGAGAGGTATAGGGTTAATAAAGTAGACACGGTAAATGGTTTAGGAGGGATATGGTTATAAATCAACCTGATTTTTTTTTTTTTTGGGGGGGGGGGGTTATAATGCCGTTAGAAGGGATATGGTTATAAGGGGGTAGAGATGAAGTTGTCAGCATAAACGGCCGAAAAAAAATCGCATGGTCAAAATCGCAAATCTACCGACGGAGGGTCGTTTTTACCGACGGGGTTATTTCAGGGGGGCCAGGGCCCCCTGGACCCCCCCCCCCCCCCCCCCCCCCCCTGGGTACGCCACTGGGTAGTGGTATAACCAGGAGGTTTATGTGGTTTCAGAGGTGGGTAATATAAGCGTGATGTGCATGTCTAATTGTATGGCCCCAAACAACCGGCTAGCCAAGATTTTTCCTAAAATAGTTCTGATTGGTGGAAAAAACGGGGGTAGTTAACATCAACCAATCATATTGAATTTTATATCAATCTCTGAGGAATTTTATCTAGTATTCTGACGTCAGCGTAATTTTTGATGAGACGCTTCCACGAATTTTGCCATTGAATTTAGTACACCGGCGCGTGTATATCTTCCGCCTTTCAACGCTCGTGTGTGTACGCCAGCGCCGCGAGTATGCGCGCGCGTTATGTGATGCAATTAGTAGAATACGCGGTTACGTCACTGTCTCGATATGGCCAAACAGAGTATACCAGACCTTACGATTCCCGAATTACAAATAGTTTTAGAGCGTAATTATGTTGGTAAGGTATTTTAGCCTGAAATATATGCAATGATTTATGAAATAGGTTAGAGTTAAATCAATCTTTTTAGTAGCAGGTGGCCAAATTGTCCCACCGAGTAAGTTGGCAAATATGGCCACCACCAAGACAAAATGCGTAATAAATTCACTATTTTTCATGTTTGAAACCCAAAATAATTGTTCCAGTGAAGTAAAAATCTGCTGGGGAAATGTTTAAGTTTGATTTCCTGTTTGAATTAGGCCACACGTTTTGAACTCACCACCCAAAAAAGGTGGCGTCGTTGCGCTTTTCCGAATCGTGTTCTGCTCAAATCACGATAACTCGGGAATGCAAAAAGATATTGTCATGGTTTTGGTTTCATTTGAAAGCTAAATAATTGCATTACATAACCTGTAAATATGAAGCATATAACTTTTTAAATGGGGGAGATGTGGTTGATTGAGTTGGGAACAGACGAGGTGGGGGGGAGTGGTACACATAAACTCTATGGGGAAAAAAATTGCATGCCAGGCGGTGCCTTTAAACTTGAATCAATTCACCTCTGTATGAGCTACAAACATGATTTTGGTCTCTTCTTAAAGGTTATTTAATAGTCTTTATGTCTGTGTTTTAACAGATTTGTCAACCTTATGTAACATCTATTAATTATGGATACGTCGCATGATCATCGGCTTTCTCCCTATTCGCTACACAGTAAACGCAAATATTAACCCCAATTTTATATAAATTACTCTAACGGAAAAAGTATTCAATCTATGATAGCAAAAGTATACATTTTTGGAAAGCTCTCAACAAGGGCAATTCAAAAATGCAGTTTAAATCAGTGTAGGGGGCATAGTTAACAAAATATTAGTGTAAACTCTAAAAAAAATGAAAACATTTGGGGCCCATTCATCAGCTGGTCTGTTATTTTACCACTGTAGTAACCCTTGACAATCATATACGGTGTGTCATAAGTGATTACCCCCCCCCCCCCCCCCCGGTACTGCCAATTATCATCATTTTTGGAGAGAAGATGTTGTGCACGGCTCTACCACACATCTAATATGGTAGCCCACATGTATTAGATGTATCTCAGCGTTTAGATCATCAAAATTGATTAATTAGGTTTTCAGAATCTTATCGCTGTTTTACTGAAGATGTGAAATTTTAAGGTACCTGTACCTCACTGCGAATACGGCGGGAATTTGAGGTCGGCCATGTTTAGTGACGTCATTGTGATATCATGCATCATGATGCATGTGATGTTTGTACTTATTTTGGTATGTATGGAAAGAGGGGACTTACCAGCTATACCATGGTACCCAAATAAGTTTATAGTTTATAGTTTATTGACACCAAATCGCAGCTAAAAGCTGAATTACATGGATATTACATACGGTATAAAAACATCAAATTACACATAGAAATGTATACAAAGATAATAACAAAATTGAAAATTAAAAATGCTAAAAGAGATTAAAAGGTATCAAAAATACATAGATAGTAAAGGTTGTACATGCTAAATAAGCATACTCTGCATTTGCAAACACTTTACGAGCCTCCCTATCTGTACGACACGTGACCCACTTCAAAACCGTGTTCTTCGATAATGGAAAATATTCCATAATCGACATTGAGGGCGCTTGTCGACGTACAAAGAGTGCAAGAAGTGTTTGATCATGATGGTGCCAACAACTTCAGTTCAGACTCATCACAAAACTAAAGTATTGGTACGTTTACACCTTTCTAAATAATCGTTGACACTTGTAATTTATAGGCCCGTAAGCAGGAATTTTTTAGGGTGAGGGGGTAATCAATTATGACACACGGTATAGATTTGCGTGTTCGTAATGTCATGAGGAATTCAAAAATGCGAAGTATATTATGTCATGGGTAGGTATAAGAATTAAATGAATCTCAAATAGATATAAGATTTAATTTTTTTCTTCTTTCGAACACTATGAATCATATGTTACCACTAGGTCCTACCCTAATTTCAATAGCATAATTGGATTCCTCATGGAATTTCCTTTAAGAAAATGTATACTTTTTATGGGGTAGGGCAAGTAGTTAGAGTGATATGCTAACTTAAGAGTGCATATGGCGTAAAATGTTAAAAATCGGATACGCAACGCAAAGGGTGGCGAGTTCAAAACGCATGGCCATTAAGCAAATTCTGATACTGATAGGCCTACTTGTTGAAGAGATGAAGAACATGTGATTTTGGGTTTGAGACTGAGAGGCTTGATATCTCCCAGCACTATATCTTGGTGGATCCACTAGCCTAAATGAGTACTTGTGGCCAATGAAATACAAGGGGTGTGTCAGACGCATCCATTCAGCATCAAGCAAAAGTTGTCTATTGTCAAAAAGTTTTTGTAGTGATGGGCGGCGTAACGATAATCGATACCATGTGATTTTTGTAATAGCATGAATTGGGGGTTTGTGTGAGTGAGGTGGGGTATAGGGAGGGTGTTTGTGATTGGGAAGTGGTTAGTGATGGGGGATGGTATTTGTGGTTGGGAGGGGGTTAGTGGTGGGGAGGGGTTGTGGTGGAGGGTGGGGGCGAATAGAAATGGGATGGCTCTGGGGAGAGGGTTTGTGGGGGATGGTGGTGTGGATGCATGGGGTGGGGGTAGGGTGTTTGTGGTGGGGGAAGGGTTTTGTGGTGGGGTAGGGGTTTGTGGTGCTGAAGGGGAGGGGGTTCAGGGTGGGGATTGTGATGGGGTAGTGGCATGGATGAATGGGGTGGGGGTGGGTAGGGTGTTTGAGGTGGGAGAGGGGTTTTGTGAATGGGAGAGAAGCCTGGAAGGGGTTTGTGGTGGGTATGGGAAAGGGAGGGGGTTTGTGAAGGGGATGGGGTTTATGGGAAGGGGAGGGGTTTGTGGTGGGGATTGTGATGGTATAGGGGTTGTGGTGGCGTGGGGTGGGGTGGGGAGGTTGAAGGGGTGGTTTAGATGTGGAGGGGGCACTGTGGGAAGGTGGAGTAGGTTTGTGGTTGGGGTTGAGTGGGTTTGTGCATGTGGGATGGGGGTGGGAGGAGTTTGTGGTGGGGGAGAGGATTGGTGTGTACACCAATAAGTACACAATAAGGCCTAACAAATGGTTTGATTGGCCTAACACGACAAAAACAAATAGGGTAGGTCGGTCGGGATTATTTTTTTGGAAATCACCAGCTTTGGGACTTGAAATAGCCGAAAATGAAAGCAAACAGTCAGAAAATTTAATACTTTGTTCAATTTTTATACACATAAGTATATTATATAATGGTGAGGTAAATCAGCCGAACAGTCATAATCATACCGGATCTTGAAAGATGCATTCCCATGAAGTAATAATATATTGAAGAATAGATAGGAAACGGTATCGTCTAGCTTACGAAACTTTACGTTTCTTCTTCAGGACAAAATATATTATATATTATATTATATATAGTATATTATATATATATTTTTTTTAAATTTTTTTTTAAAAATATTTATTTTATTTGTTTTCCTCCCTCAAAAATAATAAGAAATATTCAGGGTCAGCGATGTATTTAGGGTCGGTTGGGTTAGGCCAATCAAACTTCTTTTTTTTAGGCCTATAACGTAGAGGATTCCCTGTTTATGAGTGATGCACTACATGTACATGCTGTTATATGATGTACATTACATGCATGTATATGGTTGGTGCAGGCAAGGCAGTGTTTGTTTGTTTAATCTTTCTTTATTGAGGGTAAACAGCTTCAGTGTCAAGCACTGCTTTCCAAGCAGGCCCTCATCATACAGAAAATAATACAGTACTTACAAAGAAATGTTCAAATTCAAATATTTACACATAATACATGAATCAAACAGAAATAGCAAAATAATATAATTAAGAGGTACTTTGCACACAATTAAAGTCCGTTAATCTTAGACTTAAATTGGTGCACGGTCATGTTCTCCAGTTCAATGTGTATGGTTGGTGAGGAGAGGGGGTGGGTTGATGGGTTGATGAAGGGATGGGACTAAGAGTGGCTCTGTAGCTGAGCTAGACCATGAGTTATAGACGAGTTCAATATAAGTTTTTTTAATATTATAATCATACTGTTTTGTTTTTTAAAAAATCAATTAATTAGCCCAAACTCAAAAATGCACAAACTCACGATACAACTTCTGCATCGCACAATATTTGTAAACAAATTGCTCACATTTGCATGAATGATAAACATACAAATATTTACTGTTTATGAGGGAAATGGTTCAAAATATCTCCCCGAGGTATATATTGTATAGAGTAATTGCTTCAATACATCTTCATCAATGAGCTGAAACCCAAAATTATCAATTTTTGTGATCAACTCTGTACGACTGATGATAATTACCATAATTTGTATTTTATCAATTGTTGTAACACCTGTAGTGGTGCCCGAACTCAAGGAGATCCTATTTAAATGTGGAAGATTATGATTCGCCTGATGATTATAACCATTTGGTTTTTTCAATTGATGTTACACAGTGGTACCTGAACTCAAGGAGATCCTATTTAAATGTGGAAGATTATGATTCGCCCGATGATTATATCAATTTGTCTTTTTTCAATTGATGTTACACAGTGGTACCTGAACTCAAGGAGATCCTATTTAAATGTGGAAGATTGTGATTTGCCTGATGATTATATCCATTTGGTTTTTTTCAATTGATGTTTACCACAGTGGTACCTGAACTCAAGGAGATCTTATTTCAACTGCTGAGGAGGATTGTAAAGAGTATCCTCTGGCACAAATGGGAGCACAAACTTGTACGAGTGAGTATGACCAGTACCGTCGCACATCCCCCCATTTACATATTGAATAGGGCGTCTACACCAGGGAAAGGATAGATGTGAATAATGAGAAACGAAAACAGGCTGAGGGTTGGCGGTTGGGAAGAATGGCAAACCAAGGCCAAACTAGCTTTACATGCACCATGGGGCATGGACTAAAGCTAAATATATACATTTCCATATCCCTATTCACACGCCTGTGCCAGTACACTCTCTCCTTGTTGTCGCTGAAAATGCTTTAATTGATTCATGGCAGTAGTTAAGAAACATTCATTGCAAATTTGCCTAAATTGAACATCATATTTCTGACCCTGGATTTGTCCCCTTCATTAACATAGCACTCATATAATATGATTAAGAAGTATTAGAATCCATGCACACTGGTGCCATTTTCAACTGTGGACAGTATAGGACCTATGTACAGGGTGTCCCAAAAGTCTATGCACAACTTTGAAGCTTTGTATTTCACAAAATATAAGTCGTATTGAAAATATGAATACATATATAGAAAGAGGAGATGTGGGAAATAATTTTGATACCAAACATTAGAGTAACATCTGTTTGTAATGCCACCCTAGAAGTAAAATATGTATTACTGCAAAAATGTTATTTTATACTTCGGAGGAATAAAGTTCATAAATCCATACCTATTGAGATTAACAAAAAGACGGGCAGAGTTGGTTACACGGAAAGTGATCCGTCAATTGTAATATTTAAAATTTTACATTACAGTGATCCCATCACATAATAACTTAATTGCTTTTCTGTCCGCTGCTTTAATGATTTGTTTGATCTGAATCTTGTATGGAAACTTCTTCAAGTCCTTACGCAAAAGTCTGTGAACAGTTGATCTTTTAATCTTGTTTTCTGCAGAAAGTCGGCGAATCTTTTGGCTACGTCTTATGACATCAATGTGACTTGTTGATCTACCAGTCTTTTTAAACCACACCAAGACAAATCATGCACAGTTCCTGTGTTCACAAATGTATCCACCAACTTCAGAATGGATATTCTTCCTGGTGCGCGTTTCACTTTGAAATGTTTTCTGAACTTTTGTTGAGTAGGTTGAACTGAATTTGTTTCAGCGTAGAACCATACAATTTGTATTCGCTTATCTATTACTTTAATCCATCTTGAATGAAGACCTTTGCTCTGCAATGTTGTCTATTACGCCTATTTATGTTGTGAGTGACCGAGTTTCGTAATAACATTAACGTTGCACGGTAAGCAGTGAACTGTGACTAATGCGCAACGTTGCTTTCATACTGTTAATGTATGCGCACCTGATTTTAACAACAATGTGTGGTATTTGTTATAGGTGGGTCAGGCACATGGCCAAACACTTTCAACCAGTTTTATAATGTTGTGGATTCACCAATAGGGTTGTGTTTGGTGTCAAAATAATTTCCCAAATCTCGTCTATCACAATATGGTTAAATTTATACCATATGATTTATATTTTATGAGATATGACTCTTCAAAAACGTGCATAGACTTTTGGGACACCCTGTATAAAGAAACATAATATCCATATTTCGATATAATATTTATGGTTTACTTCTTGTTTACAGTTGATCCGGGATCACTACGACGAGATGATGGCGTGGGAGATAGAGGAAGCCGGCTACATCAGGTGCAGGATTGAAACCAAGATAGAGGTTTTGAAGGTATTTATAATTCCATTCAAAGCCTAATTTGGCTACATTATGAGCCATATAGGCCAGGCTTCTAAATGAATGGCCAGACTGGGATCCATTATTAAAAGAATGAAAAATGAACATTTTCATATGGTTGCGGCAATATGCTCATCATCATCAGTCGTCCTTGGACGGAACAGTGGAAACAGCTGAGTTGCTTCCATCATTCTTTCTAAGTGGCTATTTGTTTACTCCATTGGTGCGCCATGCCTATTGGAGGTATGTATAGGAATACATATTATGTGTGTGTGAACAGATACAGACCCGGGATGATCTCCTACTCTTTACGAAGGAGTCTGTGACCTTTTAATGTGCTCAGGGATAGCTCTTCCGATGCACAGGATCACCATTTCTATGTGACTTCTGAACCATGAGGCAATTGAGACTCAGTACCTTGCCCAAGGATACAAACATCTTGGTTTATCCTTGGTGTAAGACAGCACAAAACTAACCTAGCACCAAATCCTCTATTGAGGGATGGATTAAAGGATTATACAGCTTTGTTTCTGCAATAGGTCTGGACACTAGTCTAACTTATAAATATCTTACACCAAGGATACACCAACATGTGGCCGTAACGGGGCTAGAACTCACAACCTTTGTATTGTGAGTCCTGTGTGCTGTCTACTAGACCGCACATGCTCTCAATATGCTAATGTAAGGGATAGGCAAATTGGGCTGCTTTTCAAATTGCAGAATTGTACACTATATTTTGAGAGCTTAGTACCATAAGGCCCTATTTGAATGGAAGTAGCTATTGCAGATACGGTCTTTTTGTTCAGATACATTAGTGATGTGAAAAGACGCTATCTATTATAGCTGCCGTATGTTGTATACTTTTGTTGGTATAAGGGGCAACCTTGTGAAAGTGCAATGTTACACATGTAACATTGCAGTCATTGTAGATGGGCATTGTGGCTCTAAACCCTTGCTTTGTGTTCCAATTATGGGAGACATTAGGCCGTATTCATAACAATAAGTAATTACTAACTAGTAAATGCTATAAGTAAAAGCAACAGCTAGGTAAGTAAAAGGTCTAGTCTAAGCAATTGCTAAAAATGTTATTCATAACCATTTGCTAAATGATTACAAGTGTTACTTGCCACAGCTAGTAAGTTCTCAAGTAGTTGCTATTGTACTACAGTACCATCCACAAAATAGGGTGGCAAAATGGTTCGCTATTAGAGACATTTTTTAGTTGCTAATCCCTAGCTAATATAAGTTACTCATTAGTATCTCTTATTTCGCCAACGGACGTTTGGTACCCTGGATCTGTCAAATATGCCAAAGTCGTCTCCATTTGTGCCACTGGTGTCAAACGTCCACCACGAGTCTCGGTATTTGGTGGTATGAAGGTGTCTGCAAGCCATTCCACATTTTGTTTGTCAAACCTAAATAAAGTTCTGTAAGTGGTAGGGTTGACTTCATCACGATTAAGCCTGATGTTTTACACCTTAGGTTGCAGCAATTTCACTGGGTTTAATTCTTGAGGGTGAAAAACCAAAATGATGGCCAAAACGTGTGCTTGCACAGTGTTTTGGGCAGTAAAACAATGACATTGTCAACATTTTTCACTCTTGAGACAAATTTTGAAGGGTGAAAATCAAAAGTGAAGGGTATTACACCCTTTGTATAGGGTGAGTGAAAACACTGGGTTGTGGTCTTCGAGGTAAAAACATGGCAGAAGATGTGATATGTCTGTACGGGCTAAACAGCAAGCCACAAATGAGGTGCTTGTACAATCACTAGTAAATGCTAGTCAACGGTAATTTTTATGAATACAAATTGAAGTAGGTGCTTATTTCTCTGGCATTTACTTATAAGTAAAAAGCAATTACTAATGCTTAAAATTTGCAGCTTTTAGTTCAAAGTCATTGCTTATTTCTATGAATAAACATTTAAGTAAAAGGTTAGTAAAAGGGGGTTGTTACTTTAGTAAAAGCAATTACTTATTTTTATGAATACAGCCTATTGTCTGCCTATGATTCCATACAAGATTGCAAAGTGCTCTAGAAATTCCCATTCCCTCTAAATCCTTGTTTTGTGTTCCAATTATGAGGGACATCGTCTGCCTTTGATTCCATACAAGATTGCAAAGTGCTCTAGACATTCCCATTCCCATTTTGTTTTGCAAAATAATGTTTGGGAATAATTTGTGCTGATGGGCTGATACAGATCTGTCAATGTTTTACATGTAGGTGTTTGTGGTTCAGCCAAGATACAAGTTTTTGTGGATCTGTGGATTTTGCCAAGTGATCAGCACTTTGACAACCCCGACAGGGAATTCAAATAGTGCTGGCCTTTCTTATTCATTAAAGTAAAATGCACCTTGCATTACATTTAAAGTGGGTGTTCAAGTCCAAATGTCAAATAAAGTAGGCTTAAAATTGTGGCAATGATCTTTAAGATTCCTTTTTGTCTCGCCTGATGTAATCAGAAAGAGACTATGTTATCACTATTTCTGTCCGGCGTCCGCCGTATGCCGTGGGGCGTGTGCTAAGAAATATCTTTGTGACGCGATATCTGGAGATCCGTAAGGCCTATCTTGATGGGACTTGGTGGAGGGAAGGGGGGTGGTGCGTTCTGTTGCTGATTGATTTTTCAAGGTCATTGGGGGTCATTCAAGGTCATCGGGGTCAAATATGCTTAAAACGCGTGACGCGTTGTGACGCGATATCCAGAGATCCGTAAGGCCTATCTTGATGGGACTTGATGGGACTTAAAACGCGTGACGCGTTGTGACGCGATATCCAGAGATCCGTAAGGCCTATCTTGATGGGACTTGATGGGACTTGATGTCAGGGAAGGGGGTGGGGTGTTCTTTTTGCTGATTAGATTTTCAAGGTCATTGGAGGTCATTCAAGGTCATCGGGGTCAAATATGGGGTCAAATAAGATCCGTAAGGCCGATCTTGATGGGATTTGGTGGAGGGAAGGGGGTGGTGTGTTCTTTTTGCTGATTAAATTTTCAAGGTCATCGGAGGTCATTCAAGGTCATCGGGGGTCAAATATGGGGTCAAATAGATCAGTAAGGCCTATCTTGATGGGATTTGGTGGAGGGAAGGGGAGTGGTGTGTTCTTTTTGCTGATTAAATTTTCATCGTCACCAGAGGTCATCGGGGTCAAATATGGGGTCAAATAGATCAGTAAGGCCTATATTGATGAGATTTGGTGGAGGGAAGGGGAGTGGTGTTTTTTTTTGCTGAATACATTTTCAAGGTCATCTGAGGTCATTCAAGGTCATCGGGGGTCAAATAAGATCCGTAAGGCCTATCTTGATTGGATTTGGTGGACGGAAGAGGGATGGTGTGTTCTTTTTGTTGATTAATTTGTCGGGGTCATCGGGGGTCAAATATGGGGTGAAATAAGATCAGTAAGGCCTATCTTGATGGGATTTGGTGGAGGGAAGGGGGGGTGGTGTCTTCTTTTTGTTGATTAATTTTTCGAGGTCATCGGGGGTCAAATATGGGGTCAAATAGATCAGTAAGGCCTATCTTGATGGGATTTGGTGGAGGGAAGGGGGTGGTGTGTTCTTTTTGTTGATTAATTTTTCGGAAAAGTGTGGGATACCCCTCCAGAAGTGTATTAAAATACACTTCTGGAGGGGTATCCCACACTTTTCCCTAAACGAATTGTGAGGAAACATCTTTCAGGCCTAACGTTAGGCAGGGGTAATGAGAAAACATATGCACTGAGAAAACCCATGCACAATACTGTGTGTGCATTGTGATGGGAAAAGGTGGTTTTGTGACCAGTCGCATCCAAAAGGACATGTTGTCGGCAAACACAGTTTTGAGATAGAGGCCAATATATTTGGTGAAATATAATTATAAAGAAAATAATAGAACAAAATTTGCTCCTTCAATTCATATCTTTTGATTACAAAGTCTGATTACCTTCAACATGGTATCATTTCAAAGCTTAAAATGTGCTATTTCATTTCATACCAATAACTCAGAATTGACTCTTGCCTCCATCATGTCCATTTTGACAGGTCACATTTGATTGGTTCACACCTTATAGTACTTGGATAACGTTGGCTCTTTCCAATATGGATCTTTAAATAGCTACACCAATTTACAGTAAAATAACTATTCTTGTTTTGGTTGAGACATCTTGGAGATAAGTTTTTACTAAAAATGTTTTCATCTTTTTACAATGTTATCTGGCAAAAACTTGCTAAGAGTAAAAGCAAGATATACCAACAGGGTGTGGGGAAACAGGTAATAACAAGGGAGAATAATGCGATAAAACAGATAAATAACAAAAAACAATAACACACAGAAATGCACTGGGACAAGCAATGAAAATTGCTGTGCAATAAAACAACAAAGATATATGGTAACAATAAAGACTGACGTTTCAAGTGGATATACCACCCTTCATCAGGGACAAAATATAAAAAAACAAAAGTGTTAGGAACTATAAATAAGACAATGAACTAGACAAGTCCACCACTGTCATTATAGCACAATGCCAGTAATAGATGTTGACTACTAGACACCCAAGTTAACGCTGGCAAAAACTTGTTTACCCGTTATCAGCCCAAATAAATGCCCCACTTGAATAGTGTGAGAATTTTAAAAAGGGTGTTTATTTGGAGTTATCACTTCATTGTGTGAATTTTTGAAAGGACAGCATTTTGTAGTTTGGATTGATGGATGGATGATCACGTGTGAATAATTGTTATCTGTATATTGTATTGACAGGAACCGTGATGACTTAGCTAAACTTATACAGAACCTCAAAGGAGCCCTGGATAAGGTGACAATGAACGGGGACACACCAGAAGACTCGAACGCAGATGGAGGTAGGACTGAAAATACACTATTTATCTTGAAAGAAACTTAGCACTATAGTTTGATCAGTTCCAAATTGGCGAAGGTGCCTTACACAGCGAATAAATACTGAAGGACGCAGTGAATTGTCCCATTGTGATTCTTCAATTAATCGTTATAAGTCTTTGCACCATATGCGTGAACCTTGCATGCGTCCAAATCTGTGTGCATGTTTCATGAATATTGTCAAAAGCTATGTAGTATACTCATTACATGAGATAGAAATGCCCTAAATAAAAAGTGATACTATAAAAGTTAGAGAAAAATAATTTCTTGATATAAGGTTTGATTAAATTTTGGGTTTAATCCAAGATTTTTGAGTCTTTGCGTGACGAGAAGCCAGGAACACATCAACCTTCAGCCCGGTAGGTAAATTTTAAAAGTTACCATCTTGATGCAAAATAATGTACCCACTTCGGGCTGGCAAGTATAGTCGTCGTCAAAATACTTCGGCACTTTTTGAAACCGCCAACGCACGCGATCTAGTTAGTGAGCGTATGGCCGGGGACATTCATGACCCATAGATACGATCGCGGCCAATCGGATTACAGATACCGCGTCGCGTCGAACTGCTCAAAGATAACGCTGTTGTGACGCTGTTCTACAACGCACTTCTGTGTTTACGCTGTGCGCAGTTGTCACAGAAAAAAGTGCTGAAGTATTCTGACGAAGACTATAATAGTTCTGCCCTTGCATGACATATTGAATTTTGATTAGCCGATGTAGGGGAAATGTGCAGTGATCAATACAGGACAACTACTGGATGTGCTTGGTAACCTTCGGTATTTTCTCCCTGCAAAGTGTGTTGAAATGCAAATTTGACAACGGCATAGATTTTCATTAAATGGTGCTAATCATGGCTTATCTTTGTTGTTTAGTGGCAAATTTGGTTCCGAGTTATGCCAAAAAGATTTATTTAAATGTCTATCTATAGTCTATTTATCCATCACGAGATCAACGTAACAGCGTATTCTACTAATTGCAGCACATAACGTGCACGCATACTCGTTGCGCTGGGGTGTATACACACGAGCGTTGAAAGACGGCAGATACATACGCGTGCGTAAAAACTGCGCCTGTTAAGTTACGTCACTGTCCAGAGGAAGCCAAATAGTCTGTTTGGTCAAACAATAATTGGAAGTCACTCTATAGGACATATAGTGTGTATGACTTTCTTTTGTTAAGTTCTATAAGAAAGCTTTATCCTCTATTCCGTGCAGGTTTTTCTTTAAGCATTTTTCTCTTACCCTTTCAATTTTTGTAATTTTCCTTTGAAGGGTTCAAAATATTTTCTCAGACAGTACATTCATTTTCGATAAACTTTTCAACAGTGTGAGGCAACATTCATGTTACCTTCATGTAAGCAACCAGTGGGTTTCACTTAATAAACACATTCACCTCTATTTGAATAAAAGAAAAATTAAAATATGTGGGTATCTATATCAGCGCGTACAATTTTCATATTTTGTATGTGATGGACTGATGGTGTAGTGTTTTTGGATTTGAAGGGTCAATTTACTCTCTGAGAGGGTAATGAGTGAGTAAATATGTTCTATTTGGCACATGATGAAAAACTAGATTGCCAAACTATTGGTAAACCAGTTTATTCACTGTTTTGCATCCAAACCATCTGAAATGTGTTTCTTTTTTGTTGACATTTTTTGATCATATTTTGTTTCCAAATATGATATAAAAAAATGATTAACTTTTTTAATTTGTTAATTCCTTTCAGCAGTAGACAACTCAACCCAAACAGAAATCAAGAAGGAAGAACTTATCGAATGCAGGATAGTGGACGAGAAACCAAAGGATATCAGGGAAAAAGCATTGCAAAACAACTCAGTAGAAGAAAAAGACAAACATATTGAGACTGTCAAGAATGAAGAATCTGAGAGCACGGAGAGTGATGATTCTGAAGCCAGATTAAAGAAGGCAAAAGGTAAAGATGCTCTCATGAATCTAAATCGGAAGAATCTGAGGATAGTGTGGTGGAAGTGAAAAGTTCAAAATCTAGGAGTAAAGCTAAACTGCAATCAAGGAAGGGCAGGGGAAAGAAAAAGAAAGAAAGCTTTATCCACTATTCCGTACAGGTTTTTCTTTAAGCATTTTTCTATTACCTTTCAATTTTTGTAATTTTCCTCTAAGCAAAAGGTGTGGAAGAAGTGAAGCCCTCTAGAGGCAAAAGGAAAGCTGCAGCCGGTAAACTACGGAAACTTGCAGTCTCAGACGAAGAAGATGAAGAAGAAGAGGAATCGAAGATGAGGAGAGTGAAGAAAAAATCCGGCAACTTCTGTCAGGCATTAACGATGGCTCTCCAGACATGCCTATCTTCCATGCAGGTCTTTATCTCAGCAGGGGTTTGTCCAGTGTCCTGACATAGGATATCCACATAGCTTAACACCGGTCGTCCAGCATTTCTTTTGCCATGAACTGGTTTCCAAAGAACTACAATCTTGGAAAAAAGTCCTTGGAATGCGAATGCTGAGCTGAGCACACGTGCTGGGTATTGTGTGCATGTATTGATACTTAGTGTCTTCTGATATAAACGGAAATTGTTCAAATGAGATTTTTCCTTCCCCACCCCCATCGATCAATGTTGGGACACTCTGGCAAGCTGCAGGAGCCACTGGCCTTGGTCAACATTGTACGGGGGAGTAGGGGTGACACTTTTCCGTTAAGCACACGCAAGTGTTCCAAGACTTTTTTCCAGGATTGTATAAGAGGAATGCAAAATATTTGATCTAAATTTGGTTTTTCTATCATAAATCAAAAACCGAATGTCGTATGAATCTCATATTACACACGATTTGAGTAAACAACATGGGCATCACAAATATAATAAAAATGATGATAGGGAATTAACTTTATTTAGGAAGTGGTCACTGAAAACAATTATTTATGTCATATTTAACTACAATTTGACCCGTTTCTTGATCCCACGCGTAATAATCTGATGTTTATAAATCAATAAAGCAAAAGTATAAAGTTGTGGCTGAGAAATTAACATTTTTATACTTTTAATAATGTTATCACATTGCTTATTTGTTTGTTATTTGAAATATGAAACTATACATTTACTCTTACCACGCGACAGGCGTCTGCAGACGACAATCCAAAATTGCACAAAATGTTTCAAAAATGTCAAAATTATTGAATGTCATTTTACCAATATTTGGAATCACCTTGTGAAATGCATTCAAATAAGTACAAACGTGCCTATTATGAGTTCAGTTATCCTTGAGATAGACATAAAAGTTAGACAAATTTGTTTTGTACCGTGGTTAAAACAATAGCCGCGTTGAAAGTGTTTTAAACATTTGCCAAGCAGTAAACGTTTATTTGCAATACTGTTTCTATCTATTGAAGATAGCTCATAACAGAAAAAAGGAAAAAAGTCACGCCATGAGAGCGACTCGAACCAACGCCAAGCAGGCTATAACGGGTGCCAACGGACGCTCCTATCCACTAGGCCAAGCGGTCAGTGCTTACACAAGCGTGGATTTGTTTTATTATACATGTTATAGTAATGCATTATTGCAAAGTTTCACACACTTTACCATCAGTTTACCATTGGGACATTTTGCTTAAAATAGGCAATTAAACGTTTTTTCATACTGCCTTTGATCGAGTTATCAAGATATGCATAATGTGTTAGCTATACCAATCATCAAAGTGTTCAATGAACACGTGTTTCAAGGCAACACTTTACCATACACTTTACCATACATATACCATTGCCGTCCCAACTCGTCTGATGATGACTTTGGAATAAAACTAAATTCATTTATCGCAGCGCTATTTTTAATCAATAAAATATACTACTTAAATGGTTTATTTATGTATTCACGTATATTATATATAATTACTTAAATGGTTTATGTATTCACTTATTTAGTTGTTTGGGTTGTTTTTGAGGATGTGATTGAACTGAAGGCCTATTATAGATAATATTATCGTCGTGCTATACTCATCTGACTCATTAGCTCAGTTGATAGAGCGCTGGTCTATAACCATCCAGAGGTCCCAGGTTCAAATCCTGGATGTGCAATCTCTTTTACTGACTATTATTTATAATTTGTGGAGTAAGAAGAAACATTTACTCATCATCCAACCATGTCCAACTATTGTTTTCCCAATTATTTTCAAATATTTCCAATAAATAAATACCAACAGTTTTGAAAAGAATGTGTAAGAAAAAAGTAATATTTGAAAAAAAAATCCATAAAATAAGGGTTTGAGAATAACGTGTCGGGAAAATACCAGCAATTTCAAAATGTTCAAAATAAATTCCAAAAACTGTAGGCCAAAACGCCCTTTGACAATGTGAGCCAAAAAATGTTGGTTAATAATATATACTATGTGGAAATGTAGAACTAAATCCAAATGTAGTTTTTCAAAAATTCTTTATAATAAAACAGCCAAAAAAGTGTACGTATAGGCCTATGAACATTCGAGCAGAAAAAAAAGGTGTTTTGAAAAAAGGTGTTTTTCTTGCATTTTTTCTTGGTGATTATTGGGCCGGGGGATTCATCGTGCCTTTGCAACACAATTGATGCAAAACAACGACCGAAAATCAGAAAATACATAATAACAGATGGGCATATGAATAATGAGCATCTATTATTATATTACAACCCGTTAATGCAATACGAAAGATAGCTGTCGAATCTGTCAAACAGAAGTTACTGCTATCTACTGAAGATAGTTATTTACAAGTAGGCCTAAGTTGTTTTACAATTATTTTTTGTTACTTTCAACCCCACATATAGATTCCGTTACTTTTAGATACTCTTTTGCATATCTGACAATACATGAATAAATCTCGTAGGAGTATCTGAAAACGCCACATTATGCATTGCAATGATGGGCAATTATTATACATCTTTGAAATGCATTAGTTAGTATAGGGAATTGTTTTCACTGAACGTTCCCGTATTAAATGAATGTTTTTATTTTAAAAAATACTGGGGTTGCCAAGCCTATGGTCCACTGCCAAATACTGTGCAATTTGAGATACAAGTGACATTTAGTTTTCGAGATGTGATAGAAAAACCAAATTTAGATGGGTTTTTTTGCAAACTGCGTATACAATCTTGGAAAAAAGTCCTTGGAACGCGAACGCTGAGCTGAGCACACGTGCTGGGTATTGGGTGCATGTATTGATACTTAGTGTCTTCTGATATAAACGGAAATTGTTCAAATGAGATTTTTCCTTCCCCACCCCCATCGATCAATGTTGGGACACTCTGGCAAGCTGCAGGAGCCACTGGCCTTGGTCAACATTGTACGGGAGAGTGGGGGTGACACTTTTCCGTTAAGCACACGCAAGTGTTCCAAGACTTTTATCCAGGATTGTAGGTCTGATATCACATCCCCAGAACGTCTCACAGTGTCCAGCAAACTGTAGTCGCCTCTTCTTGATTCTTTCACTTACTCTAGGAAGATCACCATAGAGTTCTTTGTTGGTGATGTGTAATCTCCAACTTATATCAAGGGCTGATCTAAGAAGCCTGGTGTACCATCCATCCAATAGCTTTCAAACTGTCCATGTTTCTGAACCATAGAGAAGAATGCTTTCCATAGAAGCTTGGAATAGCTTAATTTTTGTTGATCTCCATATCTTGTTGAGCTTGTTACACGCCTTCCATGCTAGTGCCTTCCTTGTTTTGATATCTTGCATGCTGCTCGAGCTCCAGGAACCCAGATATTTAAAGTCTTTGACTAAATCCAGACTGGTTCCATCGGTAGTTTTATGTATTTTGTTTTCTTGGCGTTCATGTGGAGGCCAAAACTTAGAGTGCCATTTATACTCTTTCCAGGAGTTTTTGCACTGGCCAGCAGTGTCAGACACTAGAGCTATGTCATCACATACACCTATACAGGGTGAATCAAAAAATATTGTGCACGATTTGAAACGACCATTTGACCTTAATGTGTGCATTGAACTATACAATTCTTGTTGTCTGTATAAAGCGTTGTTAATCTAGTTTATCCTCCCCAAAAATGAAAGTAATCGGCTAAATAATAAGCAAACCGTGACACTTTTTGTAAACTGTCCGCATTTTTCGCCATTCCAATGGGATTTACACAGTTAAGACATGAATATTACTGCAGCATGATGATATGGAGTGAGAGTCTACAAGCAAGGCATTGTTGTGTCTGTAATTTTTTACAGGTTCCTGGTATTTTAAATGAGCCAAAGGTGGTAAAACACATTGTAGAAATAAATAATACTTCACAAACTAAAAATATTGCACAAATAAAATATTCTGAAGACACTTTGTTTCTTGATAATTGCACTAAAAAGTCATTCACATTTGCCTTTAGGTTCACAAATTATACGGTATGAGTTACGGTCTTCTGCTAAAGGTTCTTTTTTAAGACATAAAATAAAATGTTAGCTTCCTCTGCAATTTAAAATAGAAATAATTAAGTTGTTTGCTGATATTAAGTTTTTTTATAATGAAGCTTTCCTTCGACATGGCTACCATTTGCTGAAGACATGTGTGTGCCCTGTTGCAGGGTGTAGGCTGTCACTTCAGCTCTGACACGTGCCTCCACTTCTTGAACGCTTCTTGGTCTGTAACAGGTGATGCTTGTATTCAGGTTTGCCTTTTCATTTGACAACCCGGTATCAGACTATTAATTACTTAAGGGCAGTGTCAACCCGGCACTTGTTTCAAAAATTGAATTTCGTATTTCTCTATTATTTTATACTTTTATATGTATTCTATCATTACCATCATAAGTTACTAATCGGAAGCGATTATTTCCCGTTCTTTTGGGTGATTTAAAATTGTTGTTTTGGTAAGTTTGAGGCAGGAAAAGGCGCATGGTTATTTGGCGGGAAATTAAGCAGAGTTCCGCGCTTTTCAAATGCTGCGACAGCTGTTCGATCATTGCGTCGCGCGCTGAATCTTCCCTTGCGTAATACTAGACGCGCCGCTTAATATCCGCGACGTAGACGCGAAAAACAAAAGAGCGCAAAACAATGTCTAAAAATGTAAACAAAGGCCAATCTTACGATCATTTAAATTTCCGTTTTCTTCAATTTCTTCTCATTGTGACAATATAAATTGCATCTGATAGTTTATTTTAATTGTTCATAATAGTATACTCGCCTTTCGGGTCACACGCTGTGTATTCCGAGAACATTTAGCTTTAAATGGTGGAAAATGTCAATATTTTTACTAAATCGCTGTTTTCTAGAAGTTCAAATTTGAAGGAATTTTACGATTTTTCAGACAGCATAACTAAAAAGATATCAAACTATCAGGTAAGATTTTACTACCATTGTGTAGAGTACTTTCAGCGCTAGGAGGCAATTATTTATTTTTTCGATTATGGATTTTAAACTCGAGATATGCATCCAAAAAGTGCCAAAAATGTGATTTTTGAGATAAAAATCTCATTGTTGGCACTTTTTGGTCAATATTTTCAAAACTAAAAATTTTTAAGCAAAAAAAAAAAAGTGCTTCCTAGATAATTGACTTTAGATGATTTTGGTGAAATATTGAAATTTTTAATCAAAAACTGATTTTGTTAGGTTGTCTGAAAAATGTTAGCGCCAAAAAAGTGATTTTTGGGCAAAAATGTAGAAATCACATTTTTGGGGGAAATTTAATACCAAATATAGATTCTCCGACTTATTTCATTTAAAAAATTGTATACTTTTATGTACATTACATTATTAGTTTAAAAGTTACAGTGCTTGATAAATTTCATATATTTAGGGTTGACACTTCCCTTAATCCCAGAGTGAAAGAATGATTTTTCAGGAACATTTTGACAATTAATGTGATAATAATGACCATTTTAGCAAAACCAATTTTACTGTGTGTAAATCCCATTGGAATGGCGAAAAACGCGGTCAGTTTACAAAACTGGCCACAGTTTGCTTATTTTTTAGTCGATTACTTTAATTTTTTAGGAGGATAAACTAGATTAACAACGCTTTATACAGACATCAATAATTCTATGGTTCAATGCACGCATCAAGGTCAAATGGC
>CM069449.1:70160545-70182393 GCA_035610835.1 Ophiura sarsii | reverse complement strand
GTTGTGCTCTGCATGAAATAACATTGGTCACGGTTCAGCGATTAAATCCATCTACGAGAATCCAAGTTTTTTTCCTTCATATCCTTGTATTTTAGTCTCAGCTTGTATGCTGTGGTGTCAAGGAATGGGGCTCATTTTCCACCACTATCAATAATAAGTTATTCCATTCAGTAAATTGAGTATAACCTTATTACTAAAATGACAAGTTTAGACAACCATAACTGAACCAGAAAAATGTGTTAAGGTTGTTCCTATGGGTATTTTTTTATTTGATATTTTAATAGAGCTTGCTGAGTTCCACAATAATCTGAAATTTGAACTTGATCGGAGGTACGGTTTTCTAGATATGACAATTTAATTGTCAAAAATATAGCAAAATTGAAGCGTTCGTTTCTTTTGTTTCTAATTGTTTTTTTGACCCCTAGCAAAATAAGTAATCGATGCAAAAATGTTTAATTAATTTTTACAAGAAAAAGTATAAATGCTACAAAGCTGGAATTTTGGAGCTTGTTCATTATAGTTTTTAGAAACTTTCCTGTGCTGCGGGAGGCTGTAAGACATCTGAATAATTAACTATACTTAATTATCTAAGGAAGCTTTAGGTCATTGAAAAACGAGGCTAATTAATGCACTTAATTAATTTTTTCAAGTTCATGCACTTTCTTAAATGTATTACCACTTGGTGTATATGTTGTTTATACTACTCTCTTTATTTCCTGTGCTGCGGGAGTCTATAGGAGTTTTTAATATTTAGAGCAAAAACAAAAAAACTAAATTTTCATAAACAATTTTACCTAGGGAGTCAAAAAAACAATAAAAAACAAAAGAAAATAGACTCTCTGTTGGCCGAAAAACAATACAAAACAAAAGAATTCAAAATGACTTCAAATGGTTCTATCTGTTGAACCGTGCACCCGATTCACCTCCAGTAAAAGACTTTTTTTTATTGTACTCACCCAGCTCTACCTTTATGCTTGAATATCAAGATTTTTTCTAGCCATAGGAACACCCTTAATGGAAGTAAATTAGTTATTATTTCATCAACTGCACTGTATTTGAGCATTATTTCATCAAGTGCACGGTCAAAAATATCACAACATTATGTTGACAACATTTACTTTACATAAAACAATAATTGCAATTGCTATACCTTTCTTTTGAATGACAACCTTTTTAAAAGGATTTCTTGTTTTTCACATGATGATGCTAATTTACTGATTTCTCGTTAACGAGCAATGAAAAACGTGGGAACATTTTTTCTTCTTCTTTATTCGATATATATACACTTATACATTTATAAAGGGTTTTGCTTAATACCGAAGGGTGGACTACGAAAATCTATAACCGAAGGGATTTCATGCCTTCGCCCTATGGACTATAATATTGGTCAACCCTAGAACTGATTTTACCTAACTAGTCAGCAAAAATCAAGGATTGCTAGAACATGAAACACAGCTCCGGAGGAACATATTTGGTGTTCAAAATGTCAAGAAAACAATGAGTCCAATTCTAACAACCCCTTCACTCCCTTCTTCTTTCCCCTCCCTCCCTCCCATATAATAAAGGTGTGTATGTTTACCTTTAACACAGTCTGGCTCTGTATATCCCTCTTTACATTTACAAATGTAACCAGAGTCAGTGTCCTCACAGTCTTCATTCTCTGCATTGCAGTCATGTAACTCCACATAATCACACTCATTAAGATCTGAAAATAATGAGGGAACCCATGATTGCTGATGGTCTCCTAAAGGTAAGAATCCTTACACTAATGACGGTGTAGTAAGTGTAGTAACTATCAATTTTTCGGTCAGGTCCGGTTAAGTTCGGGGGGGGGGGGGGGGGGGGGGGGGGGGGGGGGGGGTAGTAGGGACAGGGAAGTCCTGGATCAGTCCTGGGGGCGGGGGCATGAGGGGGATGGGGGGAGGCCGGTGATCGGGGGAGGGAGAGGGGGGGGGGGGGGGGGGGGTGGGCATTATCAATCATTTTTGGTAAATGTTGCTATTGGGGCATCAGGGGGAAAGACTTCTGGCAGGGGGTAATTTCCCCCACCTCCCCTCTAGTTATGCCCCTGAGAGAAATCATTCATTTATTTGTTCAACTCACCAGAAACTACCACAGATCCACTAATGACTCCAATACTCGATAGATCCCCATTGTCAATGGCAGTGTCTATGATTGTTTTTATATCTGAATCCTTCAGTGAGCTATCAATATCCAGTAAGATTTGAAAGTCTGTCACGATACTTCCCTCGGAGAAACCAATAACCCTGCAATCAATGTAGTCCTCATTGCTGTTGAACACACTGTCAATCTACACAAATGTTTGATACATCAAGAAAATATTTTTCAATTATTAGATATATATTCAACATCTCTAACAGGCAGGTTAAGAGTTTAACGAGTTTGCCGTCATCGGACAATCTAAAACAGTTTCAACTTGTCCCATACCGCAACCGTTAAACTCTTAACCTATATTATGAACACCCATTTGGCTCATTCCATGAAGTTGGGGTATTTGTTAAAATAGCAGAATTTGGTACTTTAGGCAGCTTATAAACTGTTTTACTCTATGTGTATATCAAAAAAAATTAGTGTCCAAAAACAGTACTAGGTTATAGTATTGAGCCATGAAAAAAAAAAAAAATCGACCCTTCCTTGAAGAAAAATAAAATAAAAAATGAGGTGGTGTCGAAGACCATTTTTGCTAAAAAATGTGACATGGAAAACACAACAATTAATATGAGTTTTATGTAAGCAAAACTATCATTGAATTCCTTGGAAATCGATTTGATTAATAAAAGATACATGTATTCATAGTTTACTGACCAAAACACCTCGTCACGCTGGACTGATTTTTCACCCAAGCAACATGAAAATTGCCTTTCCGATGCTACGCACGGTGTCCACAAAATATACACGTGTAGCATCGGGAGTTTTCATTGCTGAATGGGGGTAGTTCTCTATCATACATTTTTTAATTATTTTCCAAAATTAAGAGCATTTATCAATTGAAAACTATTGCAAATGAGAATAAATGTCATGAAGACCATTCCATATATTCATGAAAAAGTATACCGTGCCGTGTGCATGGTGTCCTAACCATAAAATGTAGCATCGTGATAAACATCCTATGCAATTTGTGGGAATCCCCCCCTGGAGATAAATAAAACATTCCATATTTCTTTTTGTAAGGATAGAGGTCAATAGCTATCAGGTTTGTTTGGAATTTGCCACATGTGGGCTAGTTTTATCAAGGTTTTAGTCACTGGTGTCTCGTTGTAGCATCGGGACTTTTATGTAGCATCAAAATGTAAACATTGGATAGTTTTGTGAATGGTAAGTGCGATTGTAATTATTTCTTAATGTTGCTTGTATGTCTGTATTTATTAATGCATTTTTATTGAAAGGGAAACACTGAATCAGAATTTCTTTTCATGTTATGATATTAATTTTGAGTCACGGACGCCATAATAATTTGGCGTCCATGTAGCCTCGGGCATAGCATGGGCAATATTTTGCATTGGGTATCGTTATAGTTCGTTGAAATTGTAATTTTTTTGTAGAATCACATCATTAATAAACTTTGAAGTTAATAATGAATTAGTTTTTGCTCTTTTAATGCTAATAATATAGCTTACCAATACGATGCTACATGGACACCATGTCATGTAGCATTTTATAAAATTTGCCTAATTAGACTAAAACAATTACCCCATTCGAAATTATACATCACCCAAAACATTCACAACATTGCCTACATTTTACTACACTTTACAGAAAAAAAAGGCATATTATGAGAGATGTATATCTAATGAAATATATTAATACACAATGCTACATGGACACCATTTCCATTAGCATTTCACTGAATTCACAATAAACATTCCCTTATTTTAGTTTTATTTACTATAAATAAAACAAATAATTGTAAATCATTTAAGTTCTCTATCCTTTGCTATTCTTTTTCATGTTAAATGAATAATAAATAAAATACTCCAGCATGATTTTAATATAAATATTTTCCTGCAACACAAAAAGTGCAACATGAATAAATAATCTACTCCAATATCAATACACAATGTTCCATGAAGATACTAAGCCATAGGGTTTATTTTGTTTTGCTTTGCAGGTTCTTGACATTAATTCAGAAGACAGCTAGTTCTATCGTCCTGGAATTTATGGAGATGAAGACAAGGAACCCATCATTTTCAAAAACTAGTACCTTTCCAAAGAAATCCATCATGGCAATTAAATTATTTTTTTGCAAACTGACTTTTTAAGTGATCAAACTTTTCAATCATCTTTATCAATAATAGAGGATGATTCAATCAGAAACGCACAAAGAGACTAAGATCACAAAGGGTACTTTAAGAACAACACTGCATGAAGTTTGTTTCAGTGGACATCGTAAGTTTCTTTGATCAATGGTGTATTGTTATTGTGTAATTGTAAGAAATGGTGTATGTGTATCATAGGTAATTATGTTTTATGCTTCATGGCAGGTTATCTTTTTGTGTAATTTGTAGTTTTACAATCCATGTTATTAATTTTATCGTGTGCTTATAACATAAAAAGTTAACATCATAGTACATCCTCTCTATTGATCTGAAAAAGATGCACCTGTTCAAGCTGTTCCAAATATTTTAGGGCACGGTGTCCATGTAGCATCGTAATACTTAAGTACACAGAAAAGGTAAATTTTACATGAACAGTGTTTAGATAAATTTCAAGCAATTCACTCTGTGTATCTACTTGATATGATGAACAAGTAGACAAACCATTCACACTCAAATAATTGTAACAGTATGAATAGTCTTATTATTAACAATGTTACAAGACGCGGTGTCCATGTAGCATCGGTAGTGCATTTTATAACATTATACAGGTAAATAATACTTCATATACTTACTTTATGACTATAATGTAATCAATGTGCATGGTTTATAGAGTACCTTACATCAAACAAATATTGATATGTACTTTATTTAAATTCATTATACAAATTGCAAAATAAAGAGTCACTTTTCAATGAGTTTTTACATAAAACAGTTAATCTACGATGTCTTGTTCGTTAAGTTATGTTCAACCTAGACAAATCTGGTTTCTTTTCATGTATTTGTGGTTCCAAGTAGTTAATTGAGGTATAGAAACTTGGCCCACATCTTAAGCTAATTTATTAGAAAATGATATGGAAATGGGAAATGGTGTCCATGTAGCATCAGGATTTTTGGAAATGTCATCCAACTGTTGAACATGTGCGGTTATTTTACACCAAATGTTACATTAAAAAAAAAAGTTCTACATTGGACTTTGGTAAATGTAGAACCTAAAAAAGAAGAAAGAGTTGGAAAATATCCATTTTGAAAATTTCACTTGGATGTCACATAATATGCCCCAACTTCATGGAATGAGCCATTTGTAAAAGCCTATAGGAATTTTTAATATGTAGATACATGTAGCTGCTAGAGTTTTGCTGAGAATTCCTTTCTTTTGTTGTGCTAACATGTGTTTTATTTTTCTTCAATACTCACAGCATCTGTTTGGTCCTCAGCTTCCTCTATATACTTGTCAGACGATGAATCTAACAAAGCATCATTAAATTCCCGATTAACGCCCCATGTAAGTTTCTTTGATGCTGTATCACCTAAAAACAGTGAAATAATAATATGAATGTAAAGCTAGCTTCATAATGCATGGACTTTATTCCAAGCAAATGTGCAACTGGGCCTAAGTGGTCCAGTCTGGTGTGGTCATGTCTAGAGTGGAGTCAAGACTTGGGTTATCATTTAAATTAATTGGCATGGTGTCACAAATTGAGGTGCAACTGCGTAATGCAACATACATCCTAGACTAGATACAAATCTTGCTTAAATAGTGTAGTTACGTTTCATTCTGTCACAGACTTGATTACAGTCTAGCATCGTTTCCATGAATGTATGTTGGATTCCACAGTTGTCCCCAAATTGGATTTATTACCTGATTGGTCAGCCTAAGCTGTTTCAATGAAATTCCCTCCCAATTTGAAGTTATTTCTGATTTTTCATGATTTGTTTTTCAAATCTGTCAGTATTATTGTAAGCATGATATTTTCTCATGTATTAATGCACCAATTTGTCCTTATTTGTTACCATTGCAAAAAGATAATTTCTTCTTTCTTCTTTGGCAACAGACCTATATTTATTAAATTAACTCCCCCACCCCTCCTACTTCAATGATAAAAATATCAAGAAAAGAAAAAATCTAACACCACCTCTCTCGCTCCACTCCCTTACTATCCTAAGTATAACCTGAGACTAAAATACCTAAGGTACATGTATTTTAGTCTCAGGTATAACCTTTGCAATCTGCTCTAAACATGTTTAAGGGCCAACAACACAACACAACCATCAACACCTTTTAAGTGCTCTTGCTATCTGAATATAAAGCAAACAACAGTTTTACTTTATACATGGTGCATGGACCTACATAGGTTTTGACAGAACAGCAACATACATTGTAGAGCATTGTATGCCTGTTATGATATCCTCGGAAGTAAGCCCAATCACACAAAATAAACACACATAAAAAGATAGCGCAGTACAGTTTTCAACGTGATAAGCAGTCAGTTCAGCAAATGCATTATGACTAGTAAACACAATCCAACAGGTGGGATGCACTAGGACTCCCAAGAAAGATGTGAATTGGGATATAATGAAGCCTTTGGAGATCCTCATCAGGCCTGGCAAAAATGGGGAAATTTGGGAATCTAATTCCCGGGTAATTTGGATATTTGGTGGGAAATGTTGCTTTTCCCAACAAAAAAAACAAAACATGCATGTACAATTGTACATAGAAAATTGAGGGAAGTGTAGTCTTCTTTCTGGGAAAATTGTGTTTGCTTCCAGGGAAATTTGAAGAAAAATCCAACCCCCTTCCACACCTTTTTGTGTGAGGTGGGATGGGATGGAGTAGGGAAGACCAATGCTGGTGGTTGCATTTATTTCAATACTTGGGTGCTTATCAGGTTGAATACAGTACAAAGAATTTATGACACACTTAGAAGGCCTAAGGAAAAAGCACATCAATGCTGAAATGTTGAGGTTTCTGTGCTCACAGAAAGCCCAGAAAAAGAATGATTGCAGTTACTAAACTATTTAGCCTTTGTACCAAAGAATGATGACTATGTAAGCTTCATGGATTCAAGAGTTTACCATTGTAGGTCCTTTTCCCTGTTTTGAAATTTAAGTAGGCCTCAAGTTGTGTCATAAAATCAGGACCCAGAGGAGATATTGGGGTGAGAGGGGATACATTTTTACAATGTTAGGCCTACTTAAACTGACAGTATCTTCACCACTCAATCACCCGAATAAGCCAATAACATGTTTGGAAATGCATCTTAAACTCATAACGATTTCACTGAGCTATATGGGCCGTTAAATAAAGAGAACAGTATTTTAATCAATACAATACACAAATGTAGTGGGCGGGGGTAAAAAACAACCAATCTTCTGCTATTCAAATTGTAATATGAGCTCATATTCTTCACTTGGGAAAAAAGAGGGGTGCCTTAAATTTAATCATTTACAGTATGATTGAACAAACTTTCACCAAGTAACACTATCAACCTGGTGTTTCAATGGGGGACCATAATGTGCTGTCAATAGATTAATTAACCAATGAAGGAGAAGTTAATTAGTTAATTAATCTTTTAACCAATAATGTTCCTCATCACTACAATGGCTAACTCTTTTGAAATATTCAACTGATTACACAGCCTGAAATGCTCAGCAGTCTCAGGTTTAAACATATTATTTCATCAGACCAACTCTGAAACGTACCTTTTTGACAAAAGACATAGCGCTATGACAACATTTGTTGACTTGATTCAGAAGAAGTAAAAGTTTGCCTTCATTCAATGGATAAAACTGGGGGAAATTATTTTCAACCTGCTGTACACGTATATATCTCGACAAGTTATCACTGCAAGAAGCTGTTTGCTTCATTCCAATAGTTATAAATCAGCTTCCATTTTTGGACCCGATTTTCTGAGACTATATGCTGGATATAAAGACAACAGTCTCTATAGCCACTTCACATTAAGGTTGTTTTATTTGATATTTTAATAGAACTTGCTGAGCTCCACAATAATCTGAAATTTGAGATTGATCGGAGGTACGGTTTTCTAGATATGACAATTTTATTGTCAAAAATCCATTTTAAATCATTTTGAATTCTTTTGTTTTGTACTGTTTCTCGGAGGGCAGTCTATTTTCTTTTGTTTTATATTGGTTTTTTTGACTCCCTATACTAGGTAAAATTTCTATAAACATTTAGTTTTTTGTGTTTGCTCTAATTTGTTATTGAAAACTATATTAGATTTCCACAGCACAGGAATTAGGGAGAGTTGTATATATAGCCAACTTATACACCAAGTGGCATTACATTATGTAAAGTGCATGAACTTGAAAAAATTAATTAAGTGTATTAATTAGCCTATTTTTTTTCTAAAAATTTAAATTTTAGATAATCAAGTATAATTAATTATGCAGATGTCTTGGCTTACAGCCTCCCGCAGCACAGGAAACTTTCTACAAACTATAACTAACAAGCTCCCAAGATTTCAGCTTTGTAGCATTTATACTTTTCTTGTAAAAATTAATTAAACATTTTTGCATAGATTAATTATTTTGCTAGGCCAGCTAGGGGTCAAAAAAACATTAAGAAACAAAAGAAATGAACGCTTCAATTTTGCTTTATTTTTGACAATAAAATTGTGATATCTAGAAAACCGTACAACCGATCAATCTCAAATTTCAGATTATTGTGGAGCTCAGCAAGCTCTATTAGAATATCAAATTAGCCATAGGAACAACCTTAACTTATTCAATTGTATTTATAGTTTCTTATTCCTAAGGATTGATCATAATTC
Source organism: Ophiura sarsii (assembly GCA_035610835.1). Taxonomy (NCBI): domain Eukaryota; kingdom Metazoa; phylum Echinodermata; class Ophiuroidea; order Amphilepidida; family Ophiuridae; genus Ophiura; species Ophiura sarsii. Next base: position 70,173,485 of record CM069449.1, on the reverse strand, counting down.
TGAAGGGTCTTTATTTACAGGATCGTAATTCCGAAAATTAAACCAGAGTCATTCAGCGTGTTTTTATTAAGCTAACCGGCTTTTATACGCTTTACAAAAAGGTGGTTAACAACCGGTTGATCGAAATGAGCGAAGTGTTTTTATTGCAATCCGACGGCCAAACGTGCCCGCTGCCATTGACCTCATACACATCTGTTTGCGAGTGGAAATTTCGTCTGCGCATGCTTTGTCATAAATAGTTTTGTTTTTAAACACAAATTCCAACCTTGATAACGGCGCTGTGTTGTTTCGTATTTCTGGGTATAATGGCGGCGTACGTGGTCGTGATGGGTTTACAAACTTGCTACGCAAAGGCCATTTAATTGTCAGGTGATCGTGCATCGTGCCCACTTCCGCTTTTCCACGGTCGGTAAACGCAATGAGCTGGAACCGTGTGTGTTTATAGTGGCGAAAGACGGCTTTTCTTAGCTGGTTTCAACTGCTATTATCCTTCGTTTTGAAGGATAAAGGTGGCTAAAATCCAGGGGAATAAAACCGGTATGAGCGGGCAATTGCCAATGGAGGTGTGTTTTTATTGGGGAATTTTAATCCGTTAGCAGGCACATGCTGTTTTTTTACTTCAGTAAAAACACGCTGATTGACCCTAACCCTTATTGGTTTTTACGGAATTGTATTTTCGGAATAACAACTTCGGAATAATGATCCTACCATTTATTTTGGAATAATCACCCTTTGGAATAACGAGTAGACCCCCATATCAATACCACAACGTTTCAGAGTTGCTGACAACATAACAGTTCTAACCCTTATACTTGTACAATGCAATGACGATAATCGGACTAATAATAGAAAAAACATTTCTCAAACAGCACAAGGATGATAAAATTGTCACTCTCATCTGGGGCGCTTCATACTGTGCATGTGACACACATCCCTACTGTTTGTTATTGTTTGTTCAATTATAAATTGGATTATAATAAAATTGTAAATTGAGAGATGAAGATGCTACTTGTTGCTTGCAAAATATCACTTTTAACAATTAGATAATTGGCGGTGGTTTTGAATGCAAAGAGCTAATTACTAATGACACACACACATATATTTGAACTTTGTTTTTAAAAAGAGGCTGGTTAAAAATTAGTTTTGTGTTCATTTTGTTTTTAATATTTGTTTAATAATATCAAGTTTGATTTGAAATCAATCAAGCAGCTTACATTTCTAATTGTGAACTGCGACATTTCTCTTACCATCAACTCTTATGTATTTACAAAGTTCTGATGTGTGGAAATCAAAAGCAAAAAGAATAAAGCAAACAATTATTACAAAATTGAAAGACAATTCCAATTAATATTTACTCGACTGTGTTGCTGACTTCTGTGTTCCTGACTCCTGTGTTGGTGACATCTGCGTGGTTGTTTCCATCTCTGCAACAAACGACCCAAAATCGAGTTGACAAAAACGATCGAACGCATCACAGGTTACCATATCACCTAAACATTTCATTAAGTGCATGGTCTTTTCTATTTAATTCTCATTATGATGATTTAACATGGGCTTGACAATATAGTGCGAATAGTGCCAGTGCACAAATAAATGTCATGACAAGGACATCGCTGGTAATCTCATGTGAAAACGGTCAATTCTCAAACTTAAGACTATTGAAATGCAGTTTTTATGAGTGATGGTGATGGTGCTTACTATAGTTTTATTAGTTCCAAATTGGGGACGCCTCATAAGATCAGTGAATTAATACAGGAGGAAGCAGTAGCGTAGCCAGGGAGCAAGGGGGGGGGGGGGGCAGAGTGCCCCCCCCCCCCTGAAAAATAATTTGACCGGGAAATTGGGAAGGCAGTGGAAAATTGGGAAGGTAAAGGAAGGGAAAGAAAGGGAGAAAAGGAAGGAAAGGAAAGGGAAAAAAGGGAAGGAAAGGGAATGGAAAAGGCAGTAGCGTGCGTAAAAGGGGAAATTTGGCGGGCCAATTTTTTTTTTGCAGCAGTCGGCTAAATAAAGAATAATGTTATAGAGAAAACTGATGAAAACCCGGTGGATTGGCTTTTTGACTGTGCGATTTTTTTATGGACCGTGCGAAATTTTTTGACCTCAATCCCCCCCCCCCCACTTACGTGAAATTCACGAGGTGACTGCCCAAAAAAAATGTGGTGCTACCTTTTACGCCACCGGGTCGAATATTTTTGCCCCCCCCTGACAAGTGACCCTGGCTACGCTACTGGGAGAAAGCAGGCGCATATGAAGGCAACAAGCACATTGGGCATGCGTGTCTTTAATACGGGTACGGCAAAAACCGTGTGCATGTCGCCATAATAGTGTGCGTACGCTTGGATTATTTTTACGAATCAAATATTTCTTGCAAATTTGGTACTCATTAATAACTGTAATCAGTATAATTTATGAAAAAAGATTCCTCAGGGATACATTATACACTAATTGCTTGTTACCATTACGCCCAAGGCCCTTAGTTTGAATCTGGGCGGCGCTATTTTGCCTCATGATTTTCTATGGTTTTCTCTATCTGCATCATAGTTATTTGATAAAATAGTTTCATATAGAGAGCGTTTTATTGATCCCTGCATAGAATGCTGTTGGGTTTCGACTTGTACAATTTAACTAACATGGTACGGCAGGTCAGATAGGAGATCCTGGTTGTTATTGTGCCTTTGAATACAAACCGGTTCTGTGGATCCTTTACACATGAATAAATAAATATAGACCATACTGAAGTGAAGATGAAAACTTGGTTATTCTGAAGATGAATGGGCTTGAGATACCAATTCAATACGGTACTGGGTACTAGTCAATGTAACCCCAAATCTTACCCTGTGTGTTAGTTGTATGTGTTATTGATGGAGTTAATTCCATTGTGGTTGCTTCCATGGAAGTAGACACTTCTGTAGTTGCAGATGGTGTTGTAGGTTCTTTAAAGATGTGAGGAATTTTATTTAGAAAATACAAATTATCAATTGTTGCATTCATAAGTTTCATTATACAGGGTGAGTAAAAAAAAACTGCAATAGAGGAAAGAAGCCATCTTGTTTTAAAAACTAATTTGAAGTTTGAATTTTTTTTAAACATTAAATAAGAATACCTTATTTGTTACTAAATTTGTGTGAAAAAATGAAGTCAATATCATTTCCCGTTTGCCTTTGGTGAACCTTTTTACCCATGCACCCATTTAACACGTTTGTCCATGAGATAACCAAACTATGCATCAGATCGCAACATGTGCCTCTCATTCAAATTCGGAAACTTTAGTACATTTGTGATGTTATTGGAATTTGATGCATCCTTTCTTGTTTACATGTGAGTAAACATAATCAATTTACCCTACCCATGCTATGAAATGCTTATAATGTTCTAAATCTTAATAAAAAAACTGACATTTTCCAAATTTTTGTTGGCGGGATATTCAAATATAAAAATTCAATGTCTGCCATTTCAATTGAAAATAATTTTTTCATACAAAGTTAGGATTAAATAAGTCATTCTTGCAACGTTTAGAAAAACCTGCCAACGCTCACCCGGGCAGCGGTTTTGTACACACATATCAGCTTGGTTGATAACGTCATCGAATCGAATGCTGTGGCATGCGAGTGGACATTGTTTTTTGCTGCAGTGAATCGTAGTGTTGGATGGTTTGGGTTTGAAAGAACATTAAAGTGTATTAAAATCTAATTGTATAGTTGTTTTTTTCACTAAATGTGTCTATAGCCAAAAAAAAAAACATAACAAAGTAATCGACCTATCTACCGGCCCACTGTATGCAACTCTTGTGTGGGCAAACAAACTTCTTACAACCCTGGCCAGCTTACATCAAATATCCCTAGAAGCACACACATGCATGTCACATACCACTTTTTTTTAGGCCTTACTGCACTACTAACTGGTCCCCAAAGAAATAATTTTGTCTTAGTTTTGAAATTTAAACATCTTTCATAGATATTATCCTTTTCTGCATGAATGTAATAATATGTGACGTATCACATCATTAGGGTCATGTTTTTTAACCTGGGCTACATTTGTGTTACATTGGGTCTATTTCATGAAATATACCTCCTTTCGCAGTTTCAGTAGAATATATCAACATGTTTACATCTAAAGTGTATGAAACCATATATATTTGGAAAGCTTATAATCTAAGGATTGAAAATATGGTAACTCAAAACTAAATATACAGGGTGACCTAAACATTATATAGGGTGTAACAATTAAAATTGTATACAAAATGATAATTTTTTTTTCTTCCTCCATTGTATAAAAATGCAGGACCTATTCAAAAGCTAGAAATGGTTTTGCTGTAATTGAGCAAATTACCCATCAAGCCATACAAAATTAATTTGTCAGATTATTAGGAAATATGTATACAGGGTGGTCAAAATACGAAATTTTAGATAATGGAAAAGATAACTAAATTATGCAAATACAAATTAGAGCTCATTGCGTTTGGGTGTTTCCATAAATACAGGTACCCGTGGGATATTTGCATTGTCTATATTCAAATGGTTAGTGCTGTTATCGAGATCTTTTTTTCATGTCGACATCTTGCTATTCTAGAATCTCGATATCGACATGATGTCGACATATTATGATCTAAATACCAAGCCGATTGTCCCCGCAAATAATGCCCGCGATAGTATAGAATATACCGCAGATCGAAAATATCGCTAAGTCAATGTACACAAGTTAAAAATCCTTTAGTATAATACGCCACGATCATTAATTCACCGATTTTCTACATTCTTTTATTACAAAATCATTTTGAAACGATGTCAAACATTACGGACGGTTTAATGTCAATTATATCGACATCCCAAAGTTGATATCGACATGTCGGGATAATAGCCGATATCGACATAATGTCGACATCGTCCATGTCGATGACAGCCCTACAAATGGTTCAATATCCTGTTATACGAATGTACTTGGTTAATTTTCATTTTAAATTCTGATTAAGTCTATAAAGTTGCACTGGTATAACACCACAACATGTATATTATATCAACATTTTTTCTTATTTTGGTGAAAATTCGGCAAAATATCCTACAATTTTGGCAAAAAAGTGTGACATTTAAGACAGGGTCAAAATATTAACAATACGGTGATTTTGTTTAGAGAAATTGTGTTATCTGTAGGCTAAATGATCAATATCAAACTAGTTTTGAAGTGTTAAACACATTTTTCATAAGCAAATTACTGAGAAGTAATAATTGAATACATGGCAATTTTATACCGTCACCGTGTAACATTTGGTGTCTCAAAAACCTGTTACACGGTGAAGGCAGTTTTCTTTAAATTTAACAGTGACAATAATCTCCATCTTATTTCCCATTTGTTGATTTTACAAGCCTCTCTGATAGGTTAAAGGAAAATAGTAGAGTTAAACTGAAATTGCAACAAACATAGAAAATATAGCTGTTTTTAAGTTTGAATATTATGTTTGGTGTCTCCAAAAATGTTACGCTGTGAGAACTTTAGGGTAACATCGTAGTTATGTGCCAGCACACTTTATGAATAAATTGTGTGTAAACTGTCTCTTGGTATAGGCTCCTAGCATACATGGAACAAAAGTTTCCACTTTATCAATATAATTAGAGTTACAAGGAAATTAAGGTTTGGTGTCTCCGTTACACGGGGACGCATGAAATATCAATTCCACCACCCAAAAAATAGGTAATCTTATCTTTTCACTATTAATGATGTTTATAGAGTAAAGCAATGGGTAAATGCCTTTAGAAAATACAAAATAAAAGTTTCTGCAGTTGCCAGGCATAATTGAACATTTTTGGTGTCTTTTGGTGTCTCAGTTACACGGGGAGACAAGTATTTCAAAGAAATACTGATGTTATAATGGTGAAAATGTGTCTCTGTACGCTTCAATGACCTGTTCTGATCCATTTTCATGAAATAGAATAATGGAACATTTTATGAAAGTGGTTATTCAGTTAATATAGACACATTTTGAATATTTAGACCTAATTTGTGTATGTCACACATTGGCGCCCTTATGTATGGAAACACCCTTTTACATTAAAATCAAAGCCTTGATAACTCTTTCCAATTTTCCTGCAAGGAAAATTTTGAAACCTTGACAAAAAACGGATTTGTGACTATGTGAACATGGTTCATTATACTTTGTTAATCAGATTTGAAAATAAGTTAATTAGCTTAATTGATACTTTAAGTAAATGATGTAAAGCATTGTTGCATCATTTAGAGCTAAACTGACATAATACTAAGAATTAGAATGCTCTATTACAGGAAAACGGTCCATTTACACCCATTATTAGACAATTATCTCCTCCCCCTCCACTTTCTCAATCACCCTGAATATTTATGCTTTAACGAGCTATATTAATTTAATCAAATGTGATGGATTTTTTCTCTATCCATTTTCAACCATTATTAGACAATTATCTCCTCCTCCTCCTCCACTTTCTCAACCACCCTGACTAGTAAATTACCCATCCAGCCATATACAAAATTCATTTGTCAGATTATTAGGAAATATGTTTACAGGGTGGTCAAAATACGAAATGTTAGATAATGGAAAAGATAACTAAATTATGCAAATACAGATTAGAGCTCATCATGCTTTTACATTAAAATCAAAGCCTTGATAACTCTTTCCAATTTTCCTGCAAGGAAATTTTTTGAAACCTTGACAAAAACGGATTTGTGGCTATATGAACATGGTTCATCCTACTTCGTTAATCAGATTTGAAAATTTGTTAATTAGCTTAATTGATACTTTACGTAAATGATGTAAAGCATTGTTGCATCATTTAGAGCTAAACTGACATAATACTAAGAATTAGAATGCTCTATTACAGGAAAACGGTCCATTTTCACCCATTATTAGACAATTATCTCCTCCCCCTCCACTTTCTCAATCACCCTGAATATTTATGCTTTAACGAGCTATATTAATTTAATTAAATGTGATGGATATTTTCTCTCTTCAGATTATTAAAGGGGATTACATAGCCGTTAAAATAAGTCCAAACACAATTCAATCGCATAGAGGGTAACACAAATACAATAGCCTAAGTACAAAAAAATGATTAGACTGTAACAAAACCACCTTTTATGGGTGCCAAGGTAAAACAAATGTGACCTTAGGTAAATCTTGTTGACCAGGCTTATGTTCAGATAGAGCAAACTGGTTTGTTAATGAAATCAATAATAAGACCCTACTTTTCATCATATTTCCAAAAGGTATACTTTACTTTTCAAACACTGGGTATCAATGAAAACAGTGTTTAATGTTATGTCAGATATTGTCAAAATCTCAATTTCTTTGATGTGATGTGACACATAGTAAACTCTAAAAATAGATTGTGTATGTATGGGGAAAAGATGATACTTTAATAATTCAGTTATTTCTGAAGACTGATTCTGTTTTGTGATACATCTAACTAACACACAGGGTAAGATTTGGGGTTTACACCCCTCATCAGCACTACACATTTGATGAGGGGTGTAAACCCCAAATCTTACCCTGTGTGTTAGTTAGATGTGTTATTGATGGAGTTAATTCCATTGTGGTTGCTTCCATGGAAGCAGACACTTCTGTAGATGCAGATGGTGATGTAGATTCTTTGATGCCATCATGCAATTTTTATTTTGAAGATACAAATAAATTATTGTTGTGTTTATAAGTTTGATTTAAAATTAAATGTGTATAATATGTTCCAATCACTTGTTCTCACATCAACATATTTTGATATAAAAAAAACACATATTTTATTTTTCTCATTATTTCTGTAAAATGTTAGGTGCAAGATACACATACATGTATGTTTCATTATGGGGCGACTGTTGCAGTTTTGCATCTGTTTACGTTGCAATATACCAAAAAATATAACATTAATGCAGCGATAAACATTAAGCTAAAACTGTGCTGATTACAGAACTGTTTCGATCATTTTTCTATGATCACTACAAAAAAGTTATGAGTGAATGATGATTGTGATGTCATAAAAATCTACAAAACAAGAACTCATTAAAACAGGCCAATAAAGATACATAATTCAACAGAATAACATTATAAGGTTAATGCTAAAAATGACTTAAGTACGTTTTTGAAGGTAAAATTTCATTAAAGATGATGACACAAAGTATTGGAAATTAATTTTCTTTAACCCTCCCCCTCCCAAAAAAAAAAAAAAAAAAAATACCCATAATCCCTAGTTCACATTTTGCGACATCCGACAGGTTTTCACAGATCGCATCATGTATTATTATTGATTTGTTTCATTACTAGGCTTGTATCATTTGCTTGATCCTCGCACGTATTTGATTGAGTTTCGCTTGTCATAGATTCTGTTAGAATCGTGCTTATAGGCCATTTATAAATTGTTAATATAGGCTAAATTGTAATAGCTTACTCGTAACACCAGAATATGGGCTTATCCTTGCAGGTACTTATAAGTTGTTGCCATAATTGGAAGAATTTATCTTCATGAATAATATAAACAGGTAAGCCAACACTTTCCTGAATGTCAACCCCTTTACAGAACAGAACAATTTAACAATTAACCCTAACCCCGGTTTAGGATTTTTGACCGGGATCACAATTTTCGAGGAAAAAACACCAACTAAATCTCCGGGAACCTGCCGGGATTCGATCCGGGGACCCTCCGTTCTCAAGCCCCACCTTCCAACCACTAAGCCACGGCCCTCAGCTACACATTCGTGCAGTATACTGCACTCATTATATAGGATCGGTTGACTACGTCATCGAAAACCGACGGCGCATGCGTTTGGAGAGGGACTTTGGATTAGCATTTTTTAGCACTCAGGGGGGGTTAGGGTCAAGACATTCTCTGGGCAAACAGAGGACCAGTGAGAATGTAGCGTGAAATATCAATCAATGGTACAGATGTAGGTTTTAAATCTTACAAACATGCTTCTCACAAAATAATCCAAAATGGGTTTATTTAATTATCACTGCATCTGTGTATTTAACATGCTTCTATACAGCATTCATAAGATTTGTTATTCAATGAACAACTGGAATTAGGTGGTATTATAGTTCTGCTGATTCATGTGGACGGATTTTATCAAGTTTGGTTGTGAATTGGGAATGAAGAAAAGGTATCAGCGTTTAGATTTCTTGCTGGGAGTAAAATAGTCTAAATGTTGAAACCAGGTGAGTAAGATGTTGAAAAGATGTTGAAGAAAGATGCTGAAAATGTAACATATCCCCCTTTCTCAGTAGGATTAATGACACAACTGTTTATGAAACACTTGGGATTCTGATGATACAATCATTTTGTTATTTCATTCATACATATTTAAACCAACACTTATTGAGTAATCCAATTAGTTGATTTTGTGTGATTCAAAGTCCAATGATATAAACTGCAAGCAATAAATTGTTTGCATAATGTGATGAGCATTGTTATATTTTTTAAGCAAAATGTGCATGCTGGTACAAAATGGATTCTTTAATTAAATGCTCATTAAGTAGCAGCAAAAGACCATGTTTTGATGATATATGTATTTATTTTACACCCCACACATTCAAACCTAGATGTTACATGTATTTACAGTTATATCAGATTTATTTTATAAAATGTGCAGATACGACTATGATGAGGAAACCTCACAATTAGTGAAACATGCAATACACCGTTCATAGACATAATCCACTTTAATATACCTGTAGTCCTGTTATGAAAAATAATATTTCTGACACACACAAATATACACAGGTGACACTCCAAAATGTAAGGTGAAGTCCGATTTTCATTTTCACATTTTTCTTTTCTACACACGGACCCATCAGCTACGTGTATCGATTACCAGTAGTGCAATTGGGGGATGCATGAGAAGGTTGGATAGTCGGCCGTATAGTTCTGATGGATCAATACGCCACACACACGCTTCGAATCAAAGTAGGCCTATATCGGACCCTATATCGGATACATATTTCAGTGATATAACTAGCGCTAGCGAGCCGACAAGGTCGGTATTTTGATGATCGCTGAGAAATCCCCACCCTTTTTATTTTATCTCCACGCTTTATACAACTACACCCTTTATATCAGAAATATTCTGACCCCCCACGCTTTTGTTGATTTGTTGATTTCTGAAGTCCCACGCTTTATAAAGCGTGCCATCCGGACTATGCCCACTTTATAAGATCATTACGCCCACTTGCCTAGGGCCTCATCATGACAGTAGCCACGAGGTTCCGGTGCGGCGGTGTCACAACTTTTGTGGAAATTAGTTACGCTCATTGACTAAAAAAGTTCAACAAATTATGTCATTTGGGGAATACCAAACAAACAACATGTACCGTATTATCCCTATAAAGCGCCCATGCCTTTATAAGCGCCCACACCCGTTTTTCTTAATGACTACCAACAGACAATCCCTTATAAGCGCCCACCCTTTCAATTACCGTAGCGATGTACAGCAACATTTTTCGCCATGGTGTCCTTCAGTAAAGCAGTACCAGTGCGGAATGCGTACAAATATGCGTAGAGTTGTATTTTAGCTGCAAATGAAAAGCAAAGATGGCCGCCCACATGAAATCCTGATAAATATTGATGGCATTTTTGGATAAGTTTTTTTCTTCTTTTTCTTACGCAGTTTTTGAACAAAACTGTAACAAATCGTTAGCGATTCGTCTTTCACAGCTATTCATGGAATGTGAATGAAAAATCATAATTATTTTTTTCTTTCTATTAGCTAAAATATTATTGGTATATTTACCGAACAAAATGTCTTCCAACCTTGCCGAATTCGACAGTCTCCATGATAAATGAGTTTAAAAAAAGGTAACATAATTAGTGCCCACCCAAAATGACTTTGCTAACCGCTCTGGGCGCTTTATAGGGATAATAGGGTACATGTAGAATAGTAGTGATGCAGAAGCATGCGCGCCAAGCTGGTGTCCTGTTTGTATTAATAGTCTCATTAGCATACTTATCTGGTGTGTTTTCAAGTTTGAACATGATCGTTCATGTACGTACGCTACACTGTACTTCCATTTGCATGTATGGTACAATAATTGTACATGTTCAAAACAAGTTTTAAGCAACTGGCTAGAACTGGGTACTTGCGCATGATCGTGAGAAGCGAGATATGCAGGTAATGGTTAAAATATCTACTATTATTTGCTTTCGAACACCGGGATTATTATATAAAACCGGGTAAGAAAAAAAAGCTTTTAACAGCGTTTTTGTGTATCTCTTGTTTTCTTCACTTTTGAGTCCTTTTTGAAGTTTCTTGACCTGTTTTGTTGTGTTTGATTATGTCGATATGGGGAAATGATGGCGACATGTCGGAATATGCCTTGTGTCGACATCATTGTCGACAAATGGCTTGTCGACGATGGCACTACTTAAGTAAAGAAAAACCATATTCAAATATTATTAGCAAACGGTGTCATTTATGTATTGCAGATATGTTTCATATTATTTTCCACCCAAGGTTGGCAACCCTTAAACTAAAGGGACACAATGTCATGTTGAATTTTTTTTATTTTAATTAATTTACTTCAGAATTCAAGATGAACATTAAAGATTGCCATTACTGTTGTTTCTACTTAAAAAAACACCAGCAAAACTTGATTAAAACAATGTTTTAAATATGTTGGAATACCAGCATTTTTGAATCGACTTTTTGTTATACAAAGAGGGCTGATTTTTCTTAATCCTTATAGGTGGAAGTTCATACATGTAATACAATTGTAAAAATATATAAATCCCAGTGTTTATCATATATTTTTGTAATTGAGGGCGCTGCCTCCATCACATCTCTTAATGCCCCTTTAACAAATGATTAGAGTTGGTTAGTGCATGCCGTCATGCATCCACATTTAAGCTAAAATATATTACCACGCGGGTACAATGTATGTGTCGGGGGGCCACACTTGTCTTGCACAAATTATTTCTTTATGATATATATTTTTAAAGAAGGGGTCCTGTAAGCACACCATTGAGCATTAGTTGTTAGAAAAATAATTATCGAGTCGAAATTGCGTAACTATATAGAACAAAAACGAATAAAAACTGCCATCTCTCAACAGTTGTTTTGTTCTATTTACAACAGTTGAGCTCGATAGTTATTTTTCTAACATGTAATGCACAATGTTGTGCTTGCGGGACACCCTACTTTAACCAAATTTAAAAAATAAAAAATAAATAAAAAAATGAAAAAATGAAAGAAAAATGAAAAATGAAAAATAAAAATAATAATAAAATAAAAAAACAGTACAAAAATAAATTTAAAAAACTGAATAAACTCAATAAACTGAATAATACTGAATCAACTGAATCAACTGAAAAAAATGAATAAACTGAAGAAAGAAAAAACTGAATAAACTGAATAAACTGAATAAACTGAATAAACTGAATAAACTGAATAAATTGAATAAACTGAATAAACTGAATAAAATGAATAAAATGAATAAAATGAATAAAATGAATAAATGAATAAACTGAATAAACTGAATAAACTGAATAAACTGAATAAACTGAATAAAATGAATAAAATGAATAAAATGAATAAAATGAATAAAATGAATAAAATGAATAAAATGAATAAAATGAATAAAATGAATAAAATGAATAAAATGAATAAAATGAATAAAATGAATAAAATGAATAAAATGAATAAAATGAATAAAATGAATAAAATGAATAAAATGAATAAAATGAATCAAATGAATAAAATGAATAAAATGAATCAAAAAATATATAAAAAAAATAAAATAATAAAATAAATACCTCCTGTCTTGCTATTCTTTGACTTCGCCTTACCACCCAATAACTGTTTCAGACTAGTCATTGTTGACCAATATAAGTATAAGTGACCATCTTTGCTCACATTTCTGGAAACTTGTTTCAACTTTGAAAACAGACATTGATGATGTTCAGTACTGGAGCTAACACAAGTTAAAACAACACTAAAC